>CM069143.1:39036556-39353131 GCA_035221665.1 Okamejei kenojei
TGATAATATTTTGGTTCATTAACTGAATTTAATAGGAAGTATTACGGTCTTAGTTTAAAACAGGTCACACAAGCACTCAAAGTGAACAGTGCGAGTTAATGGAATTAGGCGATTTGTGAAAAACGTAAGTTCTTATAGATTATCATAATCTGGATCTGAAGAATAAAATACATAGGAAGGTGATATGTCATTTCTAAAGTTAGAATGATTATTTGAATTAATTGAATCCTTTGAAAGAGCGTAATATGTGAATAGTTTATACTATAAACAGTGACAGGAATTTGGAAAGCACATACGTGGACCTGAAACTATTTATCTATACTACAATGGACAGCAGATGAAATTGCTTTCCAACTATCGAAAGCTCGTAATATAAGCTGAGTGATTGTCCAATCAATGTCAGATATTCCTAGACTATATTGTGGTCTACATTATTTACACTATATAAAACACAAGTATAAGGACTTTGCTGTCCCAACTGGACTAAGTGATTTTGACCTAGCATTGCGGGAGGAGAAGTTCCGTTTAGTTTACCAGTTCAGTTTAATTTATTGTCACGTGAAAAGCTTTTATAGGGTGCCACAAAAGAGGCAATGGTTGACGTTTCTCCTGTGTTTCACCTCAAAACCGCGGCAATTGGGGGAACAGAACAAGTGGAGCACAGTTTCATAGTGGGAATGGCTCTTCAGATGACTGAAATGGGGATACGCATTGTGAAACCTACTGATGAAAGAACATCCCTGACAGAACAGCCTAAAATAAGTCTGAAGAAGTGTCCCAACCCAAAACATTGCCTATCCATCCCCTCTACAGATGCTGCCTGACCTGCTGAGTTCCCCCAGCACCTTGTGTTTTGTTCACGATTCCAGCATCTGCAGTCCCTTGTGTCTTCATCCCAATATACTCTACAGTTATTGAGGAGGTTTTGAAGCACTGCAGAAACAGTATGCACAGCAGGCTCCCACAAATAGCAACATGATATTGACCCAGATCACCTGTACTCTTTAGGCCAGTATTAGCTGGAATAAGTATCTCACTCTTCTTCTAAGTAATACCATATGAATTCTTGTGGTCACCCGAGAGGGCAGACTGGGCTTCAGTTTCATATCTCCTCTATGTGGACTGTTCTAACAGTGCAGAATTTCCACAGTATTGCATTAAAGTATCTTCCCAATTGGCTGAAAATTGGCTATAAAATGTTATATAATTATGTCTTCCATTCTTTCTTCACCTCATGGCGAATGCTGGTCTATCAAAACTACCAATAATACTGCCTTGTATTTTGTGAAGATAACAGCAACCTTTGTTTAGGAAGGAACTGCAGATGTTGATTTAAACCAAAGATAAACACAAAAAGCTGGAGTAACTCAACGGGTCAGACCATATCTCTGGAGAAAAGGAGCAGGAAAAGCTTTGTTTGAGATCAACATTTCAGATACATATGTTGCTCCAGAACTCGCAAAGGAAAGAACATTGTTGTGTTAAACTTAATTGTTTCATTAAGTCTTTGATATTACTTACCACACTTTGTTTCTCTTAAGATCAAAAGGCAAGAACAAACGTATTTTAGTTGTCACTATGGTTTAAGCTATTGACGAGCCAAAAGAAAATTAAGCTTTCACATGACCTGAATTACAAGTCAAATTGTAAGTCAATGGTTTACTGCCTTCATCACATGGCTCTGCCACATATAAGTAGATTTATTTGAAACCCTGCACAATGACTCACTATCAATTTCCCATCTTTAATCGATATTAAATCCTCGATTATAATTAACAAATATCTTTTCAGTTCAGTTATATCAGCATTAAGGATCAGATCTGAACAATAAATCAATGATTTAATGTCTATTTCAAAGAGGAAAATCTATAAGGCTATGTTTCACATTTTTTATAAATTACAGATGCTTGCAAACATTGGAGATAACAAAATCTGTTGCACAAAATGAAAATGTTCCTTTGATTATTCTCATGTCTCTCATAGAGTCATGAAGTAATTTGGCATGGAAACAGGCCCTTCAGCCAAATTCGCCTATTCTAATCAGGTTTTATAACTGAGGAACATGGACTTGGAGATCCTGGTTGACAAAACACAATGCAATGCGCCGGAGTAACATCTGTGGAAAACATGGATAGATAACATTTTGAGCAGTGACCCGTCTTCCGACTAATTGTGGCGGTGAAGGGAAGAAAGCTGGAAGAGAAGAGAGGCAGGACAAAGCCTGGCAAGTTTATAGATGGGCAGTGGTGAGAGAGGTTTTAGATTATCTAATAGTTGGACAAAGGCCAGATATAAAAAAACTAAAGGGGTAAGATAGGGATTGAAGAGTTCTGAATTGCAAAGCCAGAGGAAGGAATGGAGGTGGAAGAAGATGGGAGAGATGAGTGAACAAGGAGTTGCGGAGGGAGCATTCTCTGCGGAAGATGGGAAGATGTGACTGGTGGTAGGATCACGTTGGAGGTGGCGGAATGTCGGAAAATTATGTTTTAAATGTGGAGGCTGGTGGGTTGAAACATGAAGACATGAGGAACTGTATTCTTATTCCATCTGTGAGGTGGGGGTAACAAAACTCCAGGACACAGAGGGGATTCAGGTGAGGTATCCATCTATGACAGCAGGGGGAAACCATTGTTACTAAAAAAAGAAGACATCTTGGATGCTTAGAATGGAAAGCTCATCTTGGGAGCAGATTTCCTAACCACTAGGAGGTAGCGACCACAATATCATAAGATTTAACCTGCAATTTGATAGGGAAAAGGTGAAATCGGATGTGCCGGTATTGCAGCTGAGCTAAGGGAGGAGGCATGAGGGAGGAGCTTCCCAAAATTGACTGCAGAATGATGGTGGAACAGTAATGGCAATTTCTGGGAATAATTTGGAAGATGCAGGATATTTTCATTACAAAGAGGAAGAAAGATTCTAGAGGGAGAACAAAGTAACTGTGGTTGACAAGGGAAGTCAAGAACAGCGTAAAACCAAAAGAGAAAGCATATAACATTTTAAAGATGAGTGGGAAGCCAGAGGAATGGGAAGCTTTTCAAGAACAAAGAATGTAACTAAAAAGGCAATACAGGGAGAAAAGATAAAATACAAAGGTAAGCTAGCCAATAATATAAAAGATTTGTTCAGTTATATAAAGAGTAAGAAAGAGGCAAGAGTGGAAGTTGGACCGCTGGAGAATGATGCAGGAGAAGTGATAATGGGGAATAGGGAAATAGCAGAGGAATTGAATACCTTTTTGGCATCAGTCTTCACAATGGAAGACACCTGCAACATGCCTGAAATTCAAGAGAGTCAGGGGATGGAAGTTAGTGGAGTGGCTTTGGGAGAAGGTGCTTGGGAAGCAGAAAGAACTGAAGGTGGATAAGTCACCTGGACCAGATGAACTGCCTAGAGTTCCTAGGGTTCTGAAAGAGGTGGTTTTAGAGATTTTCGAGGCATTAATGGTGATATTTCAAGAATCACTAGTCAGGAGTGGTTCCAGACGATTGGAAAATTGCCAATATTATCCAGCTGTACTAGGGAGCAATGCAGAATAGTGGGAACTATAGGCTGGTTAGTCTGACCTCAGTGGTTGGTAAGATTTTAGAGTCCATTATAAAGGATGAGATTACGGAGTACTTAGAAGTTCACGATAAAATAGGCCAAAGTCAGCATGGTTTTGTGAAGGGGAGATCTTGCCTGATGGAATTATTTGAAGAGGTAAATAGCAGGACAGACTAAAGGGTGTGTCCCACTTGGTGATTTTGCTGGCATCATATCAGTGTCGCCAAAAGATTTTAAACATTTCAAAATCCAGCAGCAACAAAAAAATGTTGCGACACTTGAAAAAACAGGTCATAAGTCATCCCACCGCGTCATCACCGCATCATACGTCACCATGCTGTATCACGTCGTGCATTTTCCGGTGACCTGATATGTCAGTCAATGATGCCGGCAGTCGCTGAAACAAATCGCCAAGTAGGACAGGCCCTTGAGGAGGGTTGGTGGATGCTGTTTAACTAGATTTTCAGAAAGCCTTGATAAGGTGCCACAGGTGAGGCTGCAAAGGAAGATGAGAACCTATTGCATCAAAGAGCAGATACTAGCATGTATAGCAGGTTGGCTGGATGGCAGAAGGCAAAGACTGGCAATAACTTTTTCTGGTTGGCTGCCAGTGACTAGCAGAGTTGCACAGGGCTCAGTGCTGGGGCCACTGCTCTTCACGTTGTATATTAATGATTTGGATGAGGCGGTTGAAGGCTTTGTGGTCAAGTTTGCAGATGATACGAAAATAGGTGGAGGGCCAGGTTGTGTAGAGATAGCAGGGACTCTGCAGAAGGACTTGGACAGGTTTGGAAAGTGGGCGGAGAAGTGGCAGATAGAATATAGTGTGGCAAAGTGTGGATCATGCATTTTGGTACTTGGAATAAAGGCATAGACTATTTTCTAAATGGGAAGAATCCAGAAATCGGAGGTGCAAAGTGATTTGGGAGAACTGGTGCAGGATTCCCAAATAATTAATTTGGAAGTCAAATATAAGGGAGGCAAACTCAATGCTAGCATTTATTTCAAGAGGGATAGAATACAAAAACAGGCATTTAATGCTGAGGCTCTATAAGGCACTGATCAGGCTGCATTTGGAGTATTGCAAGAAATTTTGGGTACCATATCTGAAGAAGGATGTGCTGGCTCTGGAGAGGGTCCAGAGGAGATTTACAAGAATGATCCCAGGAATGAGTGGGTTAACATATGACAAACATTTGATGGCACTGGGCCTGTACTAATTGGAGTTTAGAAGGATGAGCAGGAACCACATTAACACCGTCCCCGCACATTAACACCATCCAACACACACTAGGGCCAATATATACTTATACCGAGCCAGCTAACCTACATACCTGTACGTCTTTGGAGTGTGGGATGAAACAGAAGATCTCAGAGAAAACCCACGCAGGTCATGGGGAGAAAGTATAAACTCCATACAGACAGCACCCATAGTCTGGATCGAACACGGCTCTCCGGCACTGCAAGCTCTGTAAGGCAGCAACTCTACCGCTGCGCCACCGTGCCGCCCAAACTTGAAAGTCTGCCATCTCAAAATGTGTGAACATGACGGATAACAATGAAGCATGGGGTGAGTGAAAGAGCGAACATATCATGTTCTGGGTGTCTGCAAGTAAAATGCAGTCATTAAAATATAGACACTGGTTGAAGTGTGAGAAATCTGCTAGTCAGACAGATTCCGACCAGACATGTCAATTGTTAATCTCCCTCCACAAATGTTGCCTGACCTGTTGAGTTGATTGAATTGATTTTTGATTGAAAGATACAGCATGGAAGCTAGCCTTTGGGTCCACTGAGTCTGTGCTGATCACTTGTTCACACTAGTGTTACATTATCTCACTTTTGCATCCACTCCCTACACACGGAGAATTTTACAGAAGCTAATTAACCTACAAATCTGCACATTTTTGAGATGCGAGGGGAAACCAGAGCATCTGGAGGAAACCCACGGTCACAGGGAGAACATGCAAACCCCACACAGAACAACACCCAAAGTCAAGATCAGACTCAGGTCTCTGGTTCTTGTGAGACAGCTGTTCTATCAGCTGCACCACAATGCTGTCTTTAACAGTGTTTTTTAACACATTGAAAATGCCCATTTAATCAGGCTTTGTTGTGAGCAATGCTGATGTTAAGTTAAAATTGGGTTGCCTGCCATTCAAAACTTCCTTGCTGTTCTTTGGCTTGGTGCAAAGGGATCTTTTATGCCATGTTGAGTTAGCAGGCTAGAATCGAAGTTTAGAATCACAGTGGAAGGAATACATATGTAAAAAGGCAACATTCCCGCCATTTCCCAGTTCAGTATGGAACTGCCAATTAGGATTTTTGTTCTTGTGGCTCTGCAGTTGGCCTTGAATATGTTATCATCTAACCCAGAGGTGAAAGCAACAAACATTTCCACTGCTTCATTAATATGATTGGAATTCATGCCATTCTTATCTCTCTTGGGTGTTCCTTTCCCACCCAAGACACCAATGGAATTAGGTGGGTGTTAGTTCTCTCGGCAATTCCAACCATTCCAAATATCTGCTCCCCTGGAGTCACTGAGTGGGAATATAGACACAAAATGTTGGAGTAACTCAGCAGGACAGACAGCATCACTGGAGAGAAGGAATCTTCACGACCCATCTTCAGTCTGAGAGTTAGGGGAAAGGGAAACTGGAGATACGGAAGGGTACATAGAGAATATAAGATGTGAAAATGACAGATCAAAGCAGGCGATGATCATGGAAATGTAGAATGGTTCATTGTTGGCTGAGGGGAAAGTGACAGTGAGGCAAACAAATGCTGAAATTAATCAGGAGGACAGTGAAACTATTTGGAGAACAAGGGTGGGGGAGGGATGGATAGAGAGGAAAAGCAAGCGTTACTTGAAGTTAGAGAAATCCATCCACATAATGCTGGGTTGTAAGCCACCCAAGCAAAATATGAGGTGCTGTTCCTCCAATTCCCATTTGGCCTCACACTGACAGTGGAGGAGACCCAGGACAGAAAGGTCAGTGTGGGAATGGGAAGGGGAGTTGGAGTGTTGAGCAACCGGTAGATCACTTTGGTCTATACAGACTTCGTTAAGAAGGACTGAGTGGGAGTCAGTTGCATTAAGCAGTGCCAGGGACATGCACAACATCTATTGCAGAATGAAGCATCCCAGAGAATCCTCTCTCTCCTTTTCTGTTGGCTACCAGTTGAAATTCCTATTCTCAGAAGTGATTAAATATTAGGATGGTGCAGAATTCAGGGAGTTAGATAAAAGTCCCAGATCATCAGATTTTGTTGCAAGAAGAAAAGCCATTTTTTTCTGGAAATACATCTTTGTCAAGAAAATGAAGGATTGGTAAAAGTGTTGGAAAATTACGTGACAACTGCACTTGTCTTCGTGCTTGGAACAAGATTCCAGATAAAGTTGTTCAATTTCAATGTGCTTTTAACAATTCTTACAGAAAATAGAAGCCAAAATAAGTGCATAATGAAAAAACATGGAGAAGGAATTTGAATCATAGATACTCTATGGCTTAGAAGAAGTCTGCTTGTTCCATGCAAAGCAACAAATTAATCTAATTTTCTTGCTATTTCCCTGAAGTCCCTTAAATTATTTTTTTATGTGCCTAAATTTCAGAGGATCCATTCACGGCAGCTGGAAGGTTTGATATGGATGGTAGATCAAAGAAAAGGGAGGCGCAGAATGCCAGATTGGGAAGATTGAAGATCTGGAAGCAAGCAGGGTGATGATATAATGCGTTCATCTTGATCACAACATTTTGGTTTCAGTTTTCTCAAATTCAGAGCAACATTTGAGTGATTCCATACACTGATCCATGACTGCAGGGACCTGTTTGAATGCTGAACAAACATTTCTGCACCTCATTCTAAGTAAGCGTTTATTCCTGGTTTGAATGTGCAGAGCAAAATTGGGAAGTAACATTTTCTCTAAATGACTCATGTCAAAGCAGGACTATCTCTTTCTCTGATTTGCAAGGTGGTTAATGCACAAAGCTTTGCCTCAGGCTACTGGAGAGTGTGGGATGTTTAACCACTTGCAACTGAAGTAAATGGGTCTTCCTATTACATGAAACTAGAAATTATGAGAAAGGGAACAAATTGGAACAAAATATAAAAAATATTATGAATTATATTAAAGACCTAGATGTTCCAATATGGAGGAAAGAAGACCATATGAATAGAATCAATAAAAGATCATTTATCCCCTTGTGTCTGCTCCATCTTTCAATATGATAATGGCTGAACATTGATTTTAATACTACTCTCCTCCCCTCAGTATATCTTAGAGATAAGTGGCATCTTATTGAAGGGCTTCTGGAAGTCCGAATACAAGATAAGTGTATTCAGCAAGTAAATTGGCCTTAGGGTGTCCTCTGTATGTGTGCCCATGTACCTGTAGATCATGTAACTCAATGACTGGGGTTGGAGTGACTTTGGATCTGGAATGATAGTGACAGGTGCAGAACAGTTTCTCATTTGTTCCATTGATTACATGTACCAAGGTCCAGAGAAGCTTTGTTTCACATGCTATGCAATCAGATCAGGATAATACTATACATAAATACAATAAGCAATAGATAGAGCAAAGGACAAGATACCAAGTGCAGAATGTAGTTCTCAGCATTGTAGCACATCACTTCCCTAGACAAAGTCTAATATCTGCAATGGACTGAGGTGAATTGACCAGTACTCTAGTTTATGGCAAAAGCTGATGACAGAGAGGAAGAAGTTGTTCCTGACTCTGGTGGTGTGTGCTTTCAAGCTTCTGTACCTTCTTCCAGAATAGAGCAGGGAGCAAAAAGGAATGACTGGGGGGGGGATAAATCTTTGACTACATTAACTGTATAGATAGAGTAAATGATTGGATTCTAGACTGTGTGATCAACTGAGCTCATTCTACAGCTCGTTTTAATTTCTTGCAGGAAAAGAATTGAAACAAATCTGAGAGGAACACATCCGGGAAGGATATTGTGCAGTCCATGTCAATTGGCAGAGCCAAGGTCTTTTGTGAGCTTGAAATAAATACATGGTAGTGATACTGCTCCCAACATCTCTCTTGTACATGAAGTGAAGATCAGACCCATTGAGCCTCCAGACAGGTGGAAAGCACACTATGATGCAGGCAGAAGCTGTTTGACAGTGGAGGCAGCAAGGAGGATCCTTGCGATATCTTTCAAGAATTAAGAGAGAGTCAAGGGTGTTTTATTGTCAATATAGACACAAAATGTTGGAATAACTCAACCGGGCAGCTAGAGCTCTGGACAGAAGGGATGGGTGATGATTCGGGTCGAGACTCTTCTTCAGACATAATCTGTGCGTATATCTGTGTATTTGTGTGTATGTGCATATGTGCACAGATACACATATATGCACACATATATACATGTGTATATACACACACTAAATAATGAAAGTCTATGTAATTCGGAGTTTATTTGGAGGTTGATAATTGGAGGGCAGAAGCAACTCCTGGACCTGGACGTTTTCAGGCTCCTATACCTTCTTCCCGATGGAAGGAGTGAAAATGAGTGTGTGGCCAGGGTGGTGTGAGGTCTGTTGCTGGCTGCCATTTTTAGGCAGTGACTCCTGTACATCTCCACGATGGTGGAGAGGCCAGTATCCGTGATGGACTGGGCAGTGTTCATCACTTTTTGCAATCTTTCCCATCACTTTCCAGCAACGTTCCCACCACTTTCCAAGCAGCAGCAACTAGATTTCCACCCTTTTTTGAATACGGTCAGAATGTCATTACCTCTGAGGCCCTGTTCAGAGGTGGGAGGCAAGGTTGTGAAGTTGCTCTCCATAATTTAAAAGGGGATCCATCTGCTCCCAAGGCCTTATTGCTTCAGTTGACACATTACCTTTCCAACATCTTGGGGTGATGATGAAATCGTGTGCAAGCAGTTCATTGCGGAATGGACTCAAAGACTCGGAAATCTACCAAAACTATTGTAATAACAGGACATCTTGGAGAGAATAATAAGGTTGAGCATATCAGCATGGATTTACTTGCAGATAAGTCTACAGCCGCACAGTGACTAGGATCTAAAGGAGAAATAGTAAGAGTCAACATGTTCCTGTAAGGGTCAAAGACAATGGGTAACACTGGCTACTCAGAGATACTGAGGTTGGATAAAGAGAAAAAAATGAACCATATGAGGAACTGATGGCAGGGAAGGCCTGACAAGAGTATAAAAGTGTAAGGAGATGCATAAAAAAATTAAAGGCAAACTCTAAGAAAGGTAATGAAAGTCACTGACAGGATTAAGATACTGTAAATCTTAAGGCATTCTGTATGAATACCAAGGGAAAAAGTAGGATTCATTTGAAACTAGATGAGCCATCGGTGGAACCAGATGCCTCACAATTGCACTGAATGGAGCTCACTCTTCACCTCTGATGCTACCTGTGTGATGAATGTTTTCTGTCCCTGGGATTTTGTGGGTTTCCTCTGGGTGATCTGGTGTTCCACCATATTCCAAATATGTGCCTTTGCAAATCATCCCAAAAGTTGTAAGTTGGTTGTGGTATCTGTGGGTGTGGGGCGTTGATGTGAGTTAGAGGTTAGGATTAGTATAACTAGGTGCTTGATGGTCTGAGAAGGAACTGCAGATGCTGGAAAATCGAAGGTAGACAAAAATGCTAGAGAAACTCAGCGGGTGAGGCAGCACCTATGGAGCGAAGGAAATAGGCAACGTTTCGGGTCGACTAGACTACCAGTCTGAAGAAGGGTTTCGGCCCGAAACGTTGCCTATTTCCTTTGCTCCATAGTTGCTGCCTCACCCGCTGAGTTTCTCCAGCAATTTTGTCTGCTTGATGATCTGCATGGACTTGATGGGTGAAAGGGCCTGTTTCTGCACTGTATCTCTTTATGATTGAGTTATATGTGAGGTCTTAAATTAATACTTTTCAATATTATTCACAAAGGAAACAAACTTTACAGTTGGCGAACTCAGTAAAGGGGCGGGTGAAAATCAAGCATGGGTATCTATAAATTAAGAAGAGGCACTTGATGCTTTAGTGGATTTCAAGGTATACACATCCCCAGAACTGGTTTGGATTACTCCCAAGCTGCTAGGGCAGGCAAGCTAAGAAATAGCTGGAACTTTAAAATCGTTGCTAGTGGTACTGGAGGACAGCAACCCTGGTCCACCTCCTAATAAAGGCCGGCAGGAGAAATCTGGTAATAACAGATCATTGAGTCTCACGGTACCCGGGCATCGAAGGACGAGAAGCCAAAGCCAAGAAGTGGAAGCCAAGATACCGAATGGAAAAGCCAAATAACCAAACGTACACGATGCCGAAAAGCCAAATAACAAAACGGACGCGAAACCGAAAAGCCAAATAACAGAACGGATGCGACACCGAAAAGCCAAATAACGGAACGGACGCGACACGGAAAAGCCAAATAACTGAATGGACACGACGCCGAAAAGCCAAATAACCAAAGGGACACAACACCAAAAAGCCAAATAACCTAATGGATGTGATGCCAAAAAGCCAAATAACCGAACCGGCGCGACTGCGTAAAGCCAAATATGCAATGCCAAAAAGCCAAATAATGGACAGGATGTCTCCGGGGATGGGATTTGTCCGAGATCTTGTCAGCGATTGGTCCAGACCCTACATCCATCACATCACTGGCCGGGGAAGACGTGAGGGTGGGGGTGATTTTTTATTTTCCTTCGCCGCTTTTGGACTGCCATGATCACAAAGCGGATTATTTTTGTAAGCGTTGATCTACCACAGTGCTTGGGGTTAAGAGGCTGGAATCTCTCTATCTCTGTCTCTCTCGCTCTCTCGTTCTTTCTCGCTCCCTCCCCTCCCTCTCTCCCTCTCTCCCTCATCTATCTATCTATCTATCTATCTATCTATCTATCTATCTATCTATCTATCTATCTATCTATCTATCTATCTATCTATCTGTCTATCTGTCTATCTGTCTATCTGTCTATCTGTCAGTCTGTCAGTCTGTCAGTCTGTCAGTCTGTCAGTCTGTCTGTCTGTCTGTCTGTCTGTCTGTCTATCTGTCTATCTATATCTATCTCTTTCTATCTCTCTTTATCACTCTCTCTCTATCTCTCTCTCTATCACTATCTCTCTCTCTCTCTCTCTCTCTCTCTCTCTCTCTCTCTCTCTCTCTCTCTCTCGCTCTCTCACTCTCTCAATTCAATTCAATTCAATTAAGAAACGTTATTGGCATGATAAAGTACATCGTTATATTGCCAAAGTTTAAAACATGACATACATATTTAAAATGCATAAGTATAAATACAAGTATACAGTGCATGGTTAGATATGTCCCTGTACATAAACTCGCAATGGGCCTATAGCCCTTTATTGATTGCTCTACGTTCTTGCAATTGTTAGCAGTACAACAGAATAGCAAGTTTAGCAATTCAATATTAATTTCTTAGCGTCAGTTAACGTCAATTAATGTGTACGTGGATATTGGTCATTCACCGTCTCTCAGGTTATGGCATGCTGTTACGTATTGTGCACCAAGATGAGCCGTATTTGCTTCACCAAGGATTATTCTTAGTTTTGATATATCATCCAGTTCTCTATATCTCTCTCTCTCTCTATCTCTATCTCTCTCTCTATCTCGCTCTCTATCACTATCTCTCTCTCTCTCTATCTCTCTATCTCTCTCTCTTTCTCTCTCTCTCTCTCTCTCTCTCTCTCGCTCTCTCAGTGGGCGAGGCGGCATCTGTGGAGGGAATGGATCAGGACTTGTTTCGGGCCAGGGTTCTTCTTCAATTGGAAGTTGTCTTTGCAAAACGCCAAATGATTCCGGGAAAAAAAAGAGAGCGTGAGAGAGAGAGAGAGAGAGAGAGAGAGAGAGAGAGAGAGAGAGAGAGAGAGAGAGAGAGAGAGAGAGAGAGATTGTTGATATTACTATTAATACTGTTGATATTGGTATTATTAATATAGTTATTAATACTAGGTGGCAGTCCGAGTATGCCTTACCAAGGCATACAAAACTTTACCTAACATTCCACAATTATAGAAGAAACTAGTGTTTTCGCACTAGTCCCACTAAATAGGTTTTTTTTTAATTTTTAAAAAAAGAATATAAATACAAAATAAATGAGTACATTTCATATCGGCTGCTGGAATATCCAGGGTCTCTACTCTTCAACCTTTGGGATGAAGACTGGGAACGCTGAGTTCTTAAAGTCTATAGAAGACACCAATATAATGATATTAACAGAAACATGGTACCGAAAGGATACGTTCATTCACTGCCCTCAGGGTACCATAAAAACTACTGATATACATAAGGGCAGAACCTCCAGAGGGGTCTTGGTGTGGTACAAAGAAGAACTAGACAGTCACATTACGTCAATAAAACAGGGGAAATCACATGTATGGTTGAAACTAGATTAAAAAATTGGAATAATTGGAAAAGATATATACTGCATCTATGTGCCACCTACATAGCCCCAACAGAATCGCCATATTTTGAAGAGGATATATTTGAAACTCTCCACATGGAAATCAATAATTTCCAGGCCCAGGGAAATGTGCTACTATGTGGAGACCTAAATGCAAGGACCGGATGTGAACCCGATTCCATAGATCACAGGGCAACAACCATGTGTTCGGTCAAACCCTCTTGTATGTCACACATAGAAACATAGAAACATAGAAAATAGGTGCAGGAGTAGGCCATTTGGCCCTTCGAGCCTGCACCGCCATTCAATATGATTATGGCTGATCATCCAACTCAGTATCCTGTATCTGCCTTCTCTCCATACCCCCTGATCCCTTTAGCCACAAGGGCCACATCTAACTCCCTCTTAAATATAGCCAATGAACTGGCCTCAACTACCTTATGTGGCAGATAATTTCAGAGACTCACCACTCTCTGTGTGAAAAAATATTTCCTCATCTCGGTCCTAAAGGAATTCCCCCTTATCCTTAGACTGTGACCCCTTGTTCTGGACCTCCCCAACATTGGTAACAATCTTCCTGCATCTAGCCTATCCAACCCCTTAAGAATTTTGTAAGTTTCTGTAAGATCCCCCCTCAGTCTTCTACATTCTAGCGAGTACAAGCCAAGTCTATCCAGTCTTTCCTCATATGAAAGTCCTTACATCCCAGGAATCAGTCTGGTGAACCTTCTCTGTACCCCCCCTATGAATGTATTTTCTCAGATTTGGAGACCAAAACTGTACGCAATACTCCAGTTGTGGTCTCACCAAAACCCTGTACAACTGCAGTAGAACCTCCCTGCTCCTATACTCAAATCCTTTCGCTAAGAATGCTAACATACCATTTGCTTTCTTCACTGCCTGCTGCACCTGCATGCCTACTTTCAATGATTGGTGTACAATGACACCCAGGTCTCGTTGCACTCCCCTTTTCCTAATTTGCCACCATTAAGATAATAGTCTACCACCAAAGAAGATAACCTCACATTTATCCACATTATACTGCATCTGCCATGCATTTGCCCACTCACCCAGCCTATCCAAATCACCTTGCAGCCTCCTAGCATCCTCCTCACACCTAACACTACCCCCCTGCTTAGTGTCATCCACAAACTTGGAGATGTTGCATTCAATTCCCTCGTCCAAATCATTGATATATATTGTAAATAGCTGGGGTCCCAGCACTGAGCTTTGCGGTACCCCATTAGTTACTGCCTGCCATTCCGAAAAGGACCCGTTTACTCCTACCCTTTGCTTCCTGTCTGCCATCCAGTTCTCTATCCACATCAATACTGAACCCCCAATACCGTGTGCTTTAATAATCTCTTATGTGGGACCTTGTCGAAATGTCTAGATATAACACATATGTCTAGACATATGTCTAAATGTCTAGATATAACACATCCACTGGTTCTCCCTCATCCACTCTGCTAGTTACATCCTCACAAAATTCTATAAAATTCGTCAGACATGATTTGCCTTTCGTAAATCCATGCTGATTCTATCTAATGATTTCACCACTTTCCAAATGTACTGCTATCCCATCTTTAAAAACTGACTCTAACAGTTTCCCCACTACAGATGTTAGACTAACTGGTCTGTTATTCCCAGTTTTCTCTCTCCATCCTTTTTTAAAAAGTGGGGTTACATTAGCTACCCTCCAATCCTCAGGAACTACTCCAGAATCTAAGGAGTTTTGAAAAATTATCACTAAAGCATCCACTATTTCTGTGGCTACTTCCTTGAGAACTCTGGGATGCAGACTATCTGGCCCTGGGGATTTATCGGCCTTTAATTCACTCAGTTGTTTCCTCTGAGTTCCTCCACCTTATTTGACCCCCGGACCCCTGCTATTTCCAGCAGATTATTTATGTCTTCCTTAGTGAAGACAGAACCAAAGTAGTTATTCAATTGGTCTGCCATGTCCTTGTTCCCCATGATCAATTCACCTGTTTCTGACTGCAAGGGACCTACATTTGTTTTAACTAATCTCTTTCTCTTCACATATCTATAAAAACTTTTGCAGTCAGTTTTTATGTTCCCTGCCAGTTTTCTTTCATAATCTATTTTCCCTTTCCTAATTAAGCCCTTTGTCCTCCTCTGCTGAACTCTGAATTTCTCCCAGTCCCTCTGGTAGGCTGCTTTTTTCTGGCTAATTTGAATGCTTCATCTTTTGTTTTTATACTATCCCTGATTTCCCTTGTTATCCATGGATGCACTACCTGTCCCGATTTATTCTTTTGCCAAACTGGGATGAACAATTGTTGTAGTTCATCCATGCAGTCTTTAAATACCTTCCATTGCACATCCACTGTCAACCCTTTAAGAATCACTTGCCAGTCTATCTTGGCCAATTCACTTCTCATACTTTCAAAGTTACCTTTGTTTAAGTTCAGAACCCTTGTTTCTGACTTAATTATGTCATTCTCCATCCTAACGAAGAACTCAACCATATTATGGTCACTCTTGCCCAAGGGGCCCCGCACAACAAGACTGCTAACTAACCCTTCCTCATTACTCAATACCCAGTCTAGAATAGCCTGCTCTCTCGTTGGTTCATCTACATGTTGGTTTAGTAAACTATACCGCATACATTCCAAGAAATCTTCTTCCTCAGCACCCCTGCCCATTTGATTCACCCAATCTATATGTAGATTGAAGTCACCCATTATAACTGTTTTACCCTTGTTGCACGCATTTGTAATTTCCTGTTTGATGCCACCTGCAACTCCACTACTACCGTTAGGTGGCCTGTACACAACTCCCATTAGCGCTTTCTGCCCCTTAGAGTTTTGCAGCTCTACCCATATCGATTCCACATCCTCCAAGCTAATGTCCTTCCTTTCTATTGCATTAATCTCCTCTCTCACCAGCAACGCTACCACACCTCCCTTTCCTTTCTGTCTATCCCTCCTGAATATTGAATATCCCTGGATGTTCAGCTCCCAGCCTTGGTCCCCCTGGAGCCATGTCTCTGTGATCCCAACTATAGCATAGTCATTAATAGCTATCTGCACATTCAACTCATCCAACTTATTACGAATGCTTCTTGCATTGAGCCACAAAGCCTTCAGGCTTGTTTTTACAACACTCTTACTCCTTATACAATTATGTTGACAAGTGGTCCCTTTTGATTTTTGCCCTGGAAACCCACCACCTCATTCTCTGTTTATTATTTTTTTCTTCTTTCCCTCCTACATGTTGGGTCTGAGTGCTTCCCTTCTCTGCCTCCTGCCTCAGACCCTGTCTACTGGCTTTCTCCATTTGAGTCCCTCCCCCCAACCATTCTAGTTTAAAGTCCCCCCAGTAGCCTTTGCAAATTTCCCTGCCAGGATACTGGCCCCCCTCAGGTCCTTTTCACAATGGCAGGCAGTAACTAGTGGGGTACCGCAGGGCTCAGTGCTGGGACCCCAGCTATTTACAATATATATTAATGATCTGGATGAGGGAATTGAAGGCAATATCTCCAAGTTTGCGGATGACACTAAGCTGGGGGGCAGTGTTCGCTGTGAGGAGGATGCTAGGAGACTGCAAGGTGACTTGGATAGGCTGGGTGAGTGGGCAAATGTTTGGCAGATGCAGTATAATGTGGATAAATGTGAGGTTATCCACTTTGGTGGCAAAAACAGGAAAGCAGACTATTATTTAAATGGTGGCCGATTAGGAAAAGGGGAGTTGCAGCGAGACCTGGGTGTCATGGTACACCAGTCATTGAAAGTAGGCATGCAGGTGCAGCAGGCAGTGAAAAAAGCGAATGGTATGTTAGCTTTCATAGCAAAAGGATTTGAGTACAGGAGCAGGGAGGTTCTACTTCAGTTGTACAGGGTCTTGGTGAGACCAGACCTGGAGTATTGCGTACAGTTTTGGTCTCCAAATCTGAGGAAGGACATTATTGCCATAGAGGGAGTGCAGAGAAGGTTCACCAGACTGATTCCTGGGATGTCAGGACTGTCTTATGAAGAAAGACTGGATAGACTCGGTTTATACTCTCTGGAATTTAGGAGATTGAGAGGGGATCTTATAGAAACTTACATAATTCTTAAGGGGTTGGACAGGCTAGATGCAGGAAGATTGTTCCCGATGTTGGGGAAGTCCAGGACAAGGGGTCACAGCTTAAGGATAAGGGGGAAATTCTTTAAGACCGAGATGAGAAAGACTTTTTTCACACAGAGAGTGGTGAGTCTCTGGAACTCTCTGCCACAGAGGGTAGTTGAGGCCAGTTCATTGGCTATATTTAAGAGTGAGTTGGATGTGGCCCTTGTGGCTAAGGGGATCAGAGGGTATGGAGAGAAGGCAGGTACGGGATACTGAGTTGGATGATCAGCCATGATCATATTGAATGGCGGTGCAGGCTCGAAGGGCTGAATGGCCTACTCCTGCACCTAATTTCTATGTTTCTATGTTTCTATGTTTCAAGTGCAACCCGTCCTTTTTATACAGGTCACTCCTTCCCCAAAATAGAAATTGATCCAGAAACTTGAATCCCTGCCCTCTGCACCAGTCCTTCAGCCAGGCATTTATCCTCCACCTTGCTCCATTCCTACTCTCACTGTCGCGTGGCACAGGAAGTAATCCTGAGATTGTTATGTTTGCGGTTCTTTTCCTTAACTCTCTTCCTAACTCCCTAAATTCTCCTTTCAGGATCTCTTCTCTTTTTTTACCTATGTCATTGGTACCAATATGTACCACGACCTCAGGCTCCTCTCCCTCCCTTTTCAGGATATCTTGGACACACCAACTATCATTAACCGGAACAACCTTGACTGTGAAATAAATAAAAGTGGTAGAGAGGTGGTGCATCTCTGTCGAGCCTTGGGCCTGTACATAGTTAATGGCAGGCTCAGAGGGGACTTGCTGGGAAAGTTTACATTTTCCTCAGCTCTTGGGTCTAGCGTGGTAGACTACGCAATTACTGACATAGACCCCTGCACTATCAGTGCATTCACTGTTAGGCAGCAGTTCCCTCTTTCGGACCATAGTCAAATCAACGTGTACCTAAAATTTCCTGTTCAAACTAAAGACGTAAAAAAGGAACCCAGTAAGCTGTATAAACTAAATCACACTTACAGATGGGCTTCAGATAGTGGAGATAAATTCATCATGGCCCTGAATAGTAAGATTAAACAAGAACTTACCAAGTTTGAAGGTTGATCTGTATTTTACGAGGAGTCGCGGTGAGGGATTTCGTGAAGACCCCGCCAGCATGCATGCGCAGCATCCTTTAAAGCAGTGGTGTGGAATCACAGAACGCACCATGACTAAAAAATAGTAAGATGAAAAATGCAGAACTTCCTAGTTGATCCTATGATAAAGGGTGGGAGTGGGGGACACGAAATCCCTCACCGTGACTCCTCGTAAAATACAGATCAACCTTCAAACTTGGTAAGTTCTCGTTTAATCTTACTATTTTACTTCGGAGTCACGTGAGTGACTTCGTGAAGATTTTTTTTTTTTTTGTTAGATATTTTTATTAGAAGTAATTACATATTAAGAAGAAATATAAAATCCAATTAAAGCAAAAGAAAATATTAACGTCACATACATTCTTAATATTTTTAAAATTAACAATCAATCTTATTTGTACTTCTATAATTTTCTTTTTTATTTTATAGCAGTAGGAAATAAAAAAGGGAAAAAGAAAAGAAAAAAAAAAGAGAGAGATAAACTGATTGAGTGGAATATTAAACAAGATATTCTTCAATGGAGATATATTTATGATCTATTGTCTATAATTATTCATCCATTCATACATTCAGGCTTCCGTCATGGCTTCGAACCGGACCATCTTGACCCTTTAAATATTCAACAAATGGAGACCATATTCCTCTGAACTGGTCCAGCCTGTCCATCAGGGCAAGCCTTAATCGTTCCAAGTGTAACGTCTCCGACATTTCTGGAATCCACATTTTAGTTGTGGGGAAATAGGACCTTTCCAAAATCTTAGTATTAATTTTTTACCGATTATTAAACTATAACCGATAAAAATTATTTGTTGTGTTGTTAATGTCTGATTTGTTTCCAGTATTTCCAATATAAATTAGTTTTGAGTCTGGAATCAGCTTTGCATTATCTACAATTGAGATTATCTTAAAAATCTCTATCCAAAAATTAGTGATTTTTATACATTTTGTGAATGAATGCGTTAAATTAGCTTCTAATTGTTGACACTTATCGCATATTGCGGACACATTTGAGAAAATTATATTTAATTTGGACTTTGAGAGATGTAATCTATGTATAACTTTAAATTGTATCAAGGAGTGTCTAGCATTTTTAATGAACAATGATGTATATATTGTAAACTTTCATTCCATACTTCTCTACTGATTACTTGACCTAGTTCATTTTCCCATGCTTGTCTATATTTATCCGTATTTGGTAAATCATTTTCCAATAAAATATTATAAATATGATATTAATTTCTCTGTATTCGGATGTTTATTTAAACATTCATCTAAAATTTCTGTCTTTCTATTCCTAAAATCCAGTGTATTTGATTTAACATAATCTCTAATTTGTAGATATCGAAAATATTCTTTAAAATGTAATCCATAATTTTTGTTGTAATTCCTGAAATGAGAGAAATAAGTTTTCCCTATAAAGATCAGCGATCTTATTTATTCCATAGTTCTTCCATTTTAAGAAACCTTTGTCCATCAGTGAAGGTTTAAAAGAAATATTGTTTACTATTGGAAGAGCTAGTGGTACATTCTGTAATTGTAATGTTTTTTTTAATTGTTTCCAAATACGTATTCCACTTTCTATTAATGGGTTTTCTTTATAAGTTTTCTTATGTATTGGAGTATTAGCAAATAAAATCGAACTAATTTCAAAAGGGGTACAGTCTTCTTTTTCCATCTTTAACCAATTTGGTTGTTTATCTAGTTCACCCAAACAAAAAATCATATTTTTTATATTAACTGCCCAATAATAAAACATAAAATTAGGCAGTGCAAAAAATTAGTAACCATGGAGTCCACTTTCTTAAAGAAATTTTTAAGAAGATATATCGGGATCATTTGAAACAAATATAGTAATTGTGGAAGAAAAATCATTTTTATCGCGTTAATCTTACCTAACATTGAAATAGGTAATGTTTTCCAATATTGAATATTCTTAAATAGTTTATTCAATAAGGGTAAAAAGTTAGATTTAAATAATGAATTATATCTTTTTGTTACATAAATTCCAAGATATTTAATTTTTTCATTTGCAATCTTAAAAGGGTATTGTTGTAATATATGTAAATTATTTCCCATTATTGGCATAAGTTCACTTTTATTCCAATTAATTCTATATCCTGAAAACGATCCAAATTGAGTTATTAAATCTAACAAGTTAGGAAGACTAATTTCTGGTTTTGTGATATAAAGTAATACATCATCTGCGTACAATGAGATTTTATTTTCAGTTTCTTTAGTTTCATACCCATATATTTCAGGGTTTGATCTCACAGATTTGCTAATGGTTCTATTGCAAGTGCAAACAGTAGTGGAGATAAAGGGCAACCTTGTCTACAACCTCGGAATAAGTTAAATTTAGTTGTTAACACTTGGTTAATTAATATTCTAGCTGTTGGTCTAGTATATAGTAATTTAACCATGTTATAAACTTCTCTCCCAATTGAAAAAATTCCATAACCGAAAATAAATAAGACCATTCAATCTGATCAAAAGCTTTCTCTGCGTCCAACGAGATAATTGATAAATCCTTAGTAATATTTCTTTTCGAGTATATAATATTAAATAATCTCCTCAGATTATTTGAAGAGTATCGTTTTGGTATAAATCCCGTTTGAATCTGAATGAATTAATTTATTAATCACTTTGTTTAGTCTTAGTGCGAATATTTTTGTTAATATTTTTTAATCAGTATTTAAAAGAGATATAGCTCTATATGACCCTGGGTCATCGAGATTTTTATCTAATTTAGGTATAAGGGTTATAATAGATTCATTTAATGTATCTGGTAATTTCTGTTGTGTATAAATGTGTTCATATAGTGTCTTCATACGTTGGGCTATCATATCATAAAATATTTTATAAAATTCTGCTCCAATACCATCTGGTCCTGGAGTTTTACCATTTTTTAATGATCTAATAGTTTCTTCAATTTCTTTAGTAGTTATTTCGACATTTAATAATTCCCTATCTTCTAAATCTAGTCCATTTAAATTACTTCGTGAAGATTTCAAAGCTCTGTGATTTCACGCCCTGGACAACGTCCATGCTTATCACACTGCCGCAAGTCTGATGGAGGAAGGCTGTTAATGCAGTTCAGTCGAAACTGGCTGAAAAATTAACACAATTTATTAATCAAATAAACAAACAATATCCCCTAATTCGGGGACAGACATTCACTGAGCGGCTTCTGCGAATGTCGCAGGGGCGACCAGTGGCTTATGGTAGAACCGTTGAAAGGTTTTCTCACTGGCCCAGCCCACGGTGGCGAGGATGTGGTCCATGGGCACATCCATGGCCCTCGCCGCTGATGTGGATGCAGCCCTGGTGGAATGAGACTTAAAAATGTTAGTAGCAACTCCTGCTGCATCCAGCACCACCCTGAGCCACCTGGCGATAGTCTGCACAGTCACCCGATGATGTGGAGGTTTGTGGCTGATGAGGAGCCCCTGTTCCTTCATCCTGATGGCTCCTGTAACCCTGATGTAGTGGTGGAGATGGGTGACTATGCAGAGAGTGCCATCTACAGGGTACGCCCGAAACTCCAACTGCAGCCCATGCGCCCCTGGCCTGTGCTGCTTCAATAAATCTTGGACAAAGAAATTTATTTGACCAGGGGTGGCCACCATGCTGTCCAGTCGGAATGTTTGTAACGTCTGGATTCGTTGGGCTGTAGTCAGTGCCATCAGCATCACCACCTTGAGGGTGAGCTGTTTCAGTGGTAGCTCATTCATTGGAGCCCAGCTCCTCAGTAGGGTCAGCACGATCCCCACATCCCACGTGACAGTATATCTGGGTCGCGGAGGGTTGGTGTTGAACACTCCCCTCATTAGTTTAGACACCAGGTGGTTGGAGCTGATACCTATATCCAGGTATGAGGACAGCGCACTCCTGGCGCTGTTGATGGCACTGTAGCTGAGGCCAGCATCGAAATGGAGGCCAGCTAGAAACTCCAGGACATCAGGTATCGTTGCCGAGTTGGAAGTCTTGTTGGTCCGAGCAAAGAATGCCTCCCACTTCCTGATTTGGGTGAGGTACTGTTTCCGAATTGATTCTCGGCATGATGCGGAGATGAGTTCTATGGCTCGTGATGAGATGCCCGCCTGGATGAGTGGTCTTTTCAGAACCTGCAGGCCAACAAGTTTAAATGACCATGGCAAGGATGACTATCCCCCGTAATGGGGTGAGTAATCAATTTGGGGTGTTTCCCAATCGCCATCCATGGTTGTTTTAAAATTTTAACGACCATCTTGTACTATGGTTATGTAGGCCAGTTAGGAATGATCAATATGCCAGTTGCAGAGTCCAGTTCAATTTTCTGCAATACCCGACTGATGAGGCAGAATGGGGGAAATGCGTAGCAAAACCATTTCCCCCAATGGATAGAAAACACATCCATTCCAATTCCCCAGGGTCTGGTTCCCACGACACATACGTTGGTATCTGATGGTTCAACCTGGACGCAAATAGGTCAATATCTGGTGTCCCATAGTGAGCTATAATGTCTCCAAAAATTTGGGGGTTCAACATCCACTCGATTTTGTCATTGAATACTCGTGACCTGGTGTCCGCCACTGTATTAAGCTTCCCAGGCAAATAGGTTGCCGTAATCCAAATATTCCTTTCAATGCACCAGTACCAAATTGTGTTAGCCAATTCATCACAAGATAGCGACCTGTTACCACCCATATGATTGATGTAAGCCACCACTGTAGTGTTATCTATTTGAAGGCGGACATGTAAATCCCGTGAATTAGTACAGTAAGCCCGCAGTCCAAGATATGCCCCCAGCATTTCTATATAGTTTATCCCCTGTGACTCCAGGAATGTAGACTCACGAGAGTTCCATCTGCCACCACAACTGGACATCGTATCAGTTGCTCCCCAGCCTTGTGCGCTTGCGTCAGTTTGTAGCACAACGTCTGGATTGCTTACTATGATGGGTCTGTGACACTCACTAATATTGTCAATCCACCATTGTAGCTCGTTTCTAGCCTTTGCTGGTAACCGGATTGGCCGATCAAAGTGCCCAGCATTTGTTTTTAATGCTGTGATCTTTGTTCTTTGTAAATTTCGGTAGTGTAGCGGTCCGAATTGTGCAGCTGGGAATGTAGCTACCAATTTCCCTATAACTTTTGCTGTTTGCTGAATGGTCGGTACCCTGGCGCAAGTAAGACTGTGGCACTCTCCTTTTATAGCAGTAGCTTTATTGGTTGGGATGGTAATCTTCATCAAGTTGGTGTCTAGGGTGAACCCCAAATAATCCATAACCCGTACCGGGTGCAATTTTGATTTGTCTGGATGGATTACAAACCCCAGCTTCTCAAAGAGAGCCTTAGTTGCAGCCACTGCCCATGTAGCCAATTGGAGGGTCTGACCCACTATAAGAATATCATCCACATATGGCATTACCATGTAATTTTGCTGTCGGAGAAGAGCCAATATAGGTTTTACCAATTTTGTAAACAACCTAGGGGCTGTGGTGATTCCATTGAGCAATGCCTTATATACCCATAATTGATCCTTCCAGACAAACTTTAGGAATTTCCTGTGAGCCTCAGAGATGGGCACCGTATAGTATGCATCTTTTAAATCGATGCATGCCATAAAGTACCCCGAATAAAGCATCTGCTTAGCTGTTTCAAAAATATCCATTTTGAAATGGGTATATTGTACAAAAGTGTTCAGCTCAGTTAAGTCTATTATAATCCGACATCCCCCATCTTTTTTAATTCTGGTGAAAATGTTGGACACAAACTCAATAGGTTCTTGCGTGGTTTTGCCAATTACCCCTTTTGCTGCTAGCCGTATAAATCTTTTGCTGCTATCCTCCACATCTTTTTGGGATAGTGTAAACTTTCTATGAGGCGAATGCTGGGTATGGGGATTTATACCTCCAATAAATTCTATAACATAGCCTTGAACACTTTGTAAAATAAACTCATCTGTGGTGACAGTTTTCCATATTTCCAAAAAAGCCCGCAATCGCCCACCTATTTGTGCAGGAGGGGATGCTATGGTGTGAGAGGAACCAGGCCCCCTTACCTCCATGGTTAGCGACGGTTCCTTACGTGTGGTGTTTTGGTTGGACGTTGTGGAGGTTGACGGAGTGGCAGCTGCATCTTCCATGCAGGCCGCTGTTGGCCTTGCCCTAAAAAAGGTAGTTGTGTTTGCGGAAGTGGAGGTGGATAGGACCTTTGTGTCCTGTCCGGCAGTCGTGGTTTCCAGGTTGTGTTTGGCTATTGCCGGTGGTATGGGTGAAGTCTGGCCGTCGGAGGTTTCATGAGGCCAGCTGTTTAGGCCTCCTCGTCCAGTTCCTTCACCTGTTTGGACAGGTCTCCAAACAAGTGATGAGGCGGTGGAGCGGTTGATGGTCGGTACAACCCCGCGAATTTGGGGTTGAGTGTGGGCTTTATGGAGCTCTTATGCAGGCAGTTTATCTCATACTGGGCGTTGCATAGGAGTGCCAGTGCATCTTGTTGTTCACTGGACACATTATCCCTGTCCAGGGTCCTAGCAAACGCCGTTATGCCCGTGGAGAGAACCTTTAAGATACGCTGGAGGCGGACATCCTGCATCCTGGTGGCTGTACTCAAGTGTCCCCAGATCTGGGCATTAACCAAGGGCACACTGAGGTTGATGCAGTTCTCGGGCGGTTTTATTTTCTCTATGGTATCATTGAGAACCTGACTCTGGAGTTGGTGAGTAGTCTGGTAATCAATGGTGCCCGCCAGTTTGTGGTGCAGAGGTTCACCTGTTTGTGTAGTAGCGGCAAACTTGCCCACTACGTCCAGCATATCCTCCTCATGCTCTGGCTCAGCGGTCACTGGCTGTCCCGGGTCGTCTTCAAACACAGCGGCTGGGCAGCTGCTAGCACTTCTGGCTGGTGACGACGAGATGCTGAGCGGGCTCCTTGCACGGCTTGTGGATGCCCGTGAGTCCCGCTCTTCCCGTTCCTGGTCCCGCTGGAGGAATTGCTCCACTAAGAGCTCCAACCGCTCTATGCGACCGTCCCTGCTATGTGCAGCGGACAAGCCGACTTCCCCAGGCCCTGCGAAATCACTGGGGCTTCCACCATCGGACCACACCTCCGTAAGGTGCTGTCTAGGGTCCAATGGCAGGTTGTCGTGACCTACCGCCCGAGTAGGCTCATACGACTCCCGCACGGACTCTCCGCTAGTCTGTCTTCTCCCAGACTGTGGCGGCCCACCCGTCTGATACGAAGGCAGGTGAGTTGGATCGGCGCCGGCCCCCGGAACCTGGCTCCCCGGAGTCCGTGCAGGCTTACCTCCACAATCGCCCAATTTTTGGTGTGGAGGCGCATGGTCGGCCGCTCCCAGAGCTGAGCTGAACCGACCGTCTACTGCTGGCACCTCCGCCCTTGACCGCAGCCTGACGGGGGTGTTTTGTCGGCGGCACCTGCACCTGCAGGCCTGCTCGACGCAGGTGCAGCTGCCAGACTGCACTACGGCAGATCTCCCTGGCAGTGGTACGTGATGTTGCACAGCTGTTGGGCTCCCCTGTAGAGCAGCTGTCCCCCGGCCCAGCCCCCTCAGGTCTACTGGAGCTCGGGGTGGGGTTGCTTGTGACAAGCGAGGCCCCTTGGCACGTACCTGTTTTCCCCCTCTTTTCTTGGGGGAAGGGGGCTCGAAGTCTGGATCCGTTGCATCCAGCTCCGGGGCGGTAAACCACTCAGGTGACAAGTCGGGCGATAACGTAGCGGGAGCGTCCGACTTCCGCATTCTTGCCCCCACGTGTCTCGAAGATGCCGGTGATGCTTTCACCGTTTCACCGTTGGCTGGTCGATGCAGCTCGGCTCCTCGACAGCGTCGCCTTCCGCTTGCCCTTGTCCATCCTGTGGAGTAAAGGTAAGTACTTACCTGCCGGCCTTTTATGATGGAGCTGAAGGAGGGAACGCACTCGCCCCCCCCAGCCTGCCGATGCAAATGCGCGCGCGATATGCTGCGCATGCGTGCTGGCGGGGTCTTCACAAAGTCACTCACGTGACTCCGAAGTAAAATTCACCTGATCTCACAAATAAAATACTGAAATTCAAGACAAACCTATATGAGACTACTAGCGATGGTGTAAACATGGCTATAAATGACATTAATATGATATTTCACAAGGCAGCTATCAAAGCTGACCTTGTGAAACAGAAGAGAAAAATTATCAAAAAACACAACCATGAAAAATGGTTCGACCATGAGTGTAAAAGTGTCAGAAAAGATTTGAGGAAAATACTGAACCAAAAACACCATCAACCGAACAATTCAGACATACGTATTAGATATAATGAAACTCTTAAAAGGTATAAACACACTATTAGGAACATAAGACAAAATTACACTCATAAAAGACTTGAAGAAATTGAAAATTCCATGAATCAAAACCAATTTTGGGATATGTGGAATAACCTGAGCACAACAAAACTACAAACATTACCAATTCAAGATGGTGATATCTGGAGAGCACATTTCAAAAATCTATATAAAGACATCCCAATAAATAAAATAAATTCAAATTATTCTCATATCAAAGAAAAACTCCAAACACTAGAAACAATAATTAATGGTTATCAAAACCCCCTTGATTCCCCAATTACTTTGGAAGAATTGACCATAAAAATAAAATCTCTTCACTCAAAGAAAGCCTGTGGTCCAGACAGCATTAAAAATGAAATGTTCAAGTACAGCACACCGGAGATGCAGGACATAGTGCTTAGGCTGTTCAACATCACACTACGTTCGGGTTATTTTCCTGATATTTGGTGTCAAGGGCTTATTTCACCCATTTATAAGAGTGGAAACAAATTAGACCCAAAAAATTATCATGGCATCTGTGTCAGTAGCTGCCTAGGGAAGTTATTCTGCAGCATTATAAATAACAGAATGCAGGATTTCCTTAACAAATACAACATTCTCAGTAAAAAACAAATTGGCTTCCTCCCAAAACACCGTACCACTGACCACATTTATACCCTCCACACTCTCATTGAAAAACATGTACACCTAGCAAAAAATTAAAAAATATTTGCCTGTTTTATTGACTTTGAGAAAGCATTTGACTCTATTTGGCATGAAGGGCTCTATTACAAACTCCTCTGTTGTGGTATAGGAGGAAAGGTATACAACCTTATCAAATCAATGTACCTGAATAATAAATGTGGCATTAAAATTGTGGACAAATGCACTGATCTCTTCGCCCAGAGAAGAGGCGTCCGGCAAGGATGCAATCTGAGCCCGACACTGTTTAATGTATATATCAACGATTTGGCAGTAAAGTTGGACCAGAGCACAGTGCCGGGCCTCTATCTCCTGGACGGAGAGGTAAAATCCCTGTTTTATGTGGATGACTTGGTTCTGCTGTCCCCCACAGAACAGGGACTGCAGCAACAGTTGGACCTACTTGATGAGTACTGCCAAAATTGGGTCCTGGCAGTAAATCTAAAGAAAACCAACATCATGATTTTTCAGAAAAGACTCAGATGTCAGGAAGATAAATACAAATTTACTCTCAATGGTATTATATTCGAACACACTATGAGCTATACCTGCCTTGGTCTAACTGTTGCAGCATCAGGGAGCTTCAATATAGCTGTGAATGCACTAAAAGAGAAAGCTCGAAGAGCTCTGTCTGCAATAAAAAGAAGATTCTACAACATCCAAATCCCAATTAAAATCTGGCTTAAAATATTTGACAGTGTAATCCAGCCTATTGCACTTTATGGTAGTGAAGTCACCATAGTTATAGTAAATGGGAAAAACATACAACGGAGGCCCTGCATGCGGAATTTTGTCAGAACATTCTCCGTATCCAAAGGAAAACACCAACAAACGCATGTAGGGTGGAATTAGGCAGATACCCACTGATAATAAATATCCAGAAAAGAGCACTAAATTTTTGGAATCACCTTAAATCTAGCCCCCCAGAAACCCTCCAGTTTAAAGCCCTTCAAGCACAAGAGGGGAGCCCAGAAAAGAGTTCCCTGTGTCAGTCGGTACTGAGACTAACTACCTCTATTCAGTTAAAACCTATCCAGTTAAACCCTGACCAGCCTCAGATCAATCCCCAATCACCAGTTAGAGTGAACCAAATTATCAAACAATGTAAAGAAACATATTTGGAACATTGGGATAAAGAAACCAAAAGTCAAAGCAGATTAGAATGTTACCGTGCCCTAAAAAGAGATTATAAATTGGCAGACTATCTCTCAACTGTTAGAGACATAAAGCAGAGACAGACCCTCACCAAATACAAGTTAAGTGACCACTATTTGGCAGTTGAAAAAGGAAGACAGAAGAGAGTCTGGCAACCAAGAGAAAATAGTAAGATTAAATGAGAACTTACCAGTTCGAAGTTTGATCGTTATTTTATGAGGAGTTACGATGAGGGATTACGTGAAGAAGCCCCGCCTGGCGCTTGATCGGCATACTTCAAAGCAGCGGCATGAAAAACACAGAACATAATAGCCGGAGTAAGATAGTAAGGCTCAACATAGATTTAGAACTACCATATGATCATTTATTTTATGAGGGTCGGGAGTGGAGGGCACGTAATCCCTCATCGTTACTCCTCATAAAATAACGATCAAACTTCGAACTGGTAAGTTCTCGTTTAATCTTACTATTTTACTTCGGAGTCACGTGAGTGACTACGTGAAGATTTTGTAGCTTCTGTGTTTTTTATGTCGTAGACTCATTCCATACGCCAATCTGGCTCAATCAACATAGTAATGGGCAAATAACACATTTTTTCCCAAACATTGCCTCAGTTTATGTGATAAATTTTTTCCCATTATAAAAGAATGAAAGTAATGCGCTTTCCATTGAAAAGCAAATTTATCACCAAAATATCAATTGATAATATAATTTGATCGTATAAACAAAGCAACAATTACAGAGAACCCAACACTCCGTGTCCAATCCTGACACCATGACTGGTTCCTTGTAACTTTAATATTTATTTTACACCCTCCTGCGGTCTTGAATCTTTGCTCGAGCAGCCCATCCTGTGCCATTCCTGTGAATGTATCTACTTCCTTAATAGAGTGTTTTTCCACATCTCAATGTCTTGTTCCACTGAGTGTTAAACATGTTTTAACCATCTAGAATATAATTATCTAAAACCATCAGTTTTTACTGATACTTAATGTGGTTTTTGTGTGTAATAAGTAGTGCTGTCTCACCACCACAAAGACTCTTGCCTACTTTAACGTATTGAGTAAATGTTGACCCACACACAATTTTTGGCCGACAGGATATGCTTAAAGTTTACCTTGGTTCCAGCTCTTCTTGGTCTGCTTTGTTTGGTAAATTCATAAACATATAAGATAATGTAATCTGTAGCCACATGCAATTATATAACATAGTGTAAATGAAAACTTTACAAGCTCTTAAGTGTACAACATCTTTTAATGATAGCACTGGGTATTACACACACCTTCAAGCACCGGCTACATTTTCCTACTGAGGGGAAGGCGTTATGATTGATGTTAAACTGGGCGGGGTTAATGGGAGTGAGGTAACTATATTATTGGTTGCATATAAACCATCTACATCCTTCCCCTTAGAAATCAAAAAAAACAGATTGTTGTCACGACAACCGAATTAAACAGCAGAATTAAACGAAATCGCCGTAGCGAACAGGCGGCTTACTGATCCTGCCCGAGCGCGTACGGATGTCTCCCCCTCCCCCGAAAGAGCAGAAGAAGCAGGAGGACGCAAGGCAGCCGGGGAACCAGGGAAGGGCATTGGGGTGGGAGAAACAGGAGAGGGAGAACCGCAATCGGCAACAGGGGACCCGCGCAGAGGGAACCAGGCGCCTGCGACGGGGACCGAGGCATGCAGGGAACACCAGCCGGGGCGGCAGCCGGCTGCTGATAGGAGAGTGGAGGGGCATAGGGCCCAGGGGGCTGCGGCTGTGGCTCATTAACCGCAAGCAGGTGTTTGTCGGCTTCTTCGGTAGATGGAACCCTCACAGTCGACCAGATACGAACGAGGTGAGTCGGCCACCCCAACCACGGTGGCCAGACGGTAGTGCCCACTGGCGGTCTGCAAACGAACAACCTGTCCGGGCAACAGAGGATCGAGTGGTCTGCACGACTTGCATGGTGTCCCACTTCTGACACCATGTAAATGAAAACTTTACAAGCTCTTAAGTGTACAACATCTTTTAATGATAGCACTGGGTATTACACACACCTTCAAGCACCGGCTACATTTTCCTACTGAGGGGAAGGCGTTATGATTGATGTTAACTGGGCGGGGTTAATGGGAGTGAGGTAACTATATTATTGGTTGCATATAAACCATCTACATCCTTCCCCTTAGAAATCAAAAAAAAACAGATTGTTGTCACGACAACCGAATTAAACAGCAGAATTAAACGAAATCGCCGTAGCGAACAGGCGGCTTACTGATCCTGCCCCGAGCGCGTACGGATGTCTCCCCCTCCCCCCGAAAGAGCAGAAGAAGCAGGAGGACGCAAGGCAGCCGGGAACCAGGGAAGGGCATTGGGGTGGGAGAAACAGGAGAGGGAGAACCGCGATCGGCAACAGGGGACCCGCGCAGAGGGGAACCAGGCGCTGCGACGGGGACCGAGGCATGCAGGGAACACCAGCCGGGGCGGCAGCCGGCTGCTGATAGGAGAGTGGGGGGCATAGGGCCCAGGGGGCTGCGGCTGTGGCTCATTAACCGCATGATTGATGTTAACTGGGCGGGGTTAATGGGAGTGAGGTAAACGATATTATTGGTTGCATATAAACCATATAACATAGCATTTGCAATGTTTGCACTCTTATGCTGATACTAAAGTCATGAGCATTCAATGTTCATCATTGATAGAATTGGAGTCCATTGCCTAAGGCAAGTCAGGACTATGCTGATCTCCCAACTTCTGTATTTCAACTTTGGACAGATTATATATATATAGATATATAGATATATATAGATATATAGATATATATATATATATATATATATATATAGTATATATATATAGATATATATATTATATATATATATATATATATATATATATATATATATATATATATATATTATATATAGATATATAGATATATATAGATATATATATATATATATATATATATATATATATAGATATATAGATATATAGATATATATAGATATATAGATATAGATATATATATTTATATCCCTTTTTCATATCGGGATATTATGAATGAACCCGATAACTTCTTGGTCAGCAATTTGTCCTAAATAGGACGATAAACACTATGAGCCATATTATATGCTCTATCAATTAGATGCTGAGAAAAAATGCAATCTACAAGGAACTCCCATATATATAATATGATAAATAACTTTTACTGTCTGCAAAAGACTTCCAATTTTTTATAAACAAAATATTGTTTTTTATAACTATTTCTCCAAATTGCAGGTATATTCCTTTTGTACATAATTGTTATAATGTTATATTAGTTAAAACATTCATAGACCTCTTTGACCGTCAAACTGTTATAATAGTCTGGTCAAACCTGCAGATAGCCAAATTCATATCTTCATGTCATGGATGAATTTGTACAACAATAAATACAGCAACTATGAGTCATCATAACTGGTTCAACATCAGTCTCAACATTAATGAGAACCATGAAGGTCCGGTTTGGGCCACCAAAGCGCCCCTGGCAGCGTCCTGCTACATTTTCATCAGACACTGCCCTATCAGACAAATAATGAGGAGCATAAAAGAACATCTTTTCTCATGTAATTTAGCGGAATGCATCCACCACTCCTGTTCTCGGTTTTCCCATGAGAACATTTGAGAGATCGGTGATTTAATCTGGATACAACCACATTAATGGTAAGTAATCCATATTACTGACAATGTTTTTCCCCTGATTTGTTGTCTGCGACAACATTGTCTCTTCCTTAGAGATAAATAGCTGGACTAAAACATTTTTAGAATACGCCACATCTGGTTACCCAGATAATCACTTGATAATGATCGTACTTGTCTCCTGTGATTGATAAATGCCACAGCCGTGGTATTGTTTGCCTGATATGACATGCACACTTTCATAATAGAACAATAGGCATTTAATCCATAAAAACTCCTGATACTCCAACAATTAATACAAATGTTTGGAGAAATTTCTTAGGACAATCCATTTGTAATTACCTGGTGTTATTGTCCGTAGTCCCAAACAAGGGACGTATCAAATATTAACTTGATAAGAATAGATATTATTATTATCTTAACCCAAATAATCACAGAAGCTATCCATCATTTGATAATACTTGCTTCAGCTTGCAACGGCTGCTAAGCTTATATATTTAAAGCAGCTTGTGGACCTTTTCTATCCACTACTTTAATTCTGATAACGTATCCTTTGGTATTTGCATAGGCCTGTCAACAAAGGCCTGCATACTCTTATAATGCTTGTGTTTTCCCTTTTTTGGAGCTTTTTTTTTTTTTTTTCTTCTTTTTTACCAAAGCTCCTTCTCTGATGGAGGGACAAAGTTTGTCAACAAAGCAATGAGACATATTTGTATCTTGGAAAACATTTTCCCCCTCATATGGTGCTGAATTACTCCTAAATCCAGAATAGTAATTTAGGAATGTTTATGAATGCCTAAAACATAAGTTTTATTGGATGGGTCAGGACCCTCGCCTCTCAACAGGCTTGTAATTGCTGCACTAATTTGCAGCCTTTGCAAATCTCCCCGCCAGGATATTGGTTCCCCTCGGGTTCAAGTGCAACCCGTCCTTTTTGTACAGGTCACACCTTCCCCAAAAGAGGTCCCAATGATCCAGAAACTTGAATCTCTGCTCTCTGCACCAGTCCTTTAGCCACGCATTTATCCTCCACCTTGCTCCATTCCTACTCTCACTGTCGCGTGGCACAGGCAGTAATCCTGAGATTGTTACCTTTGCAGCTGGACTTCAGATAATATTCAGAGATAGGTTTAGGGTAAAAGGGAAGAGATTTTGTGAAGATATAAGGGTTCATTCACCCAATGCACCACCTGAGAATGACTGAAGCTGGGTCATTGACAGCATTTAAGTTTCTATACAAGGAATAGAATTGCTTATGCATGGACGACTGTGGACCAAGTGCTGGGAGATCGATATAGAAGGTGCCCATTGATCATCATGGACATGTGGGGCTGAATGACCTTATTATGTACGATTCAATGACTCTCCCTCTCCATGATTCCAAGTCTTCTTGCAATTGTACAGGATTTGGTGAAATCGCACCTAATTGATTGTGCACAGTTTTAATCTCTCTTTGCTTAAGAAAGGACGCACTTACCAATGAAGAATTGCAGCAAAGATTCACAACAGCAATTCCAGGAACAGCAGATTTCCCTAGCTAATGGGAAAACCAAAGTCCGATAACAGCGGAGAAGAAGCTGTTCCCACGTTTGGTGCTTTCAAGCTTTTCTTTATCTTTTTCCTATTGGAAGTATTTACCCAATACAAAATCATGAGAGGAATAGATCGGGTAGATGCCCAGAGTAGGGGAAACGAGGACCAGAGGACATAGGCTCAAGGTGAAGGGGAAAAGATTTAACAGGAATCCGAGGGGTAACTTTTTCACATTGAGGGGAGTGGGGGGTGTATTGAGCAAGCTGCCAGAGGAGGTAGTTGAGGTTGGGATTATCCCATCGTTTAAGAAACAGCAGGCAAGTGGGACTAGTGTAGCTGGGACATAGTTGCCCGGTGTGGGCGAGTTGAGCCAAAGGACCTGTTTCCCCACTGTATCACTCTATGACTCTCTATGACTCTAAGAGGGATAATTGGGGTGAAAAAGATTTTTGATTATGTTGGCTCTTTCCCAAGGCAGCATAAAGCTTAGGTCGAGTTAATGGTGGGTACTCTGGTCCATATAATAGACTGGGCTACATCTTCAACTCTCTGCAAGTTCTTGCTGTCTTGGGCAGAGCTGTTCCCAAACCAAACTATGATGCATCTTAATGCTATGCTTCCTACAGTGTGCCCATAGATGTTAGTAAGCATCATTGGACATGTGCTAATTTTGCTTTAGTCCCCTGAGGAAAATGAGGCTTTGATATATTTTTTTGATCATGGCTTCAGTATGGTTTATAAATCAGAGCATTGAATATATGCTCCTTTATAAATCAGAGCATTGAATATAGGAGTAGGGAAGTAATGTTAAAATTGTACAAGGCATTGGTAAGACCAATTCTGGAGTATGGTGTACAATTTCGGTCGCCTAGTTATAGGAAGGATGTCAACAAAATAGAGAGAGTACAGAGGAGATTTACTAGAATGTTGCCAGGGTTCCAGCAGCTATGTTACAGAGAAAGGTTGAACAAGTTAGGTCTTTATTCTTTGGAGCGCAGAAGGTTAAGGGGGGACTTGATTGAGGTCTTTAAAATGATGAAAGGGATAGACAGAGTTGACGTGGATACGTTTTTCCCATTGAGGGTAGGGAAGATTCAAACAAGAGGGCATGACATGAGGAATTAAGGGACAGAGGTTTCGGGATAACGTGAGGGGGAACTTCTTTACTCAGAGGGTGGTGGCTGTGTGGAATCAGCTTCCAGCAGAAGTGGTGGAGGCAGGATCGATTTTAACATTTAAAAGTAAAGTGGATAGGTATATGGACGTGAAGGGAATGGAGGGGTATGGTCTGAGTGCAGGTAGATGGGACTAGGGGAAAACAAATGGTCGGCACGGACAGGAAGGGCCGAGAGGGCCTGTTTCCGTGCTGTAATTGTTATATGGTTATATGGTGTTATATGGTTATATGTTATATGGTTATATGGTTGGCCCAAGCCAGATTGTTGGTCATATTTACACCAAGGATGTTGAAGCTCTCAACCATGTCCACTCCGACACCATTGATGCTGATTGGGGCACGTACTCCAACACACATCTTGGAGTGGCATTGACTGTGGAATGTGTTGCTGTATTCATTCACGGAAAAGGTCGATACATTTCTGGTGCTAAGTGAATCAAGTAAAGAATGGATGGTGCTAGAAAATGGTAATGGAGTGAAAGGTCCGAGCTGATCTTGGTGAATGCTGGAACAGCCTTAAAGGCCTAGATGACTTTTCCTGCTCCTGTTTTATGTTGTTTTCATAATAAAGTCACAGTTGAGGGGTTCTCAGCAGTATTTTATTCAGCAGCCCCAAATGGCTAAGCTTGCCCACTTTGTCCTGGCTAAGTTTGCCCCCATTCTCGACTTTTAATGGAGTGGCAACCTACTATTTGGGCCATGGTTGGACTTGACCTATACAGTATCTACACATGTCATTCTAACCAGAGAACTGATGGGTCTCTTACATCTCTTTACATCTCCCCATTATCTTCAGCAGGTAATGTTTCAACGGGATCTTGGCTTCATGTATACTTAGAGCTGTTTCTTTCCCTGGTGAATTAATAGAGCTTCATATTCATGAACATTTGGAGAATTTTGTGTTTTGCATCCCCAAATGGCTAAGCTTGCCCCCTTTGTCCTGGTTAAGTTTGCCCCCATTCTCGACTTTTAATGGAGTGGCAACCTACTATTTGGGCCATGGTTGGACTTGACCTATAAAGTATCTACACATGTCATTGTTACCAGAGAACTGATGGGTCTCTTACATCTCTTTACATCTCCCCATTATCTTCAGCAGGTAATGTTTCAACAGGATCTTGGCTTCATGTATCCTTAGAGCTGTTTATTTCCCTGGTGAATTAATAGAGCTTCATATTCATGAACATTTGGAGAATTTTGTGTTTCCAGTTGATTTGTTTCTGCAATTCCGGGTCTTTGTCATCAAACCAATCCAATTGTTGCTGATGTGAAGTTAGGAGTGTTTTCACAAATGGTATGTGAACTTCAGTGTTGTCCAGACACTGTGGACACCTTGAGGTTCCTGTTGGTTGGGGATGTCCAGGTTCTCTGCACGGTGCGACCTTTGCAGGGTCATTGAGTCTATCAACATTGATTCAGTAGCAGCAGTGATTCTATTGGAGATAATTAAATGGATTTGGTGACCAGTGGACCATCCATCACTGATACTTACAATAAGTGCAGGTGATATGGACATCCACACAATCTCTCTCTTGGACCCTGATATAACCTGATAGGTGCCAGCACTAGAATGGTGGATGGGATGTTGCCATGAGGTCTTATCCTTATCTCTATTAGAACAGGGTGTTGGTTTAGATAACAACTAACAACTGCAGTGGGTATGATATATTTATTTTTGCTGAGGGAAAATGACCAATGAACTCCACATGTAATTTATGGAAGAGAAGTGAAGTGAATGAATATAACTGCAAGCTGGTTGGTAGCAAGCGACCGTGGTGCTGAGGTTCATTTTGTTGTCTTTTATTGTGTTGTTTATTTTTATTCGTACCATTATTTCTGTTGGGGAAAGAATGGCAGATACATTTTGTACCGTCGATAATACAGCATGTTCAGTAAGAGTGAAACAGTTGCTATGGTTGCAACTACTGTTTGCTAACAATTATACTCACAATTGCACTAGAGTCTAACCCTTGGATCTCAACCGTTTCAACACTTCTGCAGCTGTAGATCTTGTTAAATAAAGGTTCATCACCACTTGTGACTGCTGGGACAACATTGAAACCTTCACTCTCCACTCAAATGACTATTTGGTTCAGCTCCATCCTTTGCTGAGCCCAAGGGATGTAGATTTGATGTACAATGTGAACAACCGGTTTACCCATTCATTGCCATAGTTGGCTGGATTGCACTGAACACTATCATGCTGCTGTTCCCTGCCAAATGCACTCATTGCACCAGGGTCATGGTGGAATACAGGGATAAACCTTGGGCTTACATTAGTACTGACCAGATTCCCAGATCATCTTACCTGCTACCTCCAGCCTTATCTTCAACAATAGTTCTTGGACTTTCTCATCAAACCAAAACTCTTTCATCTGCCTCCTATGCAATTCCTCCTCCTACCCGAAACCACTAGATTAAACTTGTCATTTCTTTCTCTTAGCAGTTATCAAAACTGTTAACCTGAAATTAAATCCTTTACATGCTCTGATTTCATCTCTTGCTCTCTGTTTGAATGTCCACCACAAATTCCCTCAAATGTATTCTTCTGCAACTGCTGCCCATCCAAGATCCTGGCTTCCATTTGATTGCAGTTGAAAATATTGTTTAAGTCTGCCATCATCGCAGTTTCCTAAAAAAAATCCATCCTTGCCATTCTAAGATTGAGTTTGAGTTTAGTGTATCGTCACGTCCACCGAGGTACAATGAAAAGCTTTTGTTGCATAGTAACCAGTCAATGGAAAGAATACATAATTACAATCAGACCATCCAGAGTGTACAGATATGATAAAGGTAATAACGTGAGTGCAAGATAAATTCCAGAAAAGTCAGATCAAATATAGTCCAAAGATCTCCAATGAGGTAGATACTAGCACAGGACTGCATCACCAAGTTGTGGGATAGTAAATCAGGACAGATGCCAACCATCACCATGTCCCACATCTCTGATATTGATGCACTGTTTTATTATTTTACACTTAGACTGATGTGTATGCAGGCATAATCAGGATATGATTTTATAATCAGAGACAGGCTTCAAAATCAAAACAGCGGTGGAATAATTTACAACTAGCCCTATATCCATTACTATTTATTTCCCAATTCAATTCAAGTCCTTTCTCCATAATTGGATTGGGAAAGAAATTGTAATTGATACAGTGCTGATTGTAAATTATTCTACCACAGTTTTAATTTTGAAGCCTGTCTCTGGTTACAAACACATAGCCTGATAATGCATACATGCACATCAGTCTAAGTATAAAATAATAGACCATTGCGCCAATACCACACATGTGGGACATGATGATGGTTTCTTCCATTTCTTCGCTTCATCAAGAATCAAAACTCTGGAATAAATTGAAGGACATATGTTGAGGACTCTACAACAAATGAAGTTTCAGATATACACAGTCATGGGTTGGATTCTGTAATCTATTTTTCCATTTGCAATGATGCACTGATATCAGAGAGTCAGTATTAGCTTGAATAGTTCAGATTCAGATTTGTTCATTGTCGTACACACCTGGGTCCAACAAAATTCCATGTTCATATGAAAGTTACAACATAAGCAGTATGTTGCGGTATTGATAAAGAAATGCGTTGAGTGAAATGGTGCAGCTTTGTGGTGCAATCCAAAGTAGGGCAAATATAAATCAAGTACAAAAACAGAATAGCCGAATGAGATAGAATTTAGAATGAGAGAATGTGAAAGCAATGCCAGGAAGGGGCTGTGAAAGAGGTCATGTAGTCATATAACATGCAAACAGGCTCTTCAGCACCACTCATCCATACCGACCAAGATGTCCATCTACACTCTGCTCATTTGCCCGTGCTTGATGTACAGTACATCCCTCTAAACCTTTCCTATCCATGTACCTGTCAAAATGTCCCTTAAATGTTATGGTCGTACCTTCCTCAACTACTCCCTCCAGCAGCTCATTCCATATGCACACCACTCTCTGTGAAAAGGTTACCCCTCGGTTTCCTCTTAAATCTTTCTCCTCTTGTCTTAAACCTATGCCCTCTATATTATTGATTCCCCAGCCCTAGGAAAAAGACAGACTTTATCTATTTCCTTCATAATTTTACACACTTATAGAGGTGTATCTATATCTTATAGATCACCCCTCAATCTCCTGTGCCCAAAGGAATAAAGTCGAAGCCTGCTCGACTTCGCTCATTATTCCATCCCTCAAGTGCTGGCAAAATCCTCACATCAATTTTCTGCACACATTCCAGTTTAATAGCATCTTTCCAGCAGCTGGGAGACCAAAACAGATCAGAATACTGCAAGATGATTATTCAGGAGTCTGATAGCAGTAGGAGAGAAGCTGTTCTTAAGGAGATGTGTCCAAGCTTCCAAGCTCCTGCATCTTCTCCCAGAAGGTGGAAGAGAGAAAGGGGAATGGCCTGAGCGGGGCAGACATCCTTCTCCATACTTCAAGACTTCATGATGGACCATGAAAATGAACTGGATGGAAATAAGTGAGCAACCAGTGATGAACTGGGCTGTGTTCACTACTCTCGGCAGGTTCAAGTGGTCAAGAGCAGAGCAGTTGCCCTACCAGGCTGAGGTGCCATCAGCCAATACATTTGCTTTGGTGCATCTGTAGAAGTTTACGAGAATCCAGTGTAGGAAAGAACTGCAGATGTTGGTTTAAAGATAGACACAAACTGCTGGAGTAACTCAGCAGGACAGGCAGCATCTTTGGAGAGCAGGAATGGGTGGCATTTCGGGTCGAGACCCTTCTTCAGACATCCTTCTGGACATGCTGAACTTTTCAGACTTCTATGAAAATAAAGATTCTGCTGCAATTTCTTGACCACCACATCAGTGTGAAGGAGCCAGACTAGGTTGCTGGTGATATGAATGCTTCGGAACCCAAAGCTGTTGACCATCTCTATAGCAGCTCTGTTGTTGAGATCATGGTTATGTTTATCCACCAGATTACCCAAACAACTCTTGACATCAACCACCAAGTCTTGCTGATGTGAAGGGCTAAGTCGGTCTTCTGACAGCAAGAAACTGGCTTGTCGATCTCTTTCCTTTACTTCATCTCATCATTGTTGTTGATCCAGTCAACAACAGTTGTATCATTGGCAAGTTTCAAGATTGATTTGGTGTTGTACCGTAATGGGCCTCCAGGCAGTAAAGCAAGGGTTGAGCGCACAGCACTTAGTAATGAGTGTCATGGTGGAAAAAATGTCTGACCAATTCTAACCGATTGAAGTGTGATGCTCAGGGTGTCCAGAAGCCAATTGCAGATGGAAACCCCGAAGCCAAGATCCTGGAGTTTTGGGATGAGCTTATTCGGTACAACGGTGTTGAAAACTGAGCTGTGGTCAGTGAATAACCTTACATAGGTGTTCTTAATATCAAGATGGCACAGATCTGAATGTAGTGTAAGAGAGAAGCATCCTCTGCAGACTACTGTTTCTGTATGCACATTGCAAGAGGCATAGATTGTCCGGGAGACTGGCTCAGATGTGGGCCATTACCAATCTTTCAAAGCAATTCATTATGGTCAGTTTAGTTTAGGTTATTGTCACATGTACCGCGGTACAGTGAAAAGCTTTTGTTGCATGCTATCCAGTCAGCAGGAAGACAATACATGATTCCATTCGAGTCATTTACTGTGTATACTGCATATACATAATAAAGGAATTGCGTTTAGTGCAAGGTAAAGCCAGTAAACCCGATCAAATGATAGTCCTCATCACCAATGAGGTAGATAGTAAGCAGTTCAGCATTGCTCTCTGGTTGTGGTAGGATGATTCCGTTGCCTGATAACAGCTGAGACCGGTCACAATCTTTCTTGGGGACTGGAATGATGAAAGTTTTTCTGATGCAGGTGAGGACAGTGGACTGTTGAAATGAAAGCTTAAAGATGTTGGCAAATACTGTGGTCAGTTGATTGGCACACAATTTAAGAATTCCACCCAGGCTGGGTACTTACACATGAAAGTAGATCTGATTTCTGCCTCCAAGATGAATGGAGCTGTGTTTCACCAAGCAGGGTAGGAGGAACATGCTGAGGTGAAACATTGTTTGCCTGTTCGAAACCAGTGTAATAGACTTGGAACTCATTGTTAGAGATGCGTCATTGCCAGAGATCTCCTCCAATTTGGTGTTGGAGCAACAAGAAACAGCACTTGCTGGAATCTTGAGGAAAGCACAAAGTGCTGAAGGAATCGACAGTTCAGACAGAATCAGGAATGAATGGACAGATGACATTTTGTGTTAGGACATTTCTTCAGATGGAGAATAAGAGGTAAGCCATTTAGAACGGAGACGAGGAAACACTTTTTCTCACAGAAAATTGTGAGTCTGTGGAATTCTCTGCCTCAGAGGGCAGTAGAGGCTAGTTCTCTGGATACTTTCAAGAGAGAGCTAGATAGGGCTCTTAAATAAAGTGGAGTCAGGGAAATGGGGAGAAGGCAGGAAAGGGGTACTGATTGGGGATGATCAGCCATGATCACATTGAAGGTGGTGCTGGGTTGAAGGGCCGAATGGCCTACTCTTGCACCTATTGTCTATTGTCTATTGTCTAAATAGCCATCTATCCATTCGAGGTGGGTGAAGTGGGCTTGAACTTGTTCGACCCCATCAGCTGAAGGTGGTCTTGAGGAAGGCCTTTATTCTGCTCAGACCACTGGTGTATTACTCTTTTTGTTGGTGCTCCACACTTGAGTCTACCTCTGTGAGCCGGCAGGAACAGCTCTGACAGATGATCAGAATGCTTAGAATGGTTTGCAGGATAATTGTTATACAGAATAATATGGAGACATAAAATAAATCATGAAGCCTGGGGACATTCGAAACAATAAGAGAAAATCTGAGCAGCAGTAACATAATTATTCTGATAAAAATGACTTCCAAATGAAAGTTAAGGACAAAAAGTTCCTCTTGTCATTAAAAATCATGTTGTGTCAAAGGCAATGGCTTGGGTCTTTGTATCAGTGAAGGAGATTCTGTCCATTTGTTTTTGATGTTCAATCTCAGGAGTTGCCTGTCATAGAAATACACGTCTCAATCAAATGGAAATCCATTTTACAGATAACAAAAAGAAGAAAATACATTTCCTGAAAGTCAATTTCAGAAATGTCCAGGGTTATTTCAGGACAATGTTTTCAATAAAAAAACAAATAAGTTGTTCCAAGAAATACAAATACATGTTTAATTACTTCTTCGAAGTCTTTTTGGAATTGTTACCAACGGTCCATTTTAGCAGCATGGTCCTTCGGCAGTGAATTTGTGCAATGCAATTTCACTAAAATGGACACTATTTTTTGTGGAACAATAAGCTATGCCACTGAGGGATGCTGAAAGCCTGTCCTGACAAATGCAGCAATCACTCAGTTTTCTTTCCAAGCCCTGTTATTAAAAATAAATCTATCTGATGGAGACTGATGGGGGGAAAAAGTAAATGCAAGATGGGTGTAATTGTGTAGTAGTGAATTGCTGGTGTCATTTGATATTTGTAGGTTTACCCGGTTTACAAACTTAATTGGTTATAAAATGCTTTGGGTCATCCTGGGGTTACAAGGAAGGGAAATTATCTCTCATTGGCATGTTTAAATAAATGAGAAAATGCTGGTCTGCTGGCAAAGAGGAAACTTGCATTGATCCTGTAGGGATTTCAGGGCATGTTAAGAATCATTCCTTCAATTGAAAATGTTATTTTTAAGTGTTGTTGCTTTTGGAATACAGGAGGTATGGAGTCATAGATTCTTAGAGCACAGAAACAGGCTCTTGGGTCCAACTTGCCCATGACGACTTAAGGGCCTGTCCCACTTACGCAACCTTTACAGGCGACTGCTGGCACCCGTGATAGGTCGCTGATATTTTCAACGTGTTGAAAGTTCAGCGGCGACCAGAAAGACGCTACGACTCTTTGGAGGCCTCTCATGACCATAGGAGACCTCTCACGACCATACAGGTGACCCCTGGCGACATGTCGTGGGTGACCTCTCATGACCATAGGAGACCTCTCATGACCATACAGCCTGTATGGTCGTGAGAGGTCTCCTATAGTTGTGAGAGGTCTCCAAAGAGTGATAGCGTCTTTCTGGACGCCGCTGAATTTTCAACATGTTGAAAATTTTGGCGACCTATCACGGGTGCCGGCAGTCGCCTGTAAAGGTCACATAAATGGGACAGGCCCTTAATATGCCCCATCCACACTATCCCACCTGCCTGTGTTTGGTCTATACCCCTCTAATCCTTTCCTATCCTTGGATCCATGATATTCTGGTCTTTGCAGTGACTTTGTTGCGAGAGGTTCAGGACTGACAGTTAAACATTCTGTGTTTCCATGATTGAGACACGATGGAGAGGGAGGTGAAAGAGGAGGGGGAGTTGCATTACTAATCAAGGAGAATATCACAGCGGCACTCAGAGAGGATCATTATCTCTCGGAGAGGACTCACTGACTCAATCCCAACCTTACACTCTGCAATGTGCTCCCTTTCACATCTCAACAAACCTACCTATTCTCCAGCTCAATGGCTGCACTGCTCTGTCTCATAAAGTGCCTTCAAAACAGCTACAAAGCAACACAAACAAAGCAAAAATCTGCTGCTCTCCCAACTTGTTCGGCTTGAGCTTCTGACTATTTTATTGCTTCTATGTGGCTCAGTTCTCAAAGTCTTGGAAACTGCAGCCTTACTGATTCTTCATTACAGATTTAATAGGAATCCTGATCCACCATAATAGACAATTAAAGAAGCCATAATCTATAAACCAACAAAAAAATGCATATTTGTACTCATTTGGAGCACAATGTAATGCAGATCACAATTGTTGCCAGGGAACTATAATACCTCATTTTCAATGCCTTACTTAAGAAATGCTTCCCTTTGCATTTATTGAAGCTCCAAATTTAAATATTGCTCCCTGAAGATGAAGGGACTTGTTCAAAGCTTATGCATCAAAGAACATGTTCATAATTTTTTCTGTAGGAAATTCACAAAACACACCATGTACTCCATGGGTGATCTTGCACCGTTGAAATAAAGCTCCTTAAGAATCCCACCCTATTTCAATTTTTATTGCTGCTTTGTGGATTGCTGAAGCATTTTTATTTATTTTTTGTACTATTTTGGAGGTGAGACTTCACGTGGGGAAGATGGAACTGGTGCTGGGTCTGTGATTAATCAGTGAAACGCTGTCCTTTTAAGCTCTGTGAATTTCCAGCAGACAATCGATCAACACACTTACACAACCTTTAACATGCCTTAACTTTTAACTTTTAGCCAAACGTGCAGCAAGAATGCAATAAACTCAAAATAAATGCACATTAGTGGCCTCGGATGGCCTGAGTGTTAAGGCAAGTTACATTTCTCAGCTTGTCACGAGGAAACAAAAGGTGTTTTTTAATGAACTGTTAAAATAGGCTGTTTGTTCACATGCTTGCAAGTGATATTTTTGTATTATAACATAAGGAAGATTTAAGGCCTGATTTTGCAATTTCAAAGAAGAGTGATAGCCAAGAGGTTATATTCAAAATCGACTGGGGTTAAAGGAACTTTGCATGTGAGTAATATTTAAAAATAAAGGGCAACTTGCAAGGAAAATGCTAACAGAGCTACCAACTATACAAATAGGAACTAGGCAAAAGTGCTGGAGAAACTCAGCGGGTGCAGCAGCATCTATGGAGAGAAGGAAATATGCAACGTTTCAGGCCGAAACCCTTCTTCAGACTGATGTAGGGTGGGGAGGGGGGGGGGGGGGGAGGTGGGGGGGGGGGGGGGGGGGGCGGGGAGAAGAAAGGAGAAAGGAAGAGGAGGAGCCTGAGGGCTGAGGGAGAGCTGAGACGGGGATGAGTCAGCAAGGGCTACCGGAAATTGGAGGTCAATGTTCAAGCCACTAGGGTGCTGCTCCTCCAATTTCCGGTGGTGCTCACTCTGGCCATGGAGGAGGCCCAGGACAGAAAGGTCAGATTCGGAATGGGAGGGGAAATTGACTTGCTGAGTCACAGGGAGATCAGGTTGGTTAATGCGGACCGAGCGGAGGTGTTCGGCGAAAAGATCGCCAAGCCTACGCTTGGTCTCACCGATGTAGATGAGCTGACATCTAGAGCAGCGGATGCAATAGATGAAGTTGGAGGAGGTGCAGGTGAACCTCTGTCACACATGGAACGACTGCTTGGGTCCTTGAATGGAGTTGAGGGGGAAGGTAAAGCGACAAGTGTAGCATCTCTTGTGGTTGCAAGGGAAAGTGCCCGGGGATGGGGTGGTGCGGGAGGGAATGGAAGAATTGACCAGGGAGTTACGGAGGGAGACAGGGGGGGAGATGGGAAGATGTGGCGAGTGGTGGGGTCACGTTGGAGGTGGCGAAAATGACGGAGGACATTTGTTGTATGTGACGGCTAGTGGGGTGAAAGGTGACGACTAGGGGGACTCTGCCCTTGTTGCTAGTGGGCGGATGGGGAAAGAGAGCAGTTTTACGGGGTATTGACGAGACCCTAGTGAGAGCCTCATCTCTAGTAGGGAAGGGGAACCCCCATTTCCTGAAGAATGAGGATATTTCCGATGCCCTGGTGGAACACCTCATCCTGGGAGCAGATGCGGGGTAGACGGAGGAATTGGGAGTAGGGGATGGAGTCCTTACAGGAATCACGGTGGGAAGTAGTGTAGTCTAGATAGCCATGGGAGTCAGTGGGTTTATAGTGAATGTCGGTCAGAGGTATATCACTTGCGATGGAGATAGTGAGGTCAAGAAATGGTAGGGAAGTGTCGGAAATGGTCCAGGTATTTGAGTGCCGGATGGAAGTTAGTGGTGAAGCGGATGAAGTCAGTGAGTTGTGTGTGGGTGCAGGAGGTAGCACCAATGCAATCGTTGATGTAGCTGAGGTAGAAGTCGGGGATGGGGCCCAGGTACGTCTCGAACAAGTCTGAAGAAGGGTCTCGACCCGAAACGTCGCCTATCTCCTTCGCTCCTTAGATGCTGCTGCACCCGCTGAGTTTCTCCAGCTTTTTGTGTACTCTCGAACAAGGATTGTTCAATGTACCCTACAAAGAGGCAGGCATAGCTGGGGCCCATGCTGGTGCCCACAGCTACGCCTTGTATTTGGAGGAAATGGGAGGAATCTAACAGCTCCCTTGCAGCCTAACAGCTTGGATTGGTGTGGCCTTTCCCAGTCGGGCCCGGAGCTTCAGCAGAAGGCGCAGCGTGGATGTTTCCATAGCGGAGCGGGTGATCCCTTGCCGGGCGTCAGCAGAAAGGAGTGCTCTGATCGCTGGCCTGGTGACTTTGGCATCTTGAGGCTGTGGTCTGCGGAACTTCTAGCCGCGGGCGTGGCATGGACACACCATTCGGAGCCTGGGATCCCTTGCAGCCTATAGCATCCTGAAACCGCGGTCTCCAGTAAGAAAGTGGTCAATTTGGGCACTCCAAGCCGCGGAGTGTGTTCGACCGTCCCAATGTCAAAGTTTTGATCATCCCGACGAGAGGGCCATCTGTTGTGGCGACTATGGAGGGCTCAAGGCCCCGACCACGGGTGAACAAAGGAGGAGGACTAACTGAACTTAGTTGCCTTCCACCACAGTGAAGAATGCTGTGGTGGATGTTTATGTTAAATTCTATTGGGTATTGTGTGTTCTTTTTTCAATTGCATCGCTGCTTGGCAAATACATTTCACTGTACCTTAGTTGGTGCATGTGACAAATAAATTTGAACCATATACGTTGAACCCAGTCAGATTGTATCCCACCCTCCCACTACCACGCTGGGTTCTGAATGAGCTTGACTAAGACTCCGTGATCTGAGCTTCAGCCCTTACACTCCATCCAGCAGCAAACAATGGCTACTTTGTAAAGGAATAGTTTGAGGTTTTGCATCTTGTCCTGGGTGATTCTCATCTGTGGGACTATGTTATGTGTGAATTGGCTATCACGTGTTCGACAGTAAACAGCGACAAACATTTTTCGGTTCTATCTCATTTGAGATCTCCTAGACTCATGCAAATGAAAACCTTTTTCTTCAAGTTACACTCAAGCTCTTACATATATCGAAGATTATGCTACTAGTTCTGCACAACCTCTGTGTAAATGCTACCAATAATAGTCAGAATGCACATTTTACTCACAGTGCATTCCATAACAATGACCATAGCAGTTTGCTAACTTTCAGAGCACCAGATTATCCCCTTAGATTTCTGCATACATTTTGGCTGTCAAACTTTTCCTACAATATGATTACATGTCAAATACGGCAAATGGGTAAAACATGTTCTGAATTGGACATGAAAGGTGCAGGTTTTGACATGCAAGTCTTATTGTCTTCCATATACACTATCAGTTCCTGCTGTTCCATTTCCAAGCTTGTTACTGCACATACACTCTTATGTTCTTCGCAAGACACCTATTTGAATATTTATTCTTCCTGTTTTTAAACACTGCTATTTCCATCTGGTTCTTTTATCTCAACAGTACCATCAAATTAACACAATATACCAATCAAGTGAATTGTAGAATTGTGGCTCTGACATTCACTAGAATGAGGTGCTTCGAGAGACTGGTGATCCTTGCATTTTTGTTGCATAAGCTCATAATGTACCCCGTCAATCCAAAATGTGCTGGCATTTGAGGCTTTTATTTCAAGGATTTGCTTCTAAAGTTGTCAGAAAATGAATTATGTTTGTAGGAAAAGATATCCGAATATTCAATTGGAGTTTTAGAGAGGTGTTTTGGAAATATCTAGCAAAGGGCAGGCCTACACTATGATACACTGTCCTTTGGACAGGTTGTCAATACCATCCAGTGGAAGCATTGATCAGAGTCAATGCCATGACATGCGGAATAACATAGAACATAGAAAAGGACAGGCCCACGATGTCTGTGCTGAACACGATGCCAAGATACACTAATCTCATGATGCATATCTCTCCATCCCCAGCATATCCATGTGCCTGTTTAATAGCCTTTTAAATGCTACTATTGTAAGCCAACAAGGGAAGAAGAGATAGATGCAAAAAAGCTGGAGGAACTCAGCGGGTCAGGCAGCATCTCTGGAGAAAAGGAATAGGTGACGTTTCGGGTCAAGACCCTTCTTCAGACTGAAAGTCAGCGGAAAGGGAAACAAAAGATACAAACAGTGATGTAGAGAGATATAGAACAAATGAATGAAGGATATGCAAAATGTAACGGTGATCAAGGAAAGGTGGAGCCCACAATGGCCCATTGTTGGCTGTGGGCCAGGTGATAACGAGTAATACAGAGAGGGAAAAATTGACAGCCTGTGTAATCTTTCCAAAAGTAGAATAGCAAACAATGCCACATTAAGTAGGCTGACAAAGCATGTAGGCCACAGTCACCCTGTTATACACTCACCCTGTTACACCCTGTGTAAGACTGAGGCCAAATTACAATTCTCTTTTGTAATCGTTCCTCATTGCCCTCAATGCTCCAATCTTTCCAAAATGACCAATCTGTTAAAAGCTGACGGACAGTAGATATTCCAACGATTCAACACTTTGTTGATGCCATTTTGATTTGGAATTGTTGTAGTGCAACAATGTAAGATGTCAATGAGAAGAAAAAGAACAATTGCAGATGCAGGAAGGCTGAAATCAAATCTGGAAATACTGTAAATACCCAGCTGGTCAGACAGCACTTGTGGTAAGAGTAACAGAGTTACCTTTCCAAGTCAAAACACCTCTGTTATTTCGGCATGGCGGCACAGTGGTAGAGTTGCTGCTTTACAGTGCTTGCAGTGCCAGAAATCCGGGTTCGATCCCAACTACGAGAGCTGTCTGTACGGAATTTGTAGGTTCTCTCGGTGACCCGCGTGGGTTTTCTCCAAGATTTTCGGTTTACTCCCACACTCCAAAGACGTACAGGTATGTAGGTTAATTGGCTTGGTATAAATGTAAAAATTATAAGATAATGTTAAAATGCGGGGACCGCTGGTCGGCACAGACTCAGAAGGTCCTGTTTCCGCATTGTATCTCTAAACTAAATTAAACTAAATAGTCAGCTACTATTATCCCAGTGCAAATAAAAGCAAGGTAGCTTGCCTTAATGACTGCCGTCCAGAGGCTCTGACATCCACTATAATGAGGTGCTTCGAGAGGCTAATCATGGCACACATTAACCCTAGCCTTCCAGACAATCTATATTCACTGCAGTTTGTCTACCATTGCAGCAGGTCTATGATGTCATGTCTCTAGCTCTACACTCATCGCTAGAACATCATGATAACAAGGGCACCTATGTAAGACTCCGATTTATTGATTAATAAAGGTACAAAGTGCTGGGGTATCTCAGGCAGCATCTCTGGAGAACGTGGATAGATGAGAACGTGGGTAGTCTTCACTAAGGAGGACACAAACAATCTCCCAGATGTGCTGGAGGACAGAGGATCTAAAGGGGTAGATGAACTGAAAGAAATTTTCATTAGTCGAGAAATAGTATTGGGTAGGCTAATAGGACTGAAGGATGATAAATCCCCTGGGCCTAATGGTCTGCATCCCAGGGTCCTCAGGGAGGTGGCTCTAGAAATAGTGGATGCATTGGTGATCATTTTCCAATGTTCAATAGATTCAGGATCAGTTCCTGTGGATTGGAGGATAGCTAATGTTATCCCACTTTTCAAGAAAGGAGCGAGCGAGAAAACGGGGACTTACAGACCAGTTAGCCTGACGTTGGTGGTGGGAAAGATGCTGGAGTCAATTATTAAAGAGGTAATAATAGAGCATTTGGATAGCAGTAAAAGGATTAGTCCAAGTCAACATGGATTTATGAAAGGGAAATCATGCTTGACTAATCTTCTGGAATTTTTTGAGGATGTTACAAGTAAAATGGATGAAGGGGTGCCAGTGGATGTAGTGTATCTAGACTTTCAGAAAGCCTTTGATAAAGACCCGCACGGGAGACTGGTGACTAAAATTAGAGCAAATGGTATTGGGGGTAGGGTGTTGACATGGATAGATAATTGGTTGGAAGAACGGAAGCAAAGAGTAGGAGTGAACGGGTCCTTTTCAGAATGGCAGGCAGTGGCGAGTGGAGTGCCGCAAGGCTCCGTGTTGGTGCCGCAACTATTTACCATATATATTAATGATTTGGAAGAGGGAATTAGGAACAACACTAGCAAGTTTGCAGATGACACAAAGCTAGGTGTCAGTGTGAACTGTGAAGAGGATGTTAGGAGGTTGTAGGAGGACCAGGACAGGTTGAGTGAGTGGACAGATGCATGGCAGATGCAGTATAATATATAGTTAAATGTGAGGTTATCCACTTTGGCGGCAAAAACAAGGGGGCAGATTATTATCTCAATGGGGTTAGGTTAGGTAAGGGGGAGGTACAGTGAGACCTGGTTGTCCTTGTACACCAGTCACTGAAAGTTGGCGTGCAGGTTCAGCAGAAAGCTAATGGAATGTTGGCCATCATAACAAGAGGATTTCAGTACAGGAGTAAAGAGGTTCTTCTGCACTTATATAGGGCTCTGATGAGACCACATCTGGAGTATTGTGTACAGTTTTGGTCTCCTAATTTGAGGAAGGACATCCTTGTGATTGAGGCAGTGCAGCGTAGGTTCATGAGATTGATCCCTGGGATGGCAGGAATGTCATATGAGGAAAGATTGAAAAGACTAGGCTTGTATTCACTGGAGTTTAGAAGGATGAGGGTGATCTTATAGAAACATAAAATTATAAAAGGACTGGACAAGCTAAAGGCAGGAAAAATGTTCCCAATTTTGGGTGAGTGCAGAACCAGGGGCCACAGTCTTAGAATAAAGGGGAGGTCATTTAAGACTGAGCTGAGAAAAACTTTTTCACCCAGAGAGTTGTGAATTTATGGAATTCCCTGCCACAGAGGGCAGAGGAGGCCATATCACTGGATGGATTTAAGAGAGAGTTGGATAGAGCTCTAGGGGCTAGTGAAGGCAAGTGATATTGGGAGAAGGCAGGCACGGGTTATTGATAGCGGATGATCAGCCATGATCACAATGAATGGCGGTGCTGGCTCGAAGGGCCGAATGGCCTCCTCCTGCACCTATTTTCTATGTTTCTATGTTTCTATGAAGTTTCGTTCAAGACCCTTCTTCAGATCCCTCCAGACCCAAAATGTCACCTACCCACGTTCTTCAGGAATGACCCGCTGAGTTCCTTCAGTACTTTGTATCTTGTTTTGGTAAACCAGCATTGGCAGTTCCTTGTTTCTCCTATTTATTGATTATAGATACGACTTCAAATCTATAATCCCAACAAAACTCATTTCTAAAGGCGGCACCCACCCCTGCAACTGGATCATCAACTTTCTGACCCATGGACCACAATCAGTGAGGATTGGTAACAAAACTTCCAACTCAATAATTCTCAGTGCTAGATCTTAAACGATAGGAGATGGCACAGAACTGTACAGAATAGTGAAAGGCTTGGATAAAGTGGAGAGGATGTTTCCATCAGTGGTATAGTCTAGGATGAGAGATCATAACCTCAGAATTATTTTAGGAAGGAGATGAGAAGGAATTTCTTGAGTCAGAGGTTGGTGAATCTGTGGGATTATTTGCCACAAAAGCTGTGGAGGCCAAGTCAGTGGAAACCTTCAAGGAAGAGATAGATAGATTATTGATCAGTATGGGAGTCAGATGTTATGGAGAAAAAGCAGGATAATGGGGTTATGAGGGATAGATAGATCAGTGATGATTGAATTGTGGAGTAGACTTGATGAGCCATATGGCCTAATTCTGCTCCTATCACATATGATCTTATGAGCCAGACTTATCGGTCCTCCCATAAACGAGGGAGTAGTCGCGATCTCCCAACCTACCTCAATGTGGACCCTGCACTTCCTTTGTAACTGTAATGCTTTTAAGCTGTAACACTGTATTTTGCAATCTGGTATTTTTCTCTTTGCACAACTTGTTCTACTTGTGTAGGTGTCATTGTTCTCATGTATGGTATGATTTGGCTGGATAGCTGGCTTCTGCACTGTTTCTCGGCACAATGGCAATGATAAACGAATACCAATACCAATACCAATTATTGTAAGTTTTGCACATCTCAGATAATACCTTTAATGATCATCACTTCTCATATTCCTTCAGCAGAACATTCTTTTTGTCCAATGTATATTGTAAGTTCTCACGTAGACCATAGCAACTGCATCTTTCTCCTCTCACTCCAAATTCTCTTCTAGGTAAAAGAGATTTCCTTACTGAAGGCAGATAAGTAACATAGTCTTTGGAACTCAAGGTTGCAGAATCCATTGTTCCCCTAACAATATTGTCCCCTATTACCAATGCATTTATTTTTCATTTGCCAATGTTATGGTTAATTTGCTCATCCAACCTGCAGTCTCTGTTCTCAGGTAGGTTGGAAACTCACGCCTGTTGGGTCCTTTAGCTCCACCTTCTGTGCCTTCGCTTGTGGTTGTACACCCAGTCCTTCCTCACTAACCGATTGAATGATATTTGGTTTAAAGGGTGTCACTTCCTCCTGCAGTAAAGTGTCCAGCTTGCTTTTCAGTGAAGAAGGGTCTCGACCCAAAACATCTCTCCAGAGATGCTGCCTGCCCCGCTGAGTTATTCCAGCATACACAAAAGGCTGGAGAAACTCAGCGGGTGCAGCAGCATCTAAGGAGCGAAGGCGATAGGCGACGTTTCGGGTCGAGACCCTTCTTCAGACTTATTCAGAGTTATTCCAGCATTTTGTGTCTAACTTAGCTTTTCACCTCTTGGACGCACAATGGTATCGGTATATTCGAATCCAGCTCATCAATGCTGGCATGGTGATGCAGCAATAGTGTTATTGCCTTACAGCGCTTACAGATCCGGGTTCGATCCTGACAACGTTCGTACATTCTCCCCGTAACCACGTGGGTTTTCTCTGAGAACTTTGGTTTCCTCCCACGCTCCAAAAGCATACAGGTTTGTAGGTTATTTGGCTTGGTATTAATGTCCCTAGTGTCAGATAGTGTTAATGTGAGGGGATCGGTGGTTGGTGCGGACTCGATGGGCTGAAGGGCCTGTGTCCGCACTGTATCTCTAAACGAAACCAAAAAAAAACTAAGCTCTGAACTAAGGTTCCTCAAGCTGTCGCGTGGCTTACTCCAAGTATATAAAGCCTGGTTGTTGCATTCTAGATTATTTTTATGTATGCCTATTAGTGTCTCTTTCTTCTATCAATGAGATACCAGTGATTTAATAGTTAAATATATTGACCAGTTTTATAATCTACTTCAAAAATACAAATTGGAGTTGTTCTGAAATCTGCTATCCTAGAATTATCAAATCTTAATAGACAGATGGGTTATTGTCATGCCAAATCATTGAAAGAGCTATGAATTACTTCATCCACCCACTGTTTTTTACAATTTGCAATTTTTGCAAATTTGCTTCCTTTTCAAGTATTTCCCCAATTCTATTTTGTAAATTACTATTGTGTCAGCTTCCATCACTCATTCAAACGGTGTATTCCAGATCATCACAACTTGCCATGTGTAAAACCCTTCTGATTTTTCTGACACTGAAAATAGATCACTTTACTTCCTCAATTACATGATATTTTAGGGCCTCATTTTACTTCGGAGTCACGTGAGTGATTCCGTGAAGAAGCCTGCCAGTCCGCATGCGCGTCATTACGTCTGACGCATGGCGCAACGATGGGCTGGCAGGCATGTAGCTCCACCAGTGGTAAGTTTAAAAACCCTCAGGTATGTTTTAAAAACTTAGTAGAGGTTGTTTTCTGCCATCGGTAAGTCTTGTTGCAGGAGCAAGTTCGAAACATGGAGAAAATGACTAAGGGAGATCGAGGCGGGCCGCCGGCAGAGCAGCTATGGAAGACCGCGTGAGTGCGGGTAGAGGGTGGCCGTCCATCTCGCCTTCAGAGTCACGGGCGGCACGGCCAGTGGCTTCCGACTTGGTGCCAATTGAAAGCACCGTGGCTACTCCGGTGGGACGGAAAGCCACTAAGAAGTCGGTAAGGCCCATTGACTCGGATGAGTCGGGCCAAGAGGGTTCCCCTCCCACAATGGATAGCGTCTTTGGACGTTGGTCCAGGATAGAGCTCATGATGGAAAAGATGCTCCATCACGATATACTCCAGCAAGAGGAGCTATATATCCGTGGGTCTCTTCGGGGGCTCGTGGCAGCGGCACCTGTTGAAGGGCTGCATAATGTCTCCCTCTCAGAGGAGGAGAGCATACAGGGTCAGTTTTGTTCTGACTCCGAGGTTGGAGGTATAGCCGGTGAGCATACCTCAAGGCAAGAAGGCCGCGAACCAGGGATGCCAAGCATGGCATCTAAATTTGCTATACCGACCGGAACTGGGGAACCGCTGGATGAGGACCTGGCCATGACTATAAATTACATGGACACACACCAGCTGCAAGACCTCACAATGGAAGAAACTTCCAAAAAATACAAGACACCCGCAAATTGTGCCTCGATCAAAGTGCCAACTGTGAACCACGCTATCTGGGGTCACATGGGTGTAGGTATCATAGCCCAGGAAGTGAGGCTCCAGAAGATACTAAAGCTGCTCGCTTCAGGCATTACAGCTTTCGCTAGGTCGGTCGACGACGAGAGTTGGACGACGAGGTGAAAATGGTCGGCCTCATAAAAGCCCAACCGACTAGCAAAATTCTGTTTCAGCAGCAGCACCCCTACAAGCCGTTCCCTGAAGCTGGTTCAGGCCAAGGACCAAGCCGGCCCTTGCCAAACATGCGCAATTGGCGCACTCCAACATTCTTCCCCTCCAGAACTCGGGGGCAGAAGTTTCCACCGACAACCATGGAGGTAGGTGGATCTGGTTCTTTTCAGAACATGTCATGTATGGTGGTGGGAGATTACACTTGTTTTTCAATGAATGGTGTTGCATAACATCAAATTTGTTCATACTGCACAGTATACAAGGAATTCTAATCATATACAAGTATATGAATAGAATTCCTTTTCAAATTGCGTCCACCTACAGAGCATACACCAAGCCGGACATTGTTTTTTTCAAAACAAGAGTCTTTAGATGTACAAGCTGAAATTGAAACGTTATCTAATAAAGTGGTAATTGAGAAGTCGTTTCATCAATCTCACCAATTTGTGTCAAATATATTTCCTAGACAAAAGAAGGATGGTAAGTGTCGAATCATTCTTGATCTAACTCGACTTAACTCCTATGTGCAGTATAAACATTTCAAAATAGAAACTTTTGTTACTGCTATCCAACTGGTTTCCAAAGGATGTTATATGGCATGCATTGACCTTAAAGATGAATACTATTCAATATCCATTCATTATAATCACTGATATTTTATGTTTAGCTGGATGAGGCAACCATGGCAGTTTAATAGAGATAATACAAATAGAGGTTTGGACAAACATGGAATATTTTCCGTGGAATGCTGCGGGATGGGGATATTTGATTGAAATTTATAATATTTAGAGAGGCAGGGATAAGGTAGACAGTTAAACCCTTTTTTCCTGTGTTTGTATTATCAAAGACTAGATGGCACAGGTATAAGGCCAGAGGGACAAAGTTTATAGGAGATGGGTGAGATGGGTGACTAACCGGGACCTGTTGGCACTGTTGTGGGCCGAAGGGACTGGTTTCCAGAGGGCTAGTATGGACAATGTGGGCCGAATGGAATCTTGGTCTGGCAGCTCAGTCACTCAGGCCTGCTGGGCTGGCAGCTCAGTCACTCAGTCCTGGTGGGCTGGCAGCTCAGTCACTCAGGCCTGGTGGGCTGGCAGCTCAGTCACTCATGCCTGATGGGCTGGCAGCTCCATCACTCAAGGCTGGTAGCTCAGAAACTGCCAGAAATTCTGCCCAAAACAGGTGAGAGACTGTGAGAAAGAAGGGGGAGAGGGTGGAGAATCAATTTTAGACATTTTTCATCTTTTTCTGCAGATCACAGCAATGAAGGAGGAAAGTCTATCCTGGCCTGGATCTCACAAGGAGCCAATGAAGGGAGAGAGAAAAATACTGGGGTGAGGTTTAAAGGGGCTGTCACACTTGGGCGACCTAATCTGCGAGTTCTGGCGAGTTTGCCCTTGACTCATACTCGCAGCATGGTCGACAGGAGTTCCTAGGAGGTCTTTATAAAGCCCCTGTCCCACTTGGGTGACTTCCACCGCGACCTCTGGTGACCTTACCCGCGACCCATTGTCTTTGTCACTCTCCTTCATGGTCGAGAGTGATCTCCGCGTAGTTGAGGCTACAGCTAGGTCGCGGCGTATTTTTCAAGATGTTCAAAATTGGCCGCGACTAAAAATAGGTCGCCGTGGGAAAAATCGATAATATTTTAGTCGCAGGTCTAGTCGAGGTTGGTCGTAGTAGGTCATGATGCTAGTCATAGGTAGTCGAAGGTAGTCGAAGGTAATAGCTCCGGGATGAAAAAAAGGTCAGTAGAAAAAAAAGGTAAGTTATACAGCAGCACATCACCTCTTTCACTCCAAGGCATGTTCATTCATAGCTGGAGAGTAATTTGGAGAGGAGACTTGTGTTTTAGAGATGGCACCAAAAAGGCAGCAAAAAACCTGCCATGCAGGTGTTGGCCACCCAGGAGGAGGAGTGGCAGGAGGTGATGGCACAGGAGGTGATGGTGCAGGAGGAGGTCGTCCTGCATGAGAGACCCCTGGAGGAGGAGACCATGGTGGTAGTATATGTCCCAACCACTGCTCTATCCTTCACTGCCTCATTTGAAGGCAGCAAAGCAGCCCTTTCTCCAGTGTCTGACACAGCATCAGAGGCAGATGCCCCATTGGTGGCGAGGAAGGGCTGGAGGAAGGTTATGCCCTATACCTTCACCAGGCAACAGGAGGGGGACCTTTAGGAATGGTTCCAGCAGAATGCCAAACTGTACGAAAAGGAAAATGATGGGTACAGGGACAGGGACAACAATGGCCCACATGTGTGCTTAAAGTTCCATCTTTTGTCAAAGCCTAGCGCCACTCTCTTCCAGTCATCTGGTGTACTGGGACAGTCCATCACATCATCTCCATTCACCCATTGAGACCTCTTCTTGTGCTTCCTCTTCACCCTTGCTCTTCACCTTCTGTGTTTCTTAAAAGGCTGCTGAAGCAAATGGGCGACTGCAAACAGCGATAAATGTATTTTTACTAACATTTACTAGTTCCTTCCTTGCTTGCATAGTTCAGAACGATTTAAAAAAAACCTGGGAGGCATTTCTTAGTGAGAAAAAAATGCAGACATGACATCATTTTATCTGGTGATCATTTGAGCTGTAGACACTCGTCACTAGTCGATGTTGGTTTTCAGTGTGGTCCTCTGAGGTCGAAGGGGGTCGTGCTCATTCACGGACAAATTTGCCAGAGACCATCCTCGAGTAAAACGTACATGGTCAAAGCCAGTCTTCAACATAGTTGATGGAAGTCGAAGGAGGTCGAAGGAGATCGAAGGAGGTCGAAGGAGGTCGAAGGAGGTCTTCTTCATAGTCGAGGGAGGTCTTCAACATAATCGTAGGAGGTCGTACACATAGTCGTGGAAGGTCGTAGGAGGTTGTAGGTCACCGCGACCTTGATTTTTTTTAAAGTCGTTTAAGGTTGCCAGAGGTTGCGGTGGGGGTCTCCTAAGTGGAACAGGACATTTTCTCTCCTTCATGCTCAAGAGTTGTCCCCATGTACTCGAGGCCTCAGCAAGTAAAAAAAGGTCGCCATGGAAAAAATCGATACTTTTCTTACTCGTAGGTTTAGTCATAGTAGGTCGTAGTAGGTCGGCATGTTAGTCATTGGTAATCGGAGGTAGTCAAAGGTAGTCGTAGTTAGTCATTGATCATAGTCGTAGGTAGTCTTCATCATAGTCGAAGGGAGGTCGAAGGAGATCGAAGGCGGTCGTCTTCACTCCACTATTCGGTGTCCAATTTTCCCGAAGGTAGTCGTAGCTAGTCGAAGCTAGTCATCAACATAGTCGAAGGAGGTCGAAGGAGGTGATCTTCATAGACGAAGGAGGTCTTCAACATAGTTTTTTTTCTTGTAAACTCACCAATTAGGTCGCCCAAGTGGGACAGCCGCTTAATACTTGCAGGGGGAATACTTACTGATGGGCCAAAGGGACTTCTCCAGGGCTAGTACAGGCCTGATGGACCAAAGGGTCTCTTTAAAAAAAATCTGAGTGAAATCTCAGTGAAAGGCACTTTTTCTGGATGTTTCCTGGCCTGGCCCGGGCCAGATGCTCGTCCTGGACTAATACGGCCATTTTGGGCAAAAGGGACCGGTTTCTCGGCTATTAGAGGCCTTGTGGGCCAAAATTACTGGTTTCAGGCAGGCCAAACAACTAATTTCCTTTCATTTCCATTTTCATTTCAAGCACAGGGCAGGCCAAACAACTCATTTCCATTTCCATTTCAATCTCAAGCACAGGGCAGGCCAAAGAGCTCATTGCATTTTAATTTAATTTACATTTCCATTGCAGTTTCAAGCACAGGCCCATACAGCTCATTGCATTTTCATTTTATTTCCATTTCTTTACAGTTTCAAGCACCGGGCAGGCCAAACAACTCATTTCATTTTCATTAAGGGCTAACAAATCATTTATTGCAAGTACATTGTAGACTCACAGTTCAGTTGATTCACAGCTTACAATCACAGTTGTGGACTCTCCCTCGCGATCTTCCAGACTGATTGACTCACGTCCAGGCACCCGTGGGTTTATAGTCCAGCCCCCCCCCCCCGGATGGGGCGTTACCTTCATCAAGGTGATTGACAGGCGAGAGGACCAATCAGCTGATCTCAAGATTTTTTAAACACTCATAACTTCTTTATTTTTCATCAATCCAAAATATCCTCGGGGCTGCCTCAGCGAAGGTGGTCTGTGAGTAAGATGACCAAAAATCATAGTGATATAGGTTTCTTCTAAAATCAATATATGCAGCGCAGATAGGAAGTGGTCCAGATTAGACTTTTAGTTATATAGATTGTGATTGTGATTGTGATATTCAAGGACCATCTAGTATATTCCAGTCCGTGACAGAGAAATTCCAAAATACTATCCCATTATCATAAAAGTGTCGGAAGATCTCTTGCCCAAGTGTCCAAGTGTCAGAAGATCTCTTGCCCAAATGAAACACAAATCACGATTAAACCGCCAAGAGATGATTGAAGATAATCTGTTAAAGAAGGAACTGCAGATGCTGGAAAATCGAGGGTTACACAAAAGGCTGGAGAAACTCAGCGGGTGCAGCAGCATCTAAGGAGCGAAGGAGATAGGCGACGTTTCGGGTCGAGACCCTTCTTCAGACTGGTCAGGGATCAGGGAAACGAGAGATATAGACGGTGATGTGGAGAGATAAAGAACAATGAATGAAAGATATGCAAAAAAGTTTCGATGCTAAAGGGAACAAATCATTGTAAGCTGTTTGTGGTGTGAAAATGAGAAGCTAGTGCGACTAGGGTGGGGGAGGGAAATAGAGATAGAGGGAATGCCAGGGCCTGAGGGCTGAGAGAGAGGTGGGAAGGGGAGGAGACAGCAAGGGTTAACAGAATTGAGAAAATTCAATGTTCAAGCCCAAAGGATGCAGACTCCCCAAGCGGAATATGATGTGCTGTTCCTCCAACTTGCGGTGTTGCTCATTCTGGCCGTGGAGGAGGCCCTGGACCGAGAGGTCGGATACCGAATGGGAGGGGGAGTTGAAGTGCTGAGCCACCGGGAGGTTGGGTTGGTTTTTGCGGACCGAGCGGAAGTGTTCGGCAAAACGATCGCCAAGCCTCCACTTGGTCTCACCGATATAGATCATCTGGCATCTGGAGCAGCGGATGCAGTAGATGAGGTTGGAGGAGGTGCAGGTGAACCTCTGTCGGACCTGGAAGGACTGCTTGGGTCCCTGAAAGGAGTGGAGGGGGGAGGTGAAGGGACAAGTGTAGCATTTCTTGCAGTTGCAAGGGAAAGTGCCCGGGGAAGGGGTAGAGCGGGAGGGAAGGGAAGAATTGACAAGGGAGTTGCGGAGGGAGCGGTCTTTGTGGAAGGCAGACGGGGGGGGGGGGGGGGGGGGGGGGAGATGGGAATATGTGGCGAGTGGAGGGGTCACGTTGGAGGTGGCGAAACTGGCGGAGGACTATGTGTTGTATTTGCCGGCTGGTGGGGTGAAAGGTGAGGACCAGGGGGCCTCTGCCCTGTTTGCGAGTGGGGGAATGGGGAGAGAGGGCAGTGTTGCGGGGTATGGAGGAGACCCTGGTGCGAGCCTCATCAATAGTGGGGGAGGGGAATCCCCGTTCTCTGAAGAATGAGGCCATTTGTGATGACCTGGTGTGGAACACCTCATCCTGGGAGCAGATGCGGCGTAGACGGAGGAATTGGGAATAGGGGATGGAGTCCTTACAGGAAGCAGAGTGGGAGGAAGAGTAGTCCAGGTAGCTGTGGGAGTCAGTTGGTTTGTAATGGATGTCGGTCAGGAGTGTATCACCTGCAATAGAGATGGTGAGGTCAAGGAATGGTAGGGAAATGTCGGAAATGGTCCAAGTGTATTTGAGTGCCGGATGGAAGTTGGTGGTGAAATGAATGAAGTCAGTCAGTTGTGTGTGGGTGCAGGAGGTGACACCAAAGCAGTCGTCGATGTAACGGAGGTAGAGGTCGGGGATGGGGCCCTGGTACGCCGAGAACAAGGATTGTTCCAACAAAGAGGCAAGCGTAGCTGGGGCCCATGCGTGTGCCCATAGCTACGCCTTGTGTTTGGAGGAAATGGGAGGAATCAAAAGAGAAGTTATTGAGGGTAAGGACCAACTCCGCTAGGCGGAGGAGTGTGTCATTGGAAGGATATGGGTTGCTCCTCTGGTCAAGGAAGAACCGGGGGGCTTTGAGACCGTCCTGGTGGGGGATGGAGGTGTAGAGTGACTGGACGTCCATGGTAAAGATGAGAGGATGGGGGCCTGGAGAATGGAATGCACAGAGCCGACGGAGAGTGTCTGAGGTGTCTTGAAATTGAAGATAATCTCTTACATTAAATGTGAAAGAGTTATAATTTGTTCAGAGAATCTTTCTATGGGATGTGATTGTGAATTGCTAGATCCAAAGAAGTTGGAAGGTATTCAGAAGACATCTTCAGTGCAAAACACAACAAATCAGAGTAAAACCCTGGGACATACATGCACCATTACCAACTAAACTGATTCTATTAAAGTTTGCCGCAGAAACTAATGGAAAAAAGGTGCACAAAAGTTTTATCATTGATCTTTTCCAGTGATATTGTTTTGACATTGTTAACAACTGAGAAAACCACAGAACCCTGGGTGGATTCCAGTCCTAATAATCTCTGTATAACAGAGTTTTTCAAGACCGAAAACGGATGAAAGTAATCAGTTATACAGAATTGTAATAGCATCCAAGGTGAAAGAAAGCCATCTTCAATTGCTCAATACTTTTCCTCTGTATGTCTGTGGCTATTCAATTAATGCTAGTGGTGACAATAAATCCTTGTGCCCATCTTTGGGAAGATTGATTGCGCTGATCTTAAACCATGGTTGGCTTTTGAAAGCGCCAACTGAAATTGACTGTGGGATATTGGAGAGGGAAAGGAAACCGGCCACAAATGAGTGTCTCTACTCTCAAAAGATGAAAGAATTGAAAAGTAAAAGACCTTCTTGTCCTTAGGAATTGTCATTGAGTATAATAATTCTTCCGGAAACAACAGGGCGCAAATCCACAAATAGTCGAGATTCCTCTTGCATTATCTGTCAACTATTTAACTGCTGTTGCTGTTTCTCATGATGGTGAGCCACGGAATGAGATAACTGAGCAGATGGTTGTTCAAAGCGGAAGGTTTTAAAGAGAGTTAAGATAGAACGTAGAAACATTGAGAATTGGAGGGGTTTAGTGACTTAATTTTGGTACTTAGGGATTTGGAAGCTCAAAGCACAGTCACCAAAGACATTCATGAGGCCGGAACTAGGGAAACATGGAGATCTCACAAAAGGTGCACGGCAGAAGGGGTTGCCAAGCACAACAGGGAACCGATGTTGGTCAATGGGTCCAGTGCCGGTAGATGGACTGTGAAAGGGAGTTTATGTTTGGTCTCCAGTTTACAGAGAATAGAAATGGCAGGCTGATCTGGAGAGTGTTGGAAAACTCACACCGGGAGATCTAGAGATGTCTGGGATTTGGATGAAAATCTGCATGACCTTCTCTAAAGCGGCGGCACAGTGGTGCAGTGGTAGAGTTGCTGCCTTACTGTGCCAGAGACCCTGGGTCGATCCAGATTTCAGGTGCTGTCTGTAAGGTGTTTGCCCATTTCCACGTTCTTGTGACAGTGTGGGTTATCTCAGGGTGCTCTGGTTTCCTCCCACATGCCAAAGATGTGCAGATTTGTAGGTTAATTGGCTTTTGTAAAATAAATGTCCCTAGTGTGTAGGATAGTGTTAGTTTACAGGGTGATTACTGGTTGGCGCGGACTCAGTGGGCCAAAGGGCCTGTTTCCACGTTACATCTCTAAACTAAACTAAAGAAAGTTACAAGATATTTTTGCCATAAATTCAATTGAATGGGTCCTGTTTTCCTTTGAAGATGCCTATTGAAGAAACATTCATGGACAGAACAAGGAACATAGAACAGTACAGCACAGGAACAGGCCATTCGGCACAAAATTCTCCATGCAAAGTGATGTCAAGTTAAACTAATCTCATCAGCTTGCATATGATACATATCCTCCCATCCCCTGCATATCTATGTCCCGATCTAAAAACCTCATACGTGCCATATTACATCTGCTTCTACCATCACCCCTGGCAGTGAGGTCCAGGCACCCATTGCTCTCTCTCTAAAAAAATGTTACCTACTCATCTCCTTTGAACATTGCCCCTCTTACCTTAAAGCTATGCCTCTAGTCTTAGAGGAAAACTCTTAAAACCTGTGGGCCAGGTTACTTTGAATGATAAAGGCATAAACTTACATGTTAAATGAATACTTCAGTTTATTTGTCAGTGTAAGGACCAAAATACTAAACTAGAAATGGAAAAGAGGATACTCGACGATATGACTTGTCAACGAAACACTCATGTTAAATGTGAGCCTGATATTATCATACAATGCTGCATTGATAAAATTGAATTTAGACTAAGGACATATTAAGTATACTATTATTGTAAGCCAGAGATTTGGCTTGTTGCCTGATAAAGATCTTGAATAACTTGTAGACAATATATTATCTGTCCTGACTGAGCCAATAATTGTACCAAGGCAATAAAATTGTCTTGAAACACACACAATGATTATTATTAATGGGGGATTCATACACCTACAGTAGATTTCATAGATTCATAGTGTTTCATGTACTATAGAAAATAAATCATGTCAGAAGATGATATGTTATCATGTAACATTTAATGTAAGCATCTATAACATTTAATGTATATACTGAGTTTCACGACCCACATGCCACAGTCTGAAGAAGGGCCTCGACCCGAAACGTCACCTATCCCTTCTCTCCATAGATGCTGCCTCACCCGCAGAGTTACTCCAGCATTTTGTGTCTACCTTTATACTGAGTTCCTTGCGATTAGAGCTATCATAGTAGCTTGGAGTTCATTTGTCCTTGAACTGCTATTGTAGATTATAGATTATAGATAAAACTGTCCAGACAACCACTGTTAAAAATAGAGAGAATTGAAAACACTCAGTAGGCCAGGCCTCATCTTAAGATGCGGTCGAACCAGGTGAGTGTTTCCAACATTTTCTGGTTTTGTTTAAGAGTTACAGCACCTGCACGATTTCTGCTGAATTTCACCAGAATCCAAGGTCCACCAATGGAACAGAAAGCCACTTAAGATCGGGGAAGGGTCAACACAGACTTTCGTAACAAAGAATTGAGTTCTACCTTTCATGCCATTGCTTTCCTCCAAAATTAATCCTCGATAATCATCTGCCATTTTATACATTTCCCTTTGGGTACTTTATGAAACAAAATAATGAACAAGGTTATTTCAAATTATTTGGCAGAGAGATCAGCTGGAAGAATATAGGGGTGAAAAAAAGACACAAAGTGCTGGAGTAACCCGACGGGTAATAGCCCTGTCCCACGGTACGAGTTCATTCCAAGAGCTCACCCGAGTTTGCCCTGATTTGAACTCGGAGATTTACGGTAATGGCCACTCGTCGGTACTCGGGGCTTCCGTGGACATTTTTCAACATGTTGAAAAATTTACACGGTTCTTCCCGTGCTTACCTGCCGTTAGCGAGTCTTCCCGAGTACCTTCCGTTAGCGTTACGAGCTGCTAAGAGACGTGTCCGAGCACCGAAGTACCCGCTGCGTTCATTCTCCGTGCTTACCACAAGTTTGATTTTTTTTAAACTCCGGAGAGCTCTTGGAATGAACTCGTACCATAGGACAGGATTATAAGGCAGTATCTCTGGAGAACATGGATCGGTGATGTGATGTTTTCCAAGAATATAGAGGTGTAATATAGAGGAATATATAGAGTAACCAAGAGTTATTGATGAGATCATGTTTTTGCTCAACCACTGAATTCTACCAAATACTGCAGCAGATTATACTCCTGCCCAGATACTGAAGATGTTAAGATACAGAGGATGACTGGGCTTAGTTCAACTAAATCTTGATGGTGGAAGCGAAGTATCTGAAACAGAAATTAGATCATGATTCCGTCCAGGGATGGAAAGAGCTAAAGAGTAGAGAGGCATTTATGTGTTAATGCCACCATACACCATTGGATTGATAAACAAAATATGTATTCAATAGAGATTAAAAAAAAATAGATTATAGATTATTAAGGAATACATAATGTTGATTTGTACCAACAATGGGGAAGAGTGGAGACATAAGAAACTGCAAATGCTAAAATCTTGAGCAAAAAGCAAAGTGCTGATGGAACTCAGTGGGTCTGGCAGCATCTATGGAGGGAGTGGGCAGACAATGTTTCAGGTTAGGATCCTTTTCCAGACTGATTTAGTCTGACTCAATCTGTTTGTCGAACAGTCCCGACCTGAAATGTCACTGTCTGTTTCCTTCACCTGGCTCGCTGAGTTCCTCCAGCACTTAGTTTATTGCACATTGTGGAAGAGTTATGTGATCAGGAATATTTTCGATAATTTGATCAGTGAATGCTGCGAGAAAAGAAACAACTTGAGGTTCTATCAAACTGAGTGAAGAATGGACATCTTCCTCAAGTCAAACAATTGACACAAAACCAATGCCACATGATTCTTTGAGAAGGTGAAATAGACCCAGAAAGCCCATTGGTAGGCTAGCTCTGTAATTATGTGCTTATATGGATCACTCTTTGCCAAACTGAGAGAGCAGTGTGGTCTTTGTAAATATGCAATGTGTGGTATATGAGCACATGTGTGAAGTGGAAAGAATTACAACTTTCACAGTCTCCCGTGATTGATTATATTCCTGGCACAGCTTACAGATAAAGCAGGTATGCATTGGTTACTGAGAACCAATGCATACTGTAAATAAGCAGCTTTGAGAAAAACAGGTTTCAGTCTGTGTTACCTGAGCTTTTGCCTAACTGCCACTCCAGATGAAAGAGTTGCTGCTGAGACTCATGCTGCAAAAAATAGAAACATAGAAACATAAAAATTAGGTGCAGGAGTAGGCCATTCGGCCTTTCGAGCCTGCACCGCCATGCAATATGATCATGGCTGATCATCCAACTCAGTATCCCGTACCTGCCTTCTCTCCATACCCTCTGATCCCCTTAGCCACAAGGGCCACATCTAACTCCCTCTTAAATATAGCTAATGAACTGGCCTCCACTACCCTCTGTGGCAGAGAGTTCCAGAGACCCACCACTCTCTGTGTGAAAAAAGTCCTTCTCATCTCGGACCTAAAGGATTTCCCCCTTATCCTTAAGCTGTGACCCCTTGTCCTGGACCTCCCCAACATCGGGAACAATCTTCCTGCATCTAGCCTGTCCAACCCCTTAAGAATTCTGTAAGTTTCTATAAGATCCCCTCTCAATCTCCTAAATTCTAGAGAGTATAAACCAAGTCTATCCAGTTTTTCTTCATAAGACAGTCCTGACATTCCAGGAATAAGTCTGGTGAACCTTCTCTGCACTCCCTCTATGGCAATAATGTCCTTCCTCAGATTTGGAGACCAGAACTGTACGCAATACTCCAGGTGTGGTCTCACAAAGACCCTATACAACTGAAGTAGAACCTCCCTGCACCCATACTCAAATCCTTTTGCTATGAAAGCTAACATACCATTCGCTTTCTTCACTGCCTGATGTACCTGCATGCCTACTTTCAATGACTGGTGTACCATGACACCGAGGTCGCACTGCATCTCCCCTTTTCCTAATCGGCCACCACTTAGATAACAGTCTGCTTTCCTGTTTTTGCCACCAAAGTGGATAACCTCACATTTATCCACATTATACTGCATCTGCCAAACATTTGCCCACTCACCCAGCCTATCCAAGTCACCTTGCAGTCTCCTAGCATTCTCCTCACAGCTAACACTGCCCTCCAGCTTAGTGTCATCCGCAAACTTGGAGATATTGCCTTCAATTCCCTCATCCAGGTCATTAATGTATATTGTAAATAGCTGAGGTCCCAGCACTGAGCCTTGCAGTACCCCACTAGTCACTGCCTGCCATTGTGAAAATGACCCGTTTACTCCTACTCTTTGCTTCCTGTTTGCCAGCCAGTTCTCTATCCACATCAATACTGAACCCCAATGCCGTATGCTTTAAGTTTGTATACTAATCTCTTATGTGGGACCTTGTCGAAAGCCTTCTGAAAGTCCAGATACACCACGTCCACTGGTTCTCCCCTATCCATGCTACTAGTTACATCCTCGAAAAATTCCACAAGATTTGTCAGACATGATTTACCTTTCGTAAATCCATGCTGACTTTGTCCAATGATTTCACCACTTTCCAAATGTGCTGCTATCCCACCTTTAATAGCTGACTCTAGCAGTGTCTCCACTACTGATGTTAGACCAACTGGTCTGTAATTCCCCGTTTTCTCTCTCCCTCCCTTCTTAAAAAGAGGGATTACGTTTGCTACCCGCCAATCCTCAGGAACTACTCCAGAATCTAAAGAGTTTTGAAAGATTATCACTAATGCATCCACTATTACCGGAGCTACTTCCTTACGTACTCTGGGATGCAGCCTATCTGGCCCTGGGGATTTATCGGCCTTTAATCCATTCAATTTACCCAACACCACTTCCCAACTAACCAGGATTTCACTCAATTCCTCCTTTGACCCGCGGTCCCCTGCTATTTCCGGCAGATTATTTATGTCTTCCTTAGTGAAGACGGAACCAAAGTAGTTATTCCATTGGTCCGCCATATCCTTGTTCCCCATGATCAACTCACCTGTTTCTGACTGCAAGGGACCTGCATTTGTTTTAACTAATCTCTTTCTCTTCACATATCTATAAAAACATTTGCAGTCAGTTTTTATGTTCCCTGACAGTTTTCTTTTATAATCTATTTTTCCTTTCCTAATTAAGCCCTTTGTCCTCCTCTGCTGGTCTCTGAATTTCTCCCAGTCCTCTGGTATGCTGCTTTTCCTGGCTACTTTGTACGCATCATCCTTTGCTTTGATACTATCCCTGATTTTCCTTGTTATCCATGGATGCACTACCTTCCCTGATTTATTCTTTTGCCAAACTGGGTTGAACAATTTTTGTAGTTCATCCATGCAGTCTTTAAATGTCTTCCATTGCGTATCCACCGTCAATCCTTTTAGAAATTGATTGCCAGTCAATCTTAGCCAATTCACATCTCATACCCTCAATTACTATTGCCCTTCCCCTCTTTTTTCCCCCCTCATGTGCTGCAGAGCCACCCATGGTGCCATGAACTTGGCTGCTGCTGCATTCCCCTGATGAGCCATCTCCCTCAACAGTATCCAAAATGGTATACCTGTTTAGGAGGGAGATGACCGCAGGGGATTCCTGCACTACCTGCCTACTGCTTTGCTGGCTATTGGCCACCCGATCCCATTCTGTCCTCTTACCTTTTACCTGTGGTGTGACCAACTCACTGTACGTGCTATCCACGACTTTCTCCGCAGCGTGGATGCTCCAGTATGAATCCAGCCGCAGTTCCAATCGTTCAATGCGGTCTGCCAGGAGCTGCAGCTGGACACACTTCCTGCAAATGTAGTCACCAGGGACACGGGCCATATCCCTGATCTCCCACATGTTGCAGGCTGAGCAAGGCACGGGGCCAATCTCTACTGCCATATCTTACTCCCAAATTACTCTGCATTAAATATATATATATATATATTTTTTTTTTAATTTTTATTAAACACAAAACTTTATCCTTTAAACTTTACTAATGAATACTAATAAATACTGAATCCTTAACTCCCAGAATCCTTAACTCCCAGAATCCATAAACCTGAAGACAGAAATGTAAAAATGTAAACCCCGGGTTGCACCCAAACAGCTGCTTCCTCTGGTCCTCTTCAACCAATCAGAGGCTTCCACCAGATTCCCTCTCTGGAAGATGGAATCAAAGATTTGGATGGAACGTTGCAGATTTCGGTCTCACAGCGCAGGTAACTCCACCCTCTCGCACCAACGGCTCCCCGGGCCTCTGTGAAAAGCAAGCCCCGCGCTAGAGCCATCCTATCCCCCTTTGTTAAATCCCTCCCCACCTATGTTCAAGACACCTCAGACACTCTCCGTCGGCTCCGCGCATTCCATTCTCCAGGCCCCCGTCCTCTCATCTTTACCATGGACGTCCAGTCACTCTGCACCTCCATACCCCACCAGGACGGTCTCAAAGCCCGAGTTGGTCCTTACCCTCAATAACTTCTCTTTTGATTCCTCCCATTTCCTCCAAACACAAGGCGTAGCTATGGGCACACGCATGGGCCCCAGCTTCGCTTGCGTCTTTGTCGGGTAGGTCAAACAATCCTTGTTTTCGGCGTACCAGGGCCCCATCCCCGACCTCTACCTCCGTTACATCGACGACTGCTTTGGTGTCACCTCCTGCACCCTCACACAACTGACTGACTTCATCCATTTCACCAACAACTTCCATCCGGAACTCAAATACACTTGGACCATTTCCGACATTTCCCTACATTCTTTGACCTCACCATCTCTATTGCAGGTGATACACTTCTGACCAACATCCATTGCAAACCAACTGACTCCCACGGCTACCTGGACTACTCTTCCTCCCATCCTGCTTCCTGTAAGGACTCCATCCCTTATTCCCAATTCCTCCGTCTACGCCGCATCTGCTCCCAGGACGAGGTGTTCCACACCAAGTCATCACAAATGGCCTCATTCTTCAGACAAGGGGGATTCCCCTCCCGTACTATAGATGAGGCTCGCACCAGGGTCTCCTCCATACCCCGCAACACTGCCCTCTCTCCCCATTCCCCCACTCGCAAACAGGACAGAGTCCCCCTGGTCCTCACCTTTCACCCCACCAGCCGGCAAATACAACACATAGTCCTCCGCCAGTTTTGCCACCTCCAACGTGACCCCTCCACTCGCCACATATTCCCATCTCCCCCCCTGTCTGCCTTCCGCAAAGACCGCTCCCTCCGCAACTCCCTTGTCAATTCTTCCCTTCGCTCCCGCTCTACCCCTTCCCCGGGCACTTTCCCTTGCAACCGCAAGAAATGCTACACTTGTCCCTTCACCTCCCCCCTCCACTCCTTTCAGGGACGCAAGCAGTCCTTCCAGGTCCAACAGAGGTTCACCTGCACCTCCTCCAACCTCATCTACTGCATCCACTGCTCCAGATGCCAAATGATCTATATCGATGAAACCAAGCGGAGGCTTGGCGATCGTTTCGCTGAACACCTCCGCTCGGTCCGCAATAACCAAGCGGACCTCCCGGTGGCTCAGCACTTCAACTCCCCCTACCATTCCGTATCCGACCTCTCGGTCCTGGGCCTCCTCCACGGCCAGAGTGAGCAACACCGCAAGTTGGAGGAACAGCACCTCATATTCCGCTTGGGGAGTCTGCATCCTCTGGGCTTGAACATTGAATTTTCTCAATTCTGTTAACCCTTGCTGTCTCCTCCCCTTCCCACCTCTCCATCAGCCCTCGGACCCTGGCATTCCCTCTCTCTCTATCTCTCTCCCCCACCCTAGTCGCACTAGCTTCTCATTTTCACACTACAAACAGCTTACAATGGCTTGTTCCCTTTATCATCGATACTTTTTTGCATATCTTTCATTCATTGTTCTTTATCTCTCCACATCACCGTCTATATCTCTCATTTCCCTGATCCCTGACCAGTCTGAAGAAGGGTCTTTACACGAAACGTTCCCTATCTCCTTCGCTCCTTAGATGCTGCTGCACCCGCTGAGTTTCTCCAGCCTTTTGTGTACCCCCGCGCTAGATTTATACTCACAGTGCAGGTAACTCCACCCTCTCGCTCCAGCGGCTCCCCCCCCCTATAGATCTCACACCTAGGGGGAAAAAACAAATGTGTTACCATTTGTGCTGAACATTAACAGTGTTTATTCTCATCTCTTCACATTTGGGTTTCACTGAAGTTTATTGCTTGTGACCTTGAACCTACCTTCCCCTTGGACTCACCAAGTAGCTGCCTGTAATGTAGCCATTCCATGCTCTACTCAACAGCCAAAAGTCTGTAGCCTCCTTGTGCTCTGGTATTTTACTTCGGAGTCACGTGAGGGACTACGTGAAGAACCCGCCTCACGCTGGTAACGGCATTACGTCGACGCTGACGGCAGAAGCAGGAGCTGCAGTAAGGAGCAGCTCCTCGACAGCGGTAGGTTCGGAACCGGCAGGTAAGTGCTGTTGAAAAACTTTTTAGGACTAGAAAAACTCCGTGCCTGGTGGAAACCAGGATTTTAAAGGTTTTAAAAACTAACTAAAAGTTTAAATTAAACAGATATACTCTGTTAAAATAACGGAGTTTTTAAAAAGAACGTCCCAGGGGAATACCCAGCGATCGGGACGAGAGATTAATTACGGGGCCGGTCCCGATACTGGTACCGTTTAAAATACGGTAGAAAGGTTTAAATGCTCCACAATTTTGGCAGGATATTTTAAAAATCAGAAAGACTGTATTTTTAAAAAAGTTAATAAAATTCGCGATATGGAGAAAGTACTCCATAATATAAAAAGAGACTAGGGTCACAGTACCCAAACAGTTCCCCAAAAAAGACCCTGAGGGACTTGAATGTACAAAAGACCAGGGTCACAGTACCCAAACAGTTCCCCAAAAAAGACCCTGAGGGGCTTGAATATACAAAATATGGCTATGTGCCAAATTGAAAAATAAAAACTCTGACCCTGGATAGGGTGGAGGAAGTCTCTTTGGATATAATTCCAAGTGGATCAGGGCTGCAAAAGACAGACCCTGCAAGTGGTGATGTGAATTATGAATGCACACTACAAAATAAAATAAAAATAAAAGTGAGGCCAGGTGTGCCTGAGATAGCAAAAGTTTTGCTATATCTAAAGGAAGTGGTGAGGCTATGGAAAAACCTAGCTACCTACATTATGTATATGGTATCTCACCAACTTCATGATTTTGTGATGATTGAAATATTAAAATTGCACAGCACAGGAAATTGTGCCTCATTGGAAGAGCCTACGGTTTATCCGTTAATATGGGCATTCATGACTCCAAATATGAGAGCGTCAAATAGTGAGGTTTAAAAATCCTCACAAATTACTCTGCTGCTATTATGGCTTTTGGGCAGATGAAAGGAAAACATAAAAAAAAGACGCTATTGTGCAATTTTTTCTATGAACTTTTGTATAAAAATAAATGGCTATTTGGGCCATTTTTCACCCAAGGTTGCATACCTGTGTCGAGCAAGTGGTGTTTAAGCTCTTGGTTATCTGTTTGGAATAATCTGCCTAACTTATTGAAATTGGATGAAAAGCTAAAATATTTTAGCTGCATGAAACCTTCGTCTTTGGACGAAAAGGTATTTTCGCCCAGAAGGGGATTTGATATTGGAAATAGAGGCAGAAATATGTCAAGGAAGTTTTATTGTATTGCACAACCAAATACTTACCCGAATTCAGGGGATAAGGAGACACCACGCTCATATGCAGAGGAATTAAAGACGTGTTTCCCTGCTTAAAGAAACTGCGGATTAATCTCCAGTTAGAGGGAGATTACAAAAAGTTTATTAAAACTGGCTTACTATTATTTTTGATCAGTATATTACGAGCAGTTTCATTAACTACTATTATTTTTAAAAACAAGAGGTTAATCCTCCTGTACAGAATAAACCTGCTTATGTTTTCGTGTTTCTGCATTGAAAAAGCAGAGTTTTATGTCCACATTGCCTAATTATCTGGAAAAGGGGTAATGGAAAAGATTTTGAACACGAGCATAAATTTGTCTTTAATGTTAGAAGGATTTACAGATGATGGTTGCAGAAGTATTCTGGACCTTACAGGTCTAAATAAGTTTGTAGAATACAAACATGTTCAAATGGAGTCATGGAATACTGCAAAATATTTAATTCAGCAGGTTGTTATATGGCTAAGATTGATGAAAAGACGCCTATTATTCTGTACCTATGTATCAGGTTTCGGTGATACTTAAATTTTAATTGGTTGTGACAATTATGGCAGTTAAGCTTTGCCAAATGGACTGAGTTCAGCTTTTTACTCTTTACGAAACTGTTGAAACCAGTTTAGCCCAATTAGAGCACAAAATGCACATCATTATGGCTTATCTCAATGACATTCTGGTCATTAGTGATTATCAGGAGTCAGCTGAGGACTCAGTTTCAGTTACTAAAGCTTTGTGGTAAGCTAAGGTTCTTAATTATCTAATTAAGCCCCAGCTGCAGCCAGCACAAACAATTTACTTTTGGGGTTTGTAATTAACTCAGTGACTATGTTAATACCTTTACCAACAGTTAAAGTCGATGATATTTTTGTAACTTGTCATTATCTCATTCAAAACCTTATCCTTCCATCCGAGAAATGGTGACAACCATTGGTGAACTACTAGCAGCATTTTTCCTGCATTAGAATTTGGTTCATTACATTTATTGATATCTTCGAAGGTACAAGATACAAGCTCTCAAAGAGAAGGCAGGCCATTTGACAGGCCTATGTAATTAACAAAAGAAGCTGTATTGGAATTTACAATGGTGGGTTAAAAAAGGAAAATGTCCCACAAGCTGCTAAATAAATATTATGATTAAACAGCCTGAAATGGGTTTACATACAGATGCTAGTGCTCTCGGATGGGGGGGCCACAGATTTATCCTCCAGTTGTGGAGGTAGATGGAAAACTGAAGAACAAGTGTTTCTCCAAGAGTATGGTATTAACTATTGGGAGTTATTGGGGGCCTTTTATGGGCTTAAAGCATATTGTTGTGCTAAACAAGGTCTGCATGTGTTAATACAATTACACAATAAAACAGCTGTGGTTTACATTAATCATATGGGGAGAGTTGGATCAGTATCATGTGATTGTCTGGTCAATGAGATATGGCAATGGTGTATTGGTCGGCAGATATGGATTGCAGTAAGCTATACTCAAGGTAAAGACAATGTGGTAGCAGATGAAAGGTCCAGGATTTTTAAAGATAATACGAAATGGATGTTTAAGCCACCAATATTTAAGAATATTGTTCGACGATTTGGGTTGCCAGAAATTGATTTTGCATCCAGGCTTAATCATCATTTGCCTCATTATGTGTCTTGGGAACACGATCCGGACGCAGTTGCAGTAGATGCATTTCTATTACACTGGGGAAAAATGTTCTTTTATGCTTTTCCACCATTTACTCTGATCCAGAGATGCTTGAAGAAAATAGAGCAAGATTCAGCTTCCGGATTGTTGGTAGGGCCAAATTGGCCAACTCAACCTTGGTTCCCAGTTTATGCTGAATATGATTAAAGAACCGTATATGCAGATTCTTAACTGTAGTGATATCTTGACTAATCCAGTAACAAATGAAGATTATCCATTATATGCATATATGAATTTGTTAATCTGCAGGTTTTGACCAGACCACTACAGGAACTGGGATTGTCGGACCAAACTTGACAGTTATTGGCACATCATGACGAGATAGCACACAGAAACAATATATGACACATATTAAGAAATAGGAAGAATTTGCACACAGTCAAAATATTTCTGAGGATTATGTGAATGTTACTCATGTTTTGGAATTCCTTGCCAATTTGCGCTTTGGCCAACATTTAAGTTACAGTGCCATTAACACTGCACGCAGTGCCTTGTCGTCCTATTTAGGACTTATGACTGGTGAAAAATCAATTGGGTCGCATCCATTAATATCACGATTCATGAAAGGAATTTTTCACATGAATCCGCCAAAACCTAGATATACAGAGATTTGGGATGTGAGCATAGTACTTGCTCTACTTAGAGAATGGACGCCAATTGAAGGGTTGTCATTGGATAGGTTAACATTGAAATTGGTCATGTTAATGTCACTGGTCTCAGCCCAAAGAGTGCAAACTTTACAAATGTTGCGTTTAGACTGTATGCATGTGACTACAGATAACGTTGTCTTCTATGTTTACGATCTGATCAAACAAAGTAGACCAGGGAGATCTGGAACAAAGGTAACCTTTCAAGCTTTTCATATTGAGCTTGCTTTGTGTGTGGTTAGACATTTGAACCAATGTATTAAAGTGACGGACACTTTTCGAGGAAACGAAAAGACATTGCTGCTTACGCACAAAAAGCCACACACAAAAGCTTCAGTTCAAACTATCTCAAAATGGTTGAAACAGGTGTTGGTTTTAGCGGGAATAGACACTGATGTCTTCAAATCTCACTCCACCAGGGCGGCAGCTACGTCCGCGACGAAGGGGCGGGACGTACCTCTTGAGCATATTTTTAAAAATCGCAGGGTGGAGTAAAGAAGAAATTTTTTCAAAGTTCTACAACAAACCTGTTCACACTATGACAAGCTTTGGACACGCGGTGTTGGGAGCACTATAATCACCTGCTTTGTTTGCTATTAATTGCTATAATCAGTTGTGTAGTCACTGATATTTTTTTTGTCACTTATAATCATTTTTTCCCTCAAATATAAGGAGGGTATTATATGGTCTTTCAGCCATTAAAAAACTTGATTGTGAAAAGATCTAACATTTGTGTGCTTTCTCATGTATGTGTTTACTTAGCCGGATTGTCGTACGGATTAATTCTACGACATAAAAAACACAGAAAGCTTTAAAACTCTTCACGTAGTCACTCACGTGACTCCGAAGTAAAATAGTAAGATTAAACGAGAACTCACCTGTTCGAAGTTTGATCGTTATTTTACGAGGAGTTACGATGAGGGATTACGTGCCCTCCGCTCCCACCCTCGTAAAATAAATGATCAAATGGTGGTTCTAAGTCTTTTTATGAGCCTTACTATGTTACTCCGGCTTTGGTGTTCTGTGTTTTTCATGCCGTTGCTTTGAAGTATGCCGTTACCAGCGTGAGGCGGGTTCTTCACGTAATCCCTCATCGTAACTCCTCGTAAAATAACGATCAAACTTCGAACAGGTGAGTTCTCGTTTAATCTTACTATTTTATTTTATTCCTCACATGTTTAAATTATAATGTATTATTTTTAATTGTCTACTATAATCGTGTTGTTATCCTTGCGAGTAAAGCACCAAGGCAAATTCCTTGTATGTATACATACTTGGCTAATAAAATGTATTCAATTCAATTCCATTACAGCAAAGATATACTCCCAAGCAAATCATTTTCAGAAAGTGTGGTTGCAAGGTATCGCTGTAGCAAAAAAAACCCACTTATTTTGCTGTGAGGTTTGGCATCCAACTTGCTGGTCAACTTTCTTATAAGCTTGTTGCTCTCAGGAATTAGGTTGAATTAGAGAATGAGCCAACATCCTGTTTTTAGTGCTGCCTTAGAGGTGTCCAAGGAACAGAACTGTCAATTAATAACATTCTCCAATGGCCACACTTCATCTATGAGCCTCAAACATTAGGTGCTGATAGTTGTGCAGCTGCTTAAAAGATGCTCCTCTCCCAACCATGGAAGTGAACCTTGCACAATATTGTCTCACTACTTAAGTTGCAGTTGGGAATGTTCATCATCATACTTCACCACATAGATTGAAGTCATCTATCCCATTATAGGTGCCAGATTTTTCAACCCAACCTTTAATCCTATTTTATACAACTACATTTTCCAAAGAGATTTTTTTTTTAAAGTTTATTTTCAAATGCATGCTTCTTGCTGGGTTAATATATACTATGGATTTTACTTACAATGGCCAATTCCCCTCCTCCCTGGAGTTAGTGCACCAGAGCTAGTTGTACTCTCTGGTCCATTAACCTGGCTTGGATTGAAAAAAAACAATAGACCATCAATCCAGCCTGTGACCCAGTGGGCTGCATAGTTAAGTCCACATTGCAGGGGTTTCATTTACTGAATGAATCAAGCAATTTAATAGCATATGCTTTTAATCCTTGGATTTTTAATCATACGATTGGCAGCATTCTCGATGCTGAGAAGCATGATCCATGAGAGCCAGCATTAAACAAATAACTTTCCAATACTCACTGTCTGCTTTACACAGGAAATTGTGCGAGTGGGGGAAGTTTAAGTTGAAGTTCAAGTTCAAAATTGCAACGAATGAAGACATTGAGCTAGAAATTCAGCTGCAGTTGCAAGAACTTGCAATGGAAGTGTTCCATTCACTTCCAAGTTTTAGTTCTATTGATATTTACTGTGCTTTGCACAGAACTGCATTCTCTTGTGTTCACCCCAGGGATGAATTTCCAGGGTGCTGTCCTTGGTCTATATCGCAAATTCCTTTCCACAGCCATTTACTCCATCAAGGGTCTGTCCCACTTACACAATTTTTTTCGGCAACTTGCCAGTGGCGACCAGAAAAAGGTATGACTCTTTGGACGACTACTCGCGACCATACAGGCATGTGTAGTCGTGAGGAGTCGCCCAAAGAGTCATACCTTTTCCTGGTGGCCGCTGGATTTTCAACATGTTGAACATTTTTGGTAACCTGCTGTGCCTGTGACGAGTGCCGACAAGTTGCCAAAAAAAATCACATAAGTGGGACAGGCCCTCACTCTCATAACTTTATAAAGTGTCACTCTCATAACTTTATGTGATAGAGCAGAATTAGGCTATCCGACCCATCAAGTCTACTCTGCCATTCAATCATGGCTGAACTATCTCTCCCTCCTAACCCCATTTTCCTGCCTTCTCCCCATAACCCCTGACCCGTACTAATCAAGAATCTATTTATCTGCATCCTGGCAAATGCACAAGTATTGCAGCAGCATCAGGGGCACATACTCAAACAATTAACAGTAAATTACGTAAAAATGTAGTTTAGTTTAGAGATACAGCACGGAAATCAGCTTTTCGGCCCACCGAGTCCATGCTGACCATTGATTACCCGTTCACACCAGTTCTGTGGTACCCACTTTCTCATCCACTTTATCCCCAGAGGGGCAAATTACAGAGGTTGATCAACCTAAAAAACCTACACATCTTTGGGATGTGTGAGGAAACCGCAGCACACGGAAGAAACGTACACATTCACAGGGATAACATGAAAACTCAACACGGACAGCACCTGAGGTCAGGATTGAACCCGGGGTCCTGGTGCTGTGTGGGAATAGCTCTACCAGCGGCACCACTGTGCTGTCCTGAATAATTAAAACATTACATACAAAAAGAAAGTAAGAAGCCTGTGTAAAAAACAAGACAGTGCAAAAACATAATTACAAAAATAAATCTTACATAATAGAACAAAAGGTGACCTGTAACAATCCGTTGTCGTGGTAGGATTAGGATGAGGTAGGTTGCTTCAAGAACCTGATAGTTGTAGGAATGTAGCTGTTCCTAAAGGCCCTGTCCCACGTATGTGCCCTTTACAGACGACTGCCGGCACCCATCATTGGTCGCCGAAATTTTCAACATGATGAAAATTCAGCGGCAATCAGAAAGACGCTATGACTCTTTGGAGACCTCTCACGACCATAGGAGACCTCTCACGACCATACAGCCTGAATGGTCATGACAGTTCTCCTATGGTCGTGAGAGGTCACCCGCGACATGTCGCCAGGGGTCACCTGTATGGTCGTGAGAGGTCTCCTATGGTCGTGAGCGGTCTCAGCATTTTTCGGCGACTTCTGGCGACTATCATAGTCGTAGCAGGTCGCCAAAAAACTGGGGACTGGACCCCCCTTACGACAATGTCTACGACAACCTACCACCTAGTCAATGTCAAGCTATGGCATGCTACCGACAACTGGTGACCCAATCGTCTTAGGACGTCCACATAGGACCACACCTACGACAACCTACGACCGCCCAGGCAACAACCTACATCCACCCACGACAAGCTACGACAAGCAATGGCCGTGTCAGCGACAGCTGATGACAACTGAAGACAATTCAGTCGCTGGTACACGTCGTAGGTTGACGTAGGTTGTCACCAATGGAATTCACCAAAGTCAGAACACGGCGACAACCAACATCACCTGGCAGCATCCTGTCGACAACCTATGACAACTAACGGCAGCACCTATGACAGGCGAAGACAGGCAACATCAAGCCAACTGTCAGCAAAAGGATTTGAACATTTCAAAATCCAGCGGCGACAAGAAAAAAGTTACAACAACTTACGACAATACAGGCATCATCGCGCATCACCCCAGCGACCACGTGGCGATAGCCTATTTTCCGGCTGTCGCCAAAAAATCGCCTAAGTGGGACAAGCCTTCAAGATTGCTTTTGTGTTGTTTCAGCAAGAGGCAACAATTTAAACAGATAAATATTTCACAAGGAAGTACATGCAATCTTGTAAGTATTTTTTCATATCTCCGACAGAAGGATGTATCAAATTTCATAGCTCTCAAAGGACTCATGGTTTATTTTACTGTATGATCTCTCACACTCTCTTACCTCCAGCAGGATTATGCATGGGGATTTCTACTCCTCTGCCCGCAGCCCAGTAAATTTTCCACATTCATTTCAGTTGGACAGGAATGGTGCGATACTTGATCCAGGGCTGGAATGATAGAGTTTACTCAGCGTGATTGGATTTTCTTAATGCCTTTAGACCAAGGGTGGGGAACCTGCGGCCTTAAGGCCACATGTGGACTTCTAGGCCATTAAGTGCGGCCTTTTGAATGAATCCAAATTTTGAAGAACAAATCCATTTATTTTTATTAATATGTTTTTGTTCGTCTTTTATTATTTTTATTTTAATCTTAAATTGAACGTATTTAAATCACCAAAGAGTAAAAGAAGATTCAACAAAATAATCCTCCCCGACTGATGGCCACAATTAAAAGATTAGTTAGTCATGAGGGCTATTTTAACAAAATAATGTACATTTTGAAATATATCTAATTGAAGTTTCTTGGATGTGGCCTTATTAGATTACAGCTAACAATGCGGCATTCCAACATGAAAAGGTTCCCCACCCCTGCTTTAGATGATCTAGTCAATTATTCCAAGGCACGTTTGACCTTTTTCTCTGTGAACTTTAGGTCATCCTATCTCTCCTGGCTATATTCAACAAGTCCTGTTCTTTCATTATCCGCTTGCTTGTTATTTTACACTCACTCATGGTTCAGCAGTATTTCAGCTAGAAATTCTCATCATGTTCTTTACTCTTCAAGATTTCATTGCTTCCTATACTAATAATGTTTCAAAATATTTACGCTGCTCCAATTACAGCCACTTGAGGAACCTGAAGAAAATAGCCCCAAAACTGGCCTCAAAATGCATCTGTGCCCCCACCTGACATGTTGTTTTATTTTTAAACTTCAAATGGAACAATATAATTGTCTCCTTAAATATCTCTGATCTTGCTGTTTCTCTCTCCTCCCTTAAAATGCTGCTTTAAAACTTTGACGACATTTTCTTTTCTGGACTGGATTTACACCAATGCCTAACCATTGTTTAGATTACTTTAGTTCAGAGATGTAGTGCAGGATCAGGCTCTTCGGCCCACCAACTCCATGCTGACCAGCGATCTCTCCATACACTAGGACTATCCTACACACGAGGGACAATTTACAGTTTTACCAAAGCCAATTAACCTACAATCCTGTATATCTTTGGAAGAAAAATGGAGCACCCAGAGAAATCTATATGGTCACGAGGACACCATACAAACTCCATACAGACAACGCCCGTAGTCCGGATCAGACCTGGGGCTCTGGCACTGTAAAACAGCAGCTCTAACGCTGTGCCACCGTGACATCCTGTGATTTCATCGTGAAGTCCTGCCTGGCACCAATATGTCCCTAGGTTCATTCTTACTTCAGCCACTATGCTGGGAAGACTAAATGTGCAGAAGATCTGACACCAGTGTGCCTTACCTGTTGTGGGTTCCTCAATAGTTCAATTTAATGGTTCAATGGTGCTACATTGTCACGTGTGCACCGCGCAGTGACATTCTTTTTGCATAAATCACACATGCACGAGTTGCCATATTTTGGCACCATTTACAAAAAGTCCAGTCAATGGAATGTGAGAGGAAACTAATGCACATGGAGAAAACTCGAGCAAATGTACAAATCCAATGCCAGGCACCTGATGAACGAGCGGCTCTCGATCCCAGGCTGCTGCAGGGCCTCTTATGTTGCCCTCGATCAGCTCAGGCTGTGAACAGACGTCCCTCTCCTTACTTGTCCGCCTTGGTGTCCCAGGGGCACCTTCTGCAGCTGACCTTGAAGGCGCTGGAGTCAATACGCTGGTCCTCTCCTACCTGCTCACAACTCACGGCCATCATCGCCAGTGGCTCCCTCCTCCTCTGGATTCTGGAAGATAATGATCTGAGAGTACGGATGCACTTCATGTCTGCCCCCTCGACTTCACACCAAACATAGTACCAGTTATTTGAAAGGGATTTCCAGCCTACGTAAACAATTTAAGTGAAATTGAGTGGCTTGTTTTCTTTACTTTATTTTGATTAATAGTAATGGTTTCATTGACTTCACAAAAGAATAATTTGTGTTGCCATGAATTGATTTTAACTTTTTTTTTAATGTGAAAATTTTGAAATAAAATGAAGGTATAGGTTGTTAACTTATTTCCTCCCAGGTTTTCTTAGAAATTCTCCACTCTATTATGAATAAAGGACCAATGAACTATCAAGATTGATGGATGGGATTCGCACCCACAAACACTCGGGAGGTGACGACTCATCAGACAGAAAACATGGAGCTTCTCAAGAAAACCCGGGAAGCTCAATGAAATTCTGAGAAGCTACATCAACATCTTCTTGTTAGAAGCAGTCATCATTGTATTAAGGGGTTATCATTGATGATGAGGGATATCATGAGTGATAAAATGGGGGAATGTTAATACTGACCAAATTAAAGACATCATAAAATGGAGGATCCCAGCACTTGTCAGAATTGCTTAACCCTTGTCAGCTGAAATTTACAGGCTTTGGATGGCACCAGCCAGTCTATGCTCAGACTGATATGCAGGATGGTGAAGGATCCAGGTGTTCTCCTTGTTTCTCCTAAATTCATATAATGTATAGCAGTTTTGCAAACAATCCTTAAATGCATCATTTCGATTGGATCACTGCAAGGGCATTATAAATAGAATAAATAATGTTGTGAGATGTTTATCCTGTTAATTGATGATTGGTTGAAATTATGAGCTTTGGAGGAACTGTTTGAATCCCAGGGCACATGTAGACTGTTTGAATCCCAGGGCTTCCTTATAGAAGCTTATTTTGAATACAATGTATATAAGATTATATTATTGGGTTAGGGATCTGTCAATTATGTACTGTTATTATCAATATCTTTAATTGGTTTATAAAAAGACCGCCCCATGCGGTTCGGCCCCTCAAGGTTCGGGGACCTATAAAAGGCATCCCCCATGAGGTCCTTTGTTGATCTTCTGGAAGAATGCTTGGGACTGCTTGACCTTTTGGAGTGTCTCTGCTTGCACAAGGCTAGAAGGGCTTGGCCAAGCTGATACAAGTATCAAATCCGCGGTGGTTAGGTATTCTATAGGGAATTTGTGGTGTGTCATCACGAATATAGTTTTGTTGCTCAAGTGCTTGATTCAGTATTTTATTGACAAACTAGTCTGGGGGAGGTGTAGAATGAGCTATTTACACCTAGGGCTTAAGAAGAAGACGAATAATCTGTTTAGTCATCTTACAGATGACAGTATACCAATAATAGGTATGTTAAATAAGTTTAAGAACAAAATCAAATTGCAAAAGAATGTGGATACGCTAGTGTAATGGGTAATAAGTGGCACTAGGTTCTAACTAAGATCTCAGAAATTGAACAAAAAGGACTGCTGCATTTATATCGTACTTTTGTGTTGCTTGGGGGAAAAAAACAGGATATTCTAGAGCAAGTGAAGTACTATTATGTAATGTAGGAATCAATCTGTCCACAGTTAGACCCACAAAGGACAATCCTATGGTGATTAAGTATTGAAGACTGAGTACATTAATTAGTTTTTAGATTATCATAATAATGTAAATTATCATGTAATTTATTAGCCAAGTATGCTTTGCAACGTATGAGGAATTTGGTTTGCCATACAGCCATAACATTTCTTAAGAAATTATCTTAGTTAATTGAAAACTTTCAAGTGAATCTTGGTTTACAAATCAAGCCGTACAAAATTACCATCTGCATGTCTAATGTGTTTACATGAAGACCCTGGCTCACCTACATGAGTGGGTTAATTCTGTCTGAAGGTATTTCAGACTTTAGCCAACTCCGCAAAGATCAAAAACTTTCTTGCAAATTGCAACCTCCCATCACTTAATGAGGTGGAATAAGAAGAATTAGGAGCTGAGATTACAGTAAAAGATATTGAAGAGACTATCAAATCACTGAATAATGGGAAAATGCCAGGTCCGAATGGGTTCAGTAATGAACTTTACAAAAACAATTAATGACTTAATTTCCCTATGCCTACGGGCCCTTTATAAACATGCTTATAAAGAACAGACTTTACCACAAACCCTAGCCTAATCAACCAATACATTGATACCTATAAAAGACAAAAATCTTGAAGAGCCTGGATCATACAGAGCAATAGCTCCTCTAAATTCAGATCAGAAAATATTAGCTAAGACTTTGGCAAGAAGACTACATTCGTATATAAGTAAATTAATACATCCAGACCAAACTGGGTTTACACCTAAGCGACATTCGTTTCATAATTTGAGACGCCTGTTTAATATAATGTATTCACACAGAACGATAAATGAAGACTTAACAATTATTTCTTTAGACGCATAAAAAGCATTTGACCAAGTAGAATGGGCCTATCTCTTTACAGTGTTGGAAAAATTCCAACTAGGAGAAAATTTTATCTCATGGATAAAGCTGTTAAATAACAATCCGACTGCCAGAATATTGACTAATCAGATTCTGTCACCTAAATTTCAATTATCCAGGGGTAATAGACAAGGATGTGCTCTTTCACCAATGTTATTTGCCTTAGCCATAGAACCCTTAGCAGAAAGCATAAGAGTACATCCGGGCATTCATGGATATAATACAAAACATACTAATAACAAGATGTTGTTATATGCAGACGATGTACTCTTATATATCACCAACTCTGAAGTCAGTATCCCAAATATATTAAACCTTATAAACAATTTGGTTCCTTCTCAGGGTATAGAATAAACTGGAATAAAAGTGAAATTATGCCAATAAAAGCTCAAGACCCTTTACATCTCCAAAAAATTCCCTTCAGAACTGTCACTGAAAATTTTACATACCTTGGAGTCTATGTGATTAGAGAATATACCTCTATATTTCAAGCAAATTTCCCACTATTAATTACTAAATTAAATGCCATCATTCAATTTTGGAAAACACTCCCTATTTCCCTGATAGGTAGAGTAAATGCCATAAAGATGATTTTCCTTCCACAACTCCTATACCTATTTCAATCAATACCTATTTATCTCCCTAAAAGTTTAAAAAAAAAACTTGACTCTGTTATCACAAATTTCATTTGGGATTATAAAACCCATAGAATACATAAACGACATTTATGTAAATTAAAGAAAATGGAGGATTAGCACTCCCCAATTTATTTTTCTATTACTGGGCGACTAATATTAAAAACTTAATCTACTGGATGGATGATACATATCAACAGGTAAACTGGTTAAAAATGGAGAGGGAAGATTGTTCACCTTATAATATAGGCGCGATTCTTTTTTCTCCAATACATCTGAATAAATCAACATGAGCAAAACCCGATAATACATAGCATGCTACGATTTGGAAACAGTTGAAATCAAGCCTCAAACTGAGATATTTCGATCTTCTTTTACCAATCACTAACAATCCTTCATTTAAACCGTCTACTTTAGATAAGGCGTTTGCACAATGGAAAAATTCAGGAATTAAGATCCTGGGAGATCTCTACGAGAAGGGGATTTGCCTCTTGTTTCAAGAATTACTGGAGAAATATCATTTGAAAGCAAGTAATCTATTTAGATATCTTCAAATCCGAGACTATGTGAAAACACATACACAAGACTGTCATTCTATGGGCCCAGACATATTAGACAAATGCATGAATAGACAGGCGGATACATGAAAGTTAATATCCTACATTTAAAATGCCCTTTTAATTGCACACATCCCATCTTCTGAAATGCTTAGGCGAGCATGGGAAGATGAATTGGGCTTATTAATCTCAAAGGATAGCTGGGAGGAAAGCCTTCTATACATACATACATACACAGGGAGTGCATAAGATGCATCTTAATCTTATGCACTCCCTGATACAATTTAAAATACTACACTGACTCAACTATTCAAAGACCAAATTGAACAAGATCTTCCCAACCGTCTCTCCTATTTGTGATAAATGTCTCCTCCAAGAAGCGACAATAACCCATTCTTTCACTTCCTGTACAAAGTTACAAAACTTCTGGAGGGGAATATTTGATACCTTCTCCAAAATGCTTAAGATTAAATTGGAACCATATATAAAACTGATCACATTAGGCATGTCAGAGGCCTGCTCTAAGCTAACGATATTTCAAAGACGTTTTCTCAATTACGGACTAATAACGGCAAAAAAATTAATACTCAAATTTTGGAAACGGGTCCCTGCAGTGAAGATGTGGATTACAGATATGTCCGAGACATATAGATTTGGAAAACATTAGGCTTGTCTTGGCGGAAAAAACAGATCAATTTCTTAAGACATTGGACTAAAAGTGAAATTATAATGATAAAACCTCAAGACCTTTTAAAATTCCTCTTTAGAATTGCTTCAGAAATTTTTTAATATTTGTGTATCAAAATACTAGAAAATATAAATCTTTATTCAACGCAAACTATATGCCTTACTTACTAAATTATATGCCTTGATTAAATTTTGGAAAACACTTCCGATGACTTCAAAAGGCAGAATAAATGCCATAAAATTTTACCACAAACCACAAATTTTATATTTATTTCAATCAATACCAATATACTTACCTAAAGAGTTTTTTTTTTTTAACTTGATTCTGATATCACAAATTTTATAATGGACTGTAAGTCCCATAGAATCCAAAGAAGACACTTGTGTAAACCCAAAGAATTTGGAGACTAACACTCCCCAATTTTTTGTACTATTACTGGGCAGTAAATATCAAAAATGTAATTCACCTGTTGGACAATTCTGCCCAACGTGTAGATTGGATACTAATGGAGAAAGAGGATTGTTCCCCTTTTTATATCGGAGCACTCCTTCTCTCACCGATAAAATTGAATAATACAATATAATAGAAAAACCCAATTATTCATAGTACAATCAGAATTTGGAAACTTTCGGTGGCGCCATGGAGTACTGAAAAGGCACAGCACTTCGCTCCGCTTGCAAAAATTGTGAGAATTCGCTTAAAAAGACGGTTCGGAAGACGGGACCGATTTAAAAATACTTACAGGAGCTGCTAGATGTCGCGCTGGTGATGTCATCAGAAATCGCCGCATAAATAATGGAGAATAAAGGTATTTTTAAATGAAAAAGGGATTCCTCCCCAAATACCCATTACAATACTTCTTTTCAAAGAATTGGCTGAAACTCAGCAAACATCAGAAAGTTCTGAAGAATTAGCCCCTGAAATGTCTACAAAGGAGAAAGAGATGGAAGAAATGAAGCAATCGGTAAGAGAGTCATTAAAGAAAGATTATGCTGTTATGCTACATGATGAGATTTCTGCATTGAATGAAAATATGACTAAAAACATGAAATATGGGAATCTGCAAATTAATGATACAATCAGTAAATTTAAGTAAACGCATTGATAATGTTGAAGCGGATTTAACTGCAAAAATTAAATGGGGGAAAAAGACTGCAATGAAAATTATGATTCTATTCTCCATACCACTACAGCATATAATACTGCTATGAAAGACATGGAAACACCGTTGAAAGAAATGTCTGAAGATATGAAGAGAATGAGGAAAGATCAGGAGCGTGTCTTGGGACAACTGGCCAAAATGACTGATAAAATGCCTTGATTTGGAAGCACGTTCAAGACGGCAGAATTTAAGAATAGTTGGAGTGACAGAGGGGAAGGAGGGAAAGGACCCTCGAGAGTTTGCTCCCAACTTACTTAAACAAGTATTCAACCTGCCTGTCAAGCCGAAAATAGATGTGGCACAACGGGTGCAAAGAGCTCAATCAAGGCTAAGAGCATCTCAAAGACAGATCATAGTGAAATATCATGACATTTCTGCTTCAGAAGATATTATGAAACAAATCCTACATGGAACGAATCTGATGTTTGAGGAGGATAATCTTAGATTTTTTAGAGATTATCCCGCTGAAGTTGCTGAAAAATGGGACTTGTTTTCAAAGACAAGACAGATCCTAAAAGGAATTCAAAATGTAAGATACGGCATAGTGTACCCTGCAAAAATGAGGATTACTTACAAGGATATGGAACGTGCTTTTACTGACCCAGAAGAAGCATACAAACATGCTCAAGAAATCATAAAAGAGATAAATGGATAAGTGAATCACCACGACTATCAGGACACGGGTTTTTTTTTTCTACAGATATCGGCAGAGGGGAAGCTGAGAAAATATGACTTTCTAAGTATTAAGATGGCGGAACTTTCCACGAGGCGATGGCTAGACACCTTATCTTCTTTGGAATGCTAACTCAAGGACATACTTTTTTCCTTTTCGAATGAAAGACTGAAAAATAAGAGAGCGGCTGAATGGAGAAATCAATACAAACGGACTTGAAAATAACATTTTAAGACTTAAAGTATTTTATAATGTTAATCCTATACTAACACATAAGCTATTGAGAACTTAGCAATCTAATCTAATGCGAATTGGTATAACGGTATAATGTAATAATGATTAACTCCTCCGGGGAGGGGAAGTGGCGGGTTTATTTCAAATCGTTAATGAATGTCTAGATTTACGACAATGAGCTAAATATAATGAAATATATTAATAACACACTAATAAACTAACTCATATAATAAATTAGGTCCCAGTTATGCCTGAGTGGAGGGGAGGAGATTCAGGTACTTGGCATATAGCCATGAGTCTGATTCTGGTTAACTCTTTCCAACTAGCAGCTTACTATTATAAGAGACCGGGATCTGAATGTGAAGTAAACGTAAAAACTGTTAGTATATAGTAAATGGTAGCAAATCTGAAGACTTAATTAGATATACAAATGTATAATTTTGCTATATATCACTCGGTCCTGAATTGGCCCCTCTCCCCTTTTGCAATGTTGGTCAAGGGAGTAGAGCTAAATGTATATTAACATCAACGGAAGTCGCTAAACACGTAACTACCACCAATAAGTGGCTATTTTTTACAGTGTCGTTATTTTTCGATACTGTAATATCACTTTTTTATTTTCACATCATTTTACACTTCTTTGTCTTTTTTCTTAAGAATAATTTTAAAAGGGATATACCAACAGAACCTAGTAGCCGCGAATGCCCACCCAACACCTAGAGTCCCGAGGTATCTTGTTGCACCATATGACTTAAAGGTATCAAAGTAATTTAAAATGCAAGACAATAAACAAAAGAAAATTGGAGGAATCACGTTTTGCAGCTGGAACATAAGGGGTGCTAATGAGCCAATTAAAAGGGGTAAGATTTTTGCACAATTGAAATCGCTTAATTCAGACATAATATTTTTACAAGAAACACATTTGAAACTTCAAGCCCAGACCAGATTGAAGGCAAATTGGATAGGTCAAACATATAATTCTTCATATATCTCTAAATCTAGAGGCATGGAAATTATTATTCATAAAGGTATACCATTTAAATCAAAGAATATCATAACAGATAAAGAGGGGAGATATCTCATAGTTACCGGAGAGATACACTCTACCCCATTCACTATGGTAAATATTTATGCGTCTAATTTTGACAATCCCCAATTTTTTAATAAAATCCTGAATATAATCTCAGGGTTTAACTATCAAAATGTGATAATTAGGGGAGACTTCAATTGCATTTTAGATCCTTACTTGGATAAATCTGCACAACAAAAGAGGCATAACATAAAATCTAAAACTAGTGAACTCCTAAATACATACATAAAAAACACAAATATATTGTATATCTTTATTGTCATTTTTCTGAGTACTTACATACCCAGAGGAAAACGAAAAAACGTTTCTCAACCAGTGTGCGGTAAAAAATAAATAGAAATAAAGAATAAAAGTACATATATCACGAGTTTCAATCGGCAGTGGCACAACAATGGCTCTGCTTCAGTGTGTCTAGGTTAGGTGTTTGCTGCACGACACTTTGGCAGGGGCAAAGTCCATTTATCAGTCTTATAGCCTGCGGGAAGAAGCTGAGGAGCATCCTGCTGGTTTTGCAGCTGATGCTCCTGTACCTCTTCCCAGATGGCAGGATGGAGAATATGTGATGCGATGGGTGGTAGGGGTCTTTGATGATGGAGATGGCTCTGCTAATACAGCTATTCCTGTATATGTCCAGCAATAAAGGGAGTGGAGCACCAATAATTCTGCTGGCGGTCTTCTCAATCCTGTCCAGTTGGTGCCGTTCGTACACCTTGCAGCTGCCGAACCAGGAGGTGATGCCGTAGGTTAATGTGCTCTCGGTTGTCCCCCTATAAAATGTTTGTAGGTGTGCAGTGGGGAGACCTGCTTTCCGTAGTCTTCTGAGAGGGTGTAGTCGCTGCTGAGCTCTCTTGACCAGTGCTGTGGTGTTGGTCGTGGACGTCAGGTCATCTGACAGGTGGAGTCCTAGGAACATCACACTGCTGACCCTTTCCACATCAGCTCCATCGATGTGCAGAAGTGTATGGCGTTGTTTTCCCGCCCTCCTGAAGTCAACCACCATCTCCTTCATTTTTCCCACGTTGCGAATGAGGTTGAGGGATTTGCACCATCCTGTGAGCAGCTGCACCTCCATCCTGTATGCCGACTCATCATTGTCACTGATTAGACCCACCACTGTTGTGTCATCAGCGAACTTGTTGATGAAGTTGTTGTTGAATCTAGCAGTACAGTCGTGTGTAAGCAGACTAAACAGCAGGGGGCTTGGGACACAGCCTTGGGGCGAGCCAGTGCTCACGGCTATGGTTTTTGATGTCCTATTGCCCACCCTGACTGTCCATCCTAACAAATATAACAGATGTATGGAGGATCGCTAACCCAGTTGGAAGGGAATACTCTTTTTATTCAATGGTACATAAAACTTATTCACGTATCGACTATTTTTTAGTGGATACAAAATTAATTCCTTACCCAAAGAATCCTAAATATCATAATAGCATTATCTCCGATCACTCTCCGTTCAATTTTTTCTTAAAACTAGAAGGAATGGCTAATAAAAAATCGTTTTGGAGGTTTAATCCTCAAATTCTAAACGACCCACAAGGTGGTATATATCTAAAACAACAGATGGAACTTTTTTGGAGACTAATGACAGCCCAGGTATTTCACCCTCTTTACTATGGGAATCTTTTAAGGCATTTATCAGAGGATCTATAATTTCATACCAAGCTTTTCAAAATAAAAAGAATAAGAACGAACAAATGCAGTTAGAAGAATGAATTAGCCAACTAGATCTAGATAATGCTAAAGAACCAACCATCGATAAACACAATAAAATAACAATACTGAAATTTAAATTAGAATATTATCTGCAAAAGTTATAAGAATATTTCAAATTACAAAAAAGGAAAACTTTGAATTCGGCGATAAACCACATAAACTCTTGGCACGCCAATTGAAAAAACAGGAAAAAGATCATAAGATTAAAAAAATTAAATCAGATAAAGGTGAATTGTTAACATTACCTAATGATATCAATAAAAGATTTGCTCAATTTTATCAACATTTCTATACATCCAAAACATCAGCAGATAGTACTAAAGTTATACATTTTTTGAATAACTGTAACCTCTCAAAACTTAATCTGCTGGAACAAGAGGAATTATGAGCTCAGGTCTCAATTAAGGAAATAGAAGAGACAATAAATTCACTGAAGAATGGTAAAACACCAGGACCAGATGGATTTAGTAATGAATTTTCTAAAAGATTTTACGAGATAATCTCACCACGGTTACAAAAACTGTACATATACGCTTTAAAATAACAAATATTACCAGAAACATTAGCGGAATCAACGATTACACTCATACCTAAAAAAAGATAAAGATTTAGAAGACCCTGGCTAATATAAAGCCATCACACTTAAACACAGGTCAGAAAATACTAGCGAAAACTCTAGCAAGAAGATTGAGTAAGTATGTTAGTAAATTAATAAATGCGTATCAAATGGGATTTATACCCAAGAGATACTCATTCAATAATTTGAGATGTCTGTTTAATATAATGCACACAAGACCTATCAATTTTTTCATTGGACACAGAAAAAGCATTCGATCAAGTGAAATGGGAAGACCTCTTCAAAGTATTGCAAACATTTCAAATGGGAGAGAACTTTATTTCATGGGTAAAACTATTATATGACAAGCGACTGCTAGAATATTAACTAATAATATACTGTCTCCGAAATTTCAACTATCCAGGGGCAATAGACAGGGATGTGCACTATAACCCCTGCTATTTGTTCTTGTGATGGAACCCTTAGCAGAAATCATAAGAATACATCCGAATATCCATGGTTATAATACAAAATACTCAAATAATCAAATATCACTATATGCAGACGATGTACTATTATATTTTACAAAATCGCAAACCGGCATACCAAATATACTAAACCTAATAGAGGAATTCGGATCCTTTTCAGGATATAGAATAGATTGGAATAAAAGTGAAATTATGACGATAAAACCTCACGATTCGACACACCTTTTAAAATTCCCTTTTAAAATTGCTACAGAAAATTTAAAATACTTGGGAATTGAAATTCCCAGAAAATATAAATCTTTATTCAACGCAGATTATATGCGCTTACTTACTAAAATAAATGCCTTGATTACATTTTGGAAATGTCTTTAATAGGCAGAATAAATGCCATAAAAATGTTCTTCTTACCATAAATTTTATATTTCAATCAATATCAATATGCTTACCTAAAAAGTTTTTCAAAAAACTTGATTCTGATAGCACAAATTTTATATGGGACTATAAATCCCATAGAATTGAAAGAAGACACTTGTCTAAACCTAAAGAATTTGGTGGACTAACACTCCACAATTATTTGTACTATTATTGGGCAGTAAATTTCAAAAATGTAATTCACCTGTTGGACAATTCTGCCCAACGGCTGGATTGGATAGTAATGGAGAGAGAGGATTGTTCCCCTTTTAATATAGGAGCAATCCTTCTCTCACCGATTAATACAATATACAAGAAAAACCCAATTATTCATAGTACTATTAGAATTTGGAAACAAATAAAATTAACTCTCAAATTAAGAAACCTATTGCTTCTCTCTCCTATAGTTAATAATCCGTCGTTTAAATCATCTATTATTGATAAAACATTTCCCATTGGGAAAGAATAGAAATTAAAATGCTTGGAGACATGTGCTTGAAACTGCATTGGTAGAGGAAGTGAAGTGAAAATGCAATGAGCTGTTCGGCCTGCCCTATGCTTGAAACTTCAATGGCAATGGAAGTGAAATGAAAATCCAAAGAGCTGTTCGGCCTGCCCTGTGCTTGAAACTGCAATGCCAATGGAAATGAAATGAAAATGCTATGAGCTGTTCGGCCTGCCCTGTGCTTGAAACTTCAATGGCAATGGAAGTGAAATGAAAATGCAATGAGCTGTTCGGCCTGCCCTGTGCTTGAAACTGCAATGGCAATGGAAGTGAAATGAAAATGCAGTGAGCTGTTGATTGAGCCTGCCCTGTGCTTGAAACTACAATGGCAAAGGAAATGAAATGATAATACAATGTTTGGCCTGCCCTATGCTTGAAATTGGAATGGGAATGAAATTAAATGAATTGTTTGGCCTGCCTGAAATCACTAATTTCGGCCCACAAGGCCCTTATTAGCCAAGAATCAAGTCCCTTTTGCCCAAAATGCTCGTATTAGCCCAGGAGGGGTATTTTGGCCCAAACATCCCATGCCAGGCCAGGAAAGTCCAGAAAAAGTCCAGAAAAAGTGCTTTTCACTGAGATTTTACTCAGATTTTTTTTTATAGGCCCCTTCGACCCATCAGGCCTGTACAAGCCCTGGAGGAGTCCCTTTGCCCCATCAGTAAGTATTCCCCCTGCAAGTATTAAACCTCACCCCAGTATTTGTCTCCCTCCCTTCTTTGGCTCCCTCTGAGATCCAGGCCAGGATAGGCTTTTCTCCTTCATTGCTGTGATCTGCAGAAAAAGATGAAAAATGCCTAAAATTGATTCTCCACCCTCTCCCCCTTCTCTCCCACAGAGTCTCTCACTGGTTTTGGGCAGAATTTCTGGCAGTTTCTGAGCTGCCAGCCCACCAGGCCTGAGTGACTGAGCTGCCAGCCCACCAGGCCTGAGTGACTGAGCTGCCAGCCCAAGAATATATGTGGCCCACAATGTCCATACTAGCTCTCTGGAAACCCGTCCTTTTGGCCCACAACACCCATAATAGCGCTCCATCTTGACCAGGTAGGTAACCTGCAAAGGTAAGCTCAGGTAGGCTAGATCAACTACACTGCTCACATCAAGCATTCAATTAAATTAGTCAAAATGCCCTTTTATGTGTCTCCATGCTCAGTCCACGGGAAGAACCATTGTTTAATTTCTGTTCCAAAGACTACAACACTTCGGTCTTACGGCAGCCTAGATTTTATCCTCAAGTCTTTATGTCTAACTTAAAATTAGCATCATGGAAATGAAGAGGCAAGTGTGCCACCAACTGAGTTACTGAGTTGACAATATAATAATCAAAAGATAAATTTGTATATAACAATTTTTGAGTGCAGTGCAAGTTTCTTGGCAGGTTTTTCAAATATGGACCGTCATTATCTTAAGAGTATCCTAGGAAACAATGAGAGAAGAATGGGGTTCGTGTACCAATAATGTGGTAGGTAAATCTCTTGATGCGATATGTTTTTAAATAATGTATTTCCCAGGGTGGGGGGGGGAGGGGAGAGCTCCTTTCACAGCATTTGGGGAGTCTGACTCGGGGTAACGTTGCGGGGAGGACAGGAGTGTTGAGAAGGAGGGCGTTGGGGATCATGCCAGTAACCCACTTGCGACGCTCCAGGCATGGAGCCACCGCATTGTGGCTGGGGAGTGAATTAGCTCGGGTGGCTGCTAGCAGCCGCCGGAATGGGACAGCCCCTTCTGCCGGCTCACCTCTGGCAGTGCTCTCCATCTGAAAACATCTCTCCTGCCATTTGCCGGCCTCACTCATGTCAGCCGCTTCCCGCAAATCCCTAAATTCCGACTGCGCGATCAAGGGACAAATTGAGGTTTCTCGGCTGTTGGAATTTAAGGATTTGCGTGAAGCGGCTGAAATGAGCGTAGCTGGCGAGCGGCAGGTGAGAGATGTTCAGACAGAGAGCACTGCCAGAGGTAAGCGGGCCGGCAGAAAGCGCTAAGGTCCCGGCGGCTGCTCGCAGTCACCCGAGCTACCTCCATCCCTGGCCACAATGCGGTGGCTCCATGCTCGGAGCCCTGCGGCAGCAGTGAGTGAGTGGGTTACTAGCATGATCCCTGCCCCCTCCTTCTCAACACTCCTGCCCTCCCCACAATTTTAACCCTTGGCCAGACTCTCCACATGCTGTGAAAGGAGGTCTCCCACCAATTGGTCCCTTGAATTGGTATTGTCATTCAATAAGATGACAACTGATTCAACTTGTCCAGGTGTGCTCCCGTTTTTCCCACCATCTCTCCACCTGCCATCACTCTCCACCCCCCACCCATTCAGTAATTCAAAATGAAGGAGATTTGGAAGCCTTGGGCAAATTGAATTGTTACTTTTTAATTTTTTTTATTTTACGGAGAGGAGAACAATCTGCGCATGCGCGGTTTAAGATTTTTTAAAACAAGCCGACTGACCGCCTACCCTGAGTAATTACTCACGGCATGTGCCGGGTTTAGGGATACAGCGCGGAATTAGGTTCTTCAGCCAACCGTGTCCGCACCGACCAACGATCCCTGCACATTAACACTACCCTACACACACTAAGGACAATTTTTATATTTATAATGCAAGCAGGTTTATTTACATAGCACATTTCAGCAACAAGGCAATGCTAAGTGCTTTACACAAAGCATTAAAGAGCAATCAAAAGCAATAAAAATAGTCATTAAAAAGAATAGAAAATAAAAACAAGCTAAAATAGAATAAGACAAGTATAAAACACAAGAATAAACGTTACAGTACAGTGTAAGAACTGAATAATAATTTAATTTAATTAAACAGAAAATTCTTCAGCCCCGATTTAAAAGAATTGAGAATTGGAGCGGACCTGCATTTTTCTGGAAGGTTGTTCCATATATGCGTTGCATAAAAACTAAGCGCTGCTTCTCCATGTTTAGTTCAGACTCTGGGAACAGAAAGCAAACCTGTCCCAGCCAACCTCATAGGTCTGGATGGTTCATAATGTTGCAGAAGATCAGAAATGTATTTTGGCCCTAGACCATTCAGTGCTTTATAAACCAACAGTAATATTTTGAATTAAATTCTTTGACAGACTGGAAGCCAGTGTAAAGACCTCAAAACTGGAGTGATGTGATCCACTTGGTTGGTCTTAGAGAGGACTCGAGCAGCAGCGTTCTGAATCAGCTGAAGTTGTCTAATTGATTTTTTAGGGAGACCTGTGAAAACAGCATTACAGTAGTCAAGTCTACTGAAGATAAATGCATGGACAAGTTTTTTCAAAACCTACTGAACGATTAAGTCCTTTAACCCTTGACATATTCTTAAGGTGATAGTAGGCTGACTTTGTAATTGTCTTAAAGTGGCTGTTGAGGTTCAGGTCTGAGTCAATGGCTACACCGAGTCCTGGCTTTGTCTGTGATTTTTAACATTGCCGATTGAAGCTGAGCATTGAATCGTTCCTCTTTGGCTCCAAAAACAACTGCCTCAGTTTCGTCTTAACTTAATTGAAGGAAGTTCTGGCACATCCAATCGTTGATTTGTTCGATGCACTTACTCGTATTCGTATTGGACCATAGACCCCTGGTGAGATGGTTATGTAAATTTGTGTGTCATCTACATAATTATGGTAATCTTTTTTGTTGTTTTCCACAATCTGAGCCAGTGGAGGCATGTAGATGTTAAACAGAAGAGGCCCCAGAATACACCAAGACAATTAACCTACGAACCCACAGGAGAGTTTTGAAGGAAGGTTCATTTTTTACATTTTACGCACAGTCTTTACTTTTAGACTTTAGAGATGCAGCGCAGGAACAGGCCTTTCGGCCCACCGAGTCTACACCGACCAGTGATCACCCCGTATACTAGCACTGTCCTACACACACTAAGGAAAAGTTACCATTTTTACTGAAGCCAATTAACCTACAAACCTGGACGTCTTTGGAGTGTGGGAGGGAACCGGAGCACCCAGATAAAACCCATGCAGTTACACATAGAATTGACAAACTCCTTACAGACAGGACCCATAGTCAGGATCGAAGCCAGGTCTCTGCCGGTGTAAGGCAGCAACTCTACCGCTGTGCCACGATGCCGCCCAGTCATAACCAGTAGTTACCACTAAGTAAGCATCACTTGCACACAGAATCAGGTTCTCATCCTGATCTTGTCTGAATGACTTTTCTGTGTACAAATTGGTTGCCATATTCCCAACAGAGCAACAATTCCTATGATTCACTAGATTTGGCGTTTTAGACTGAGGTTTGGAGAAAGCTGCTACATGGAAATAAATCTTTTCTCCTTGCATTCTGAGATATAAGCAGAGAATATTGACTGGTTATCGAAGTGATGATGAGGTTTTTAGATGTTTATACTTTAGACTTTAGAGATACAGCGTGGAAACAGGCCCTTCATCCACTGAGTCCACACTGATCAGTGATCACCCGGTACAGTAGCACTGTTCTACACACTGGGGACAATTTACAATTTTACCAAAGCCAATTAAACTACAAACGTGTACATCTTTCGCGAAAACCCAGAGCACCCAGAGAAAACCCACGCAGTCACAGAGAGAAAGTGCAAACTCTGTATTGACAGTGCCCAGAGTCACGATCGAACCTGGGTCTCTGGCACGGTAAGGCAGCAGCTCTACCTCCGTGCCACTATACCTAATGTGCACTAATAAAGTTGTCTCCCCTATCCCTTCACCTGATATCAAAACAAATTGATTCGCAAAGCTCTCTAATCAATTTTCTTTCTCTGGGCTGAGGTGTTGAGATCAGTATTCAATAACCAGGATCAGTGGGTATCAAAAATAAAAACAGAAAGCACTGGAAATACTTAACATATCAGTCGGCATCTATGGAGCACGTAACAGAATCAGTTTTTGATTCACCTCGTCTTTCCACAAATGCTACCTGACCTTCTGAATGTTTCCGGCATTTTTAGTTTTTACTAGACTAAGTGGGGCCTGTTGGGTCCCAGTCACACGGGAGGCCTGGTCCCCCCCAACACAACCCATTCCCCAACGCAATATTCCACCACTCACCTATTCCCAAGAGCAGGGAGGTTCTACTGCAGTTGTACAGGGTCTTGGTGAGGCCACACCTGGAGTATTGCGTACAGTTTTGGTCTCCTAATCTGAGGAAAGACATTCTTGCCATAGAGGGAGTACAGAGAAGGTTCACCAGACTGATTCTGGGATGGCATGACTTCCATATGAAGAAAGACTGGATAGACTTGGCTTGTACCCGCTGGAATTTAGAAGATTGAGGGGTGATCTCATAGAGACTTACAAAATTCTTAAGGGGTTGGACAGGCTAGATGCAGGAAGATTGTTCCCGATGTTGGGGAAGTCCAGGACAAGGGGTCACAGTTTAAGGATAAGGGGGAAGTCTTTTAGGACCGAGATGAGAAAATTGTTTTTCACACAGAGAGTGGTGAATCTGTAGAATTCTCTGCCACAGAAGGTAGTTGAGGCCAGTTCGTTGGCCATATTTAAGAGGGAGTTGGATGTGGCCCTTGTGGCTGAAGGGATCAGGGGGTATGGAGAGAAGGCAGGTACAGAATACTGAGTTGGATGATCAGCCATGATCATATTGAATGGCGATGCAGGCTCGAAGGGCCGAATGGCCTGCTCCTGCACCTAATTTCTATGTTTCTATGTTTCCCCCAATGCAACCTGTTCCCCGAAAGCAATGTTCCACCACTCTGGGGAGGGGGTGTGGGGGAAGGGGATGTAGGTAAGGGGGGGTGTGTGAGGGTGGGGGGGAGTGTGTGGGAGGGGTATGTGGGAGGTGGTGTGGGGGAAGGGGAGGGCTGTGGGGGAGGGGGGTGTAGGGGACGGGTTCAAAACTTTTGTACTATTTCACCGATTGGAACAAAACGTATTTGACTTGCAGCAGAGAATGGTGAGTAAGGTGGCGAAAAATCGTAGCGCTGGGGGGGATCGATTTTGCGCAAATTTAATTACAAAGCAGGAAGTGGTCAAGATGAGAGTTTTAGTAATATATAGATTTCACATTTTCAGCACCTGCGCTGTTTTTTGATTTTCTGATTAATTTCAAAGCTGGTTGTTTGTATGTTTGTTTGTACCCCAAATCTTGCCTTTTGGGGTACAAAGACCTGTAGGTGCTGCTTTGCAGAAAAAAAGACACAAAGTGTTTTAGTGACTCAGTGGGTCAGGCAACATCCTTGAAGAACATGGATAGGTGACTTTTCAGGTTGGTGCTCTACTTTGGAAAAGTTTCAGTCTGAAGAAAGGTCCTGATCAGAAATGTCACCTATCCATGTGGTCCATGGATGCTGACTGACCTGTTGAGTTACTCCAGCAATTTGTGTCTTGCCTTTTGGGGCTTAGATTTACACCAAGACCAAGCAATGGAAATAGGAGGCAACGTGAATGTCATATTTTAAGTTTAGGAACTAAATAATGGCGTGTGTGACAGATGACAGGAATGTCAACAGCAGGGACAGACATATATATATAAGATTTAGTTTCTTTAAAATTTAATTGTCCTTTGACATATTCTTCAAGTTTCAGCAGCTGGAACTGTTTCCGCACAAAGTGACTGAGAGTGAAATCTTAATACCGGAACATTTTCAATCACTCTATTCACTGTTTGAAGGAGGAAATCCTTTGAAGAGATTTGCAATTTTGAGCACAGGAGGCATGTTCTATGGAACACCTGCCCTTGTCACAGATGGGAGAAAAGTACCTGTTTTGAAATTATGCTTGATGGTAGAAGGATTTAAGAAATTGATATCTATTGCCACCCACTTTACAGTCATGCTTTATACAGTCCAATAGACCAAGTTTAAGCTTAAAAGTAACCATTGATATTTAAGACCTGGCATATTCACACCAGGAAGTCACCATCAAGAATCAATTGCTAAAACATATAATTACTGAAACAATGTTGAATGTGCCACTAATAAACTGATGCCTACCACCACAATAACCACCATGGGAAATTTAATGCTCTTTAATGCACTAGGAGGGATCCTAGATTAGGCAGCCAAATCAGAAAGCAGATGGTAGAAGCAGGTGGCCCAGAATGGGTAAATTAAACATCAGTGTCAACAAACTGGATCCCTACACAAGCAGAAATATAGCAAAATGCCTGAAGATGCATCATAGGTCATCATCAAATCCATGTTGACATCCTGTGCCATGTAAGGATATATATTAAGACAGATAAGCAAATGCTTGCACGCAGGATGGTTTTAGGGAAGAACTTAAAAGGAGAATGGAAGATCTAATGAGAATATTCCAGGGCTCATGATCATGGCAGTTAAAGGCATAGCCATCAATGGTGGAATGTGTACATTATTGGATAAACAAAGAGGCAGACTTGGAGTAATGCAGATAATGGTTTGTAGATGCAGAGTCGAGGAAGGAATTATGCCATGGAGTGTTTTTAAATTAGGATAATAATTGTAAAATGTGGGCATTGCATGTTCTAAAACCAGATGGGGGCAGCGTGCACACAGTTGGACACAAATTAATGTGAGATGGGCCACAGGCAGCAGAGTGTTGGAGAACCTCCACATTAGAGATGGTAGAAATGGGAGGTCAGACATGAACAGTACAGGATTATTGATGAACTTTATCTGTATTTAGATATGTAAATGAGTCATGTGTGTGGGTGACATAATGATGTGATAGTTATTGTTCATCTTTGACAAAGGGCTTGTACTTATTCTGAAATTCCTCGTGTCTAATAAAGTTTATTTATTGCATGAAGCACACTATTAAATATTGGCCCATAGATAGTCTTCTGAAACACAACAGTTATACTTAGAGGAATCAAAGACATGGAAAAAGGTTTAAGCAAAGACTGAGTCCAGTGAAAAGACAGGGTTGGATGAAGGGATTGTTCGTGACAGTAATCTTTGGATCAATTTGAAAGTATTTGCTGGACAGTAAAAGAGAGCGAAAGGCCTGGATAGAGTGGATTTGTAGAGGATGTTTCCACTAGTGGGTGAGTCCATGATCAGTGGTCATAGCCTCAGAATAAAAGGACGTTCTGAAGGAGATGGGAAAGAATTTCTTTAGTCAGAGAGCGGTGAATCTGTGGAATTCATTGCCACAGAAGGCTGTGGAGGCCAAGTCAATCGATACTTTCCAGCAAGGATTCCGGCAATGGATTCACCCGACGCCGGAGTTCCAGCTTTCCGGCAAGAGGGCCTGAAAACATCGGACTGGCTGCGGAGGCCACAATAGGCCCGACTATGGGTGAACAGGGGATGGAACTGGACTTTGCTGCCTTCCCCCACAGTGGAAACCATTGTGGGGGATGTTTTTATGTTTATTGTTAAATTCTTTAATGTTGTGTCTTATCTTTATTCGTGTGCTGCATTGGCAAGTCAATTTTCACTACACCATTTGGTGTATGTGATAATAAATATCCATTATACCTTTGTTTGTACCTTTTAAGGCAGATATAGATTCTTGACTAGTATGGATGTCAGGGGTTATGGGGAGAAGGCAGGAGAATGGGTTTAAGAGGAACAGATAGATCATCCATGATTGAATGACAGAGTAGACTTGATGGGCCAAATGGCCTAATTCTGCTCCTCTCATTAGTGAACTTATGAGAGTGATGGGGTTGGTAGTTTTGGAAAGGAATTTGCGGTGGAGACCATGGACTGCACCCTGGAAATTCATCCCTGGGGTGAACACAAGATAATGCATTTCTGAGCAAAGCATAGCAAATGTCAATAAAACTGAAATTTGGTAGTGTGGAACGTTTTGCTTTGAGTTCATGCAACTACAGCTGAATTTCTAACTCAATATCTTCATTCGTTGCAATTCTGTGTCAGGAAAAATGTCTGCTCATTCAATATTAGACAGCAGATAATCAGTTGACAATTATCCTTTTTAACCTACCTTCAAATTATTGTCTGCTCTAATATCTGATTAATGTCAAACTCTCTGAAGAATCTTGAGATTTTATTATGTTAAAGGCAAGGTAAATTTATTCCTGTGGAAAATTTCAATCAAGTAGCTAAAACGACGTTTTATGTAAAATTTAAGTGGGAAAAGGAATTGATCATCACAATAACAGAAGAAGAATGGCATCATATGTGTGTAACACTACAGGCATTCACTAATTCACAAAAATTGAGAGAATTTAATTAGAAGAATGTGATTTGTTTCTTTATTATGCCTAATATAAAAAGCAAGCAAATTCTAAGGCAGCAAACATGCTGGAGGCAATGTGGCCAAATAGATGCAAATCAAGCACATATCTTCTGGAGTTGCCCAAAAATAGAACCATTTTAGGACAGAGTGAATTCAGAATTAAAGGAGGTATTAGGATATATAGTCTCCAAGAAGTGTTCCATTTTATTCCTGGGTAATATAACTACAGTGGTGCTGAAGGAAGATCATTACTTGGTTAAAATCCTGGCAGAAAGGCCATTACTAGAAACTGGCTTGCAGCGGACACACCCAGACTTAGACAATGGTTAGACATAGTACAGGAAATATTTGTCATGGAGAAAATGACATAATCTCTATGAGTGACAGAAGACGAGCTTAACAGAAAATGGGAAAAATGGATTAGGTATAGAAATAAAGACATCAACACTGTATAATTTTATTGACAATAATGTAAGTTATTGGAAAATGTTTCAATAAGAAAATAGTTCTGTATACTACATCATTAATCGTTAACTGAACCCCCCGCTGCACTGTTGTATGTTTCACTGCATTGTTGTATGTTTCGTTGTTATATTTGTGTTTTATTTGTGTATGCATAAAAGCATTAAAGACTAAAGTGAAAAAAAGTAGATATTCTTGTAAGTTATTGGAGGATAATTGATTGGTCAAACAGTCGAGTGAATGATAGACACAAAAAGCTGGAGTAACTCAGCGGGACAGGCAGCATCTCCAGAGAGAAGGAATGCATTGTATAGTATTGTATTGCATTGTAATTAATTTATTAGCCAAGTATGTAAAAACATACAAGGAATTTGATTTGCCATACAGTCATACCAAAAAAACAACAAGACACACAACTACATAAAAATTAACACAAACATCCACCACAGCGCACTGTGATGGAAGGCAATAATGTATTATCTTCTTCCCTCATTTTCTCCCAAGGTCGGGGCAGTTGAACCACCGCAGTCGGGGCGATCGAAGCTCCCACAGCCGGCGATTGAAGCCCCCGCGTCGAGGCGATCGTAGCTCCTGCGTTTGGAGCTCCTGAAGTCGATCCCTGACAAATAGATCGCAAGCTTCACGATGTTAAGTTCACAGGCTCCCGAGGTTGGAGCTCTTGAAGTTGATCCCCAGCAAAGCTGATCCCCAGCCAGCTCCTCGATGTAAGGCCGCAGTGCGGATGGAAATACAATACGGAAGAGTCGCATCTCCATCGAGGAAAGAGATTAAATTAGTTTCCCCCAGATAAACTAAAACATACATGAAACAACAAAAAAAACATAAAAGAAGAAAGGGACGAGACAGACCGTTGGCGAAGTTGCCATTATATGGCGCCACCTGGTGAATGGGTGACGTTTCGGGTCAAGACCCTTCTCCAGACTGGTTAGGGATAAGGGAAACAAGAGATATAGATGGTGATGTGCAGAGATAAAGAACAATGAATGAAAGATATGCAAAAAAAACGATGATAAAAGTGAATGAACCAAGCACAGCTTTCTACCGACCGTAAGAGTAAAACAAAACGGCAGATTCTGGTAATCTGAAATAAGAACAGGAAATGTTGAACAGTGATTTCCCAACTTTCAAGTAGTGTAGTTTAGTTTAGTTTATTGTCACGTGTTCCCAGATACAGTGAAAATCTTTTGTTGCATGCTAACCAGTCAGTGGAAAGACAATACATGATTACAATAAAGCCATCTACAGTGTACAGATACATGATAAAGGGAATAACATGAATAACATTTAGTACAATATAAAGTCCATTAAAGTCTGATCAAAGATCGTAACCATATAACATATAACCATATAACAATTACAGCACGGAAACAGGTCCTCTCGGCCCTTCCAGTCCGTGCCGATCATTCCACACAGCCACCACCCTCTGAGTAAAGAAGTTCCCCCTCACGTTACCCCTAAACTTCTGTCCCTTAATTCTCATGTCATGCCCTCTTGTTTGAATCTTCCCTACCCTCAATGGGAAAAGCTTATCCACGTCAACTTTGTCAATCCCTTTCATCATTTTAAAGACCTCAATCAAGTCCCCCCTTAATCTTCTGCGCTCCAAAGAATAAAGACCTAACTTGTTCAACCTTTCTCTGTAACATAGTTGCTGGAACCCAGGCAACATTCTAGTAAATCTCCTCTCTACTCTCTCTATTTTGTTGACATCCTTCATATAATTAGGTGACCAAAATTGTACACCATACTCCAGAATTGGTCTTACCAATGCCTTGTACAATTTTAACATTACTTCCCTACTCCTATATTCAATGCTCTGATTTATAAAGGCCAGCACACCAAAGGCTTTCTTTACCACCCTATCTACATGCGATTCCACCTTCAGGGAACTATGCACAGTTATTCCTAGATCCCTCTGTTCCACAGCATTCCTCAAATTCCCTACCACTTACCATGTACGTCCTATTTTGATTTGTCCTGCCAAGATGTAGCACTTCACACTTAACAGCATTAAACTCCATCTGCCATCTTTCAGCCCACTTGTCCAAATGGCCCAAATCTCTCTGTAGACTTTGAAAATCTACTTCATTATCCATAACACCACCTATCTTAGTATCATCTGCATACTTACTTATCCAATTTTCCACCCCATCATCCAGATCATTGATGTACATGACAAACAACAGTGGACCCAACACAGATCCCTGACGCACCCCACTGGTCACCGGCTTCCAACCTGACAAACAGCCATCCATCATTACTCTCTGACATCTCCCATTCAGCCACTGTTGAATCCATCTTGCTACTCCGCCATTAACACCCAAAGATTGAACCTTCTTAACCAACCTTCCATGGGGAACCTTGTCAAAGGCCTTACTGAAAATCCATATAGACTACATCCACTGCTTTACCCTCATCAATTTCCCTAGTTACCGCTTCAAAACATTCAAGAAGGTTTGTCAAACATGACCTTCCAGGCACAAATCCATGTTGACTGTTCCTGATCAGACCCTGTTTATCCAGATGCTTATATATATTATCTCTAAGTATCCTTTCCATTAATTAGCCCACCACTGATGTCAAACTAATAGGTCTATAATTGCTAGGTTTATTCTTTGAACCCTTTTTTAAACAATGGAACAACATGCACAGTACGCCAATCCTCCGGCACTATTCCCATTTCTAATGACATTTGAAATATTTCTGTCATAGCTCCTGCTATTTCTACACTAACTTCCTCAATGTCCTAGGGAATATCCTGCCAGGACCTGGAGACTTATCCACTTTTATATTTTTCAAAAGTGTCAGTACTTCCTCCTCTTTGAATCTCATAGTTTCCATAGCTACTCTACTTTTTTCCCTTACCTCACAGAGTTCAATATCCTTCTCCTTGGTGAATACCGAAGAAAATAAATTGTTCAATATCTCCCCCATCTCTTTTGGCTCTGCAGATAGCTGTCCATTCTGGTTCTCTAATGGTCCGATTTTATCCCTCGTTATCCTTTTGCTATTAATATAGCTGTAGAAAACCCTTTGGATTTTCTTTCACCTTTCTTGCCAAAGCAACCTCATATCTTCTTTTAGCCTTCCTAATTCTTTCTTAAGATTCTTTTACATTCTTTATACTCCTCTAGCACCTCATTTACTCCATGCCTCCTATAATTATTGTAGATATCTCTCTTTTTTTCGAAACAAGTGTCCAATTTCCCTTGAAAACCATGGCTCTTTCCAATTTTTTACTATTTCCTTTCAACCTAACAGGGACATAAAGATTCTGTACTCTTACAATTTCCCCTTTAAATGTCCTCCATTTTTCTTCTACATCCTTCACATGAAACAAAGTGTCCCAATTCACTCCTTTAAATTCCTTACGCATTCCCTCAAAGTTAGCCTTTCTCCAATCAAAAATCTCCACCCTAGGTCCAGTTCTGACTCCATAATTATATTGAAACTAATGGTATTGTGATCACTGGTCCCGAAGTGCTCACCAACGCATACCTCCGTCACCTGACCTGCCTCATTTCCTAACAGGAGGTCCAGCACTGCCCCTTCTCTGGTCGATACCTCTATATACTGCTGCAAAAAAACTATCCTGCACACATTTTACAAACTCCAAACCATCCAGCCCATTTACAGAATGTGTTTCCCAGTCTATTTTTGGAAAATTGAAATCTCCACAATCACTACCTTGTGCTTACTACTAATATCTGCTATCTCCTTACATATTTGCTCTTCCAATTCTCGCTCCCCATTTGGCGGTCTATAGTACACCCCTAAAAGTGTTGCTACACCGTTCCCATTTCTCAGTTCCACCCAAATAGCCTCCCTAGACAAGCCCTCTAATCTATCCTGCCAAAGCACTGCTGTAATATCTTCTCTGACAAGCAATGCAACACCTCCCCCTCTGGTCCCTCCAATTCTATCACACCTGAAGCAACAAAATCCTGGAATATTTAGTTTCCAATCACAGCCGTCCTATAACCATTTTTCACTGATTGCCACAACATCATATTTCCTGGTGTCAATCCAGGTTCTAAGTTCATCCACCTTACTTACAATGCTCCTAGCATTAAAATATACACATTTTAGAAACCCACCATCCCTTATTCTCTATTATGTTTTTCATCTTTCTCGCCTACATTTTGGGTCCGAGTGCTTCCCTTCTCTGCCTCTTGCCCCACACCCTGACCCCTAGCCCCCTCTACCCGAGTCCCTCACCCAGCCTTTCTAGTTTAAAGTCTCCCCAGTAGCCTTTGCAAATCTCCCTGCCAGGATATTGGTCCCCCTCAGGTTCAGGTGCAACCCGTCCTTTGTGTACAGATCATGCCTTCCCCAAAAGAGGTCCCAGTGATCAAGACACTTGAATGCCTGCCCACTGCACCAGTCCTTCAGCCACGCATTTATCCTCCACCTCATTTCATTCCTACTCTCACTGTCACGCGGCACAGGCAGTAATCCTGAAATCGTTACCCTTTTGGTCCTTCTCCTTAACTTTCCCCCCAACTCCCTAAATTCTCCCTTCAGGACCTCATCACTTTTTCTGCCTATGTCATTGGTACCTATGTGTACCACAACATCAGGCTCCTCTCCCTAGCTAGGCTGTCCCCTCCAATCGTACTCAAACCCGAGTACCTATTTTCCAGGTGTACGGTCACAGGGGTACTCTCTAGCCCCTGCCTCTGCTCCTTGCCCTTCCTAACTGTGACCCATTTGTCTGCCTCCTGTGGTCTGGGAGTGACTACCTCCCTGTAGCTCCTCTCTATGACCTCCTCACTCTCCCTGACCAGACGGAGGTCATCGAGCTGCTGTTCCAGGTTCCTAACACAGTCCTTTAGGAGCCCCATCTCGAAACACCTGGCACAGATGTGGACGTCTGGAGGGCTATCAGATTCCCTGACCTCCCACATCTGACATTCAGAACAGTACACTGCCCTGGCCTTCATACTCCCCCCTTACACAGGATACAATATCAACACAATATAAAATCACTACAAACTGCTGAAATCTGACTGTAAATCAGCTGTTTACCCTGGTCCACTTCCCACCAATCAGCTGCTTACCCTAGTCCACTTCCTACCAATCAGCGGCTTCCTCAAAAAAACCCACTTCTCCAAATGGAACGTTATGGATTTAGGTAAAAACAAGCCCCGCGCTTGATTTTAAACCTTACCGGTCGGGTGTCGCTCCTCATCCTCCTCCTCTTCCAACGGCTCCTGTGGGCCTCTAAAAAACAAGCCCCGTGCTTGATTTTAAAGCTTACCGGTCGGGTGTCGCTCCTCCCCCTCCTTCTCTTCCAACGGCTCTGTGGGCCTCTTAGTCTGAGGATCTCCAACAAGGTAGATAGAGCTCAGCACCACCTCAACCTTCCCCCCTCCCCTACTTCATCAACACTCCTTCTCATCCACTAGCATCACAATCCCCTGATGCTCACCATTCTTTTCACTCCTCTCCTCCATCCCTGCCACTCATTCCCTTTATTCTCCTCCATTCACTCGTCATCTATCCCTCCCTAATCTGACTCTTCCTGCTGTTCTTCCCTCTCCCTGTTTCCTTCCACCCACCATCCCTCCCTCTGGTTCTGCATTTCACTTCCCTCTCTCCTTTCTTATCAGATTCTACCACTTACATCTTTATTCCTAGCAACCTACCGCCTCCAATCTCGGATACCATCTATTCCCTTGGTCCCTGGTTTCCAGAACCAGGGGCCACAGTTTAAGAATAAGGGGTAAGCCATTTACAATGGAGACGAGGAAGCACTTTTTCTCACAGAGAGTTGTGAGTCTGTGGAATTCTCTGCCTCAAAAGGCGGTGGAGGCCGGTTCTCTGGATACTTTCAAGAGAGAGCTACATAGGGCTCTTAAAGATAGCGGAATCAGGGGATATGGGGAGAAGGCAGGAACAGATTGGGGATGATCAGCCTGATCGCATTGAATGGCGGTGCTGGATCGAAGGGCCGAATGGCCTACTCCTGCACCTATTGTCTATTGTCTATTGTCTATTGACTTGCTACTTCAAGTCCAGTTCCATATTAGAATGAAACAAAAGAACCGTGCAATATTCAAACATTGAATATATAAATAAAACAAACAACTTGTGATTGCTTTTAGCTAATTGGAAGCTTAATCTTTCTCTTCATCCTGCATTAATGTTATTCATGACCTGCACTCTTTATCCTATAATTTATTGCATGATGACTGAAGAGTTAACCGAATAATGTTTTAGTCGAAGCTGTAATTTACAGGGCTTCTCCGGCCTCTTCAATGCCACAGAGAAAAGGTTGGATAATGGTAATTGAACATTGAACAGCATTATGATAATTTGATGAGTCATTGTCTTCCTTGATTCTAAATGCGCATTTGCAGGAATGCTTGATGCCTGGCATCTGTAATTTAGAGGAATGTTAAACACTTCATCACTGCAAATGATCTGAAAGTCATTCCAGAGCAGGTAGTTAGCTTTGACATTTTGCAATTGCTTGCCGTCTGACAGACAATTGTTCTCCCATATAAATCAAAACAGAAGCTGTTGGGAATGCTCTGTGGTGGCACATTAGAAAGCTGTGGTAGAGAGAGAAAAAATGCTAATGTTGCAGGCTATTGAACATTCTTCAAATTGTTTAACCTGCTGAATATTTCCTATATTTTCAGTTTTCTTTTTTGGTTTTGTAGGATTGCTGTCTAACCTCTTTGATCGTGTCTTTCTCCGTGCTGGAACCCATCTTCACTCTCTATGAGTGTGTAGGATGGAACTGCAGATGCTGGTTTAAACTGAATTTAGACACAAAAGGCTGGAGTAACTCACTCAGGTCAGACAGGAAAGGGAAACAAGAGATATAGATAGTGACCCGCTGAATTACTCCAGGATTTGTACTCTGCAGATTCTTGTATCTTCATCGGGTGGTACCTGGTGTCAGAAATTAAGAATCAAGATTCCTACTCCTGGCAGATACATTGCTACCCAAATTGGTAATGCACCCCACCCAGTCCCCAGGCAACTAAGCAACCTATCCAGTATCTCACAAGCTGGAGTAAAGCCCCTGTCCCACTTTCACAACCTAATTGGCGACCTCTGCCGAGTTTGCCCTTGACTCATACTCACAGCATGGTCGCCACGAGGTCGTAGGTCTTCGTGAACTCTTCCTCATGCTCGTGAGTGGTCTCTGCGTACTCGTGGCCTCAAGTAGGTCGCGCCGTTTTTTCCAGCCTTATAAAAAATGTCCACAAGTAAAATAAAGGTCGGCATGGAAAAGTTTGATACTTTTTACTCGCAGGTAGGTCATAGGTAGGTCGTAGTAGGTTGTGATGGTAGTCGTAGTGTAGTTGTAGATAGTCATAGGTATTTGTATGTCGGTAACTGGCCCGAGAAAAAAAATGCAAACATGACATCATGTTATCACGTGATAATTTCCGCTCGTCGCTAGTCGTAGTTGGTTTTAGTTGGGGAAGACTGAGGTCGAGGGGGGTCGTAGGAGGTTGTAGATATAGTTGTAGGAGGTCGTAGACATAGCCGTAGGAGGTCTTTTACTTTGGCGAGTCAACACGACCTTGACATTTTTTTCAACTCGTCTAGGGTCTTCTAAACTCGTGGATTAGGTCGTCCAAGTAGGACAGGGCCTTAACACACAGGCCAGGCTGCATCTCTGAAGAACATGGACATGGGACATTTCGGGTTGGGACCCTTCTTCAGACTGAGTTACTCCAGGACTTGCTGCCCTTTTTTGTTAACCAGCATCTGCAGTTCTTTGTTTTCAATGTTTTAAACAATCTATATATAACATGATGTTCTCTTAGGCAAGGGAGTACAGTCCTTCTTTGACTTGGTTATGATCCAGTCTCTTAAAGTAAGAATGGATAAAGAGGGCTAAAAATTAAATAGCAGTCCTGAAATCACAGGTTGGTGGCGCAAGTGCATCTGAACTCCCACTCTCCCCAAAATTGAATTAATAAACAAGTTGTGCCACCTGGAATGGATCCAGCATGGCAGATCTCCTCAGCTTCATGTTGAAGGGCAGACTTCGTAACCCGTTATGTACGTGAGTTAGGCATGAAATCTGAATGTGAGATACAAGGAACTGTAAATGCTGGAATCTTGTGTAAAGGAACTCAGCGGGTCAGGCAGCATCTCCAAAGGACATGAATATGTTACGTGTTGGGTTCAGACATTCAGATTCAGGTCTGAATTGGAGCTAGGCTCCCATAGGTTTAAGGTGAGAGGGGAAAGATTTATAAGACCATGTGATTCACCCAATCAATTCCCCTTGTGATTTTATGCACCTCCAAGATATCACCACTCAGCCTCCTACACTCAAACCTCACAGACGGAAAAGAGAAAATAGCTCAGACATTGTAGTTTGCCTACGTTCACCTTGCTTTAATAAACCATCAAAGTGGTAGTAATTTAAAGTTTTGTGATAGTCCATAGACTGGGAGGGATAGGCAGAAAAGCCTCAAGTGCTTCATCTGTTTAGACAGGGAATATAATACAATAGCAACACAAGCTCTGACAGGAAAGGAGTACATGTTTCATCAAACATGCATGTCAACCACAGTATATAGCGAATAAATGGAAATGCTCTTTACTACAAGATACAAGATACATTTATTTGTCACATGTACCAATTGATACAGTGAAATGTTTGGTCGCAAAATAATGGTAATCGCAAAATAAAGAATCATATTGAAAATGTACAAACAGTGACTAAGCAGTGCTGTTTGTAGGTGCACTGATGTATCAGAATGTAAGAACTCTTTTCTGTTGATGGAGTTTGATTCTGTGACCAGTCACGTGTTGATTTGGTTCACAGAGTGCCAGAAAAGTGGTGTGTACACTCAAAAAGGGTAGACATTGAGGGATTATTTTAATCCACAACCATCTAGATAGACAGGAGAGTACGTCGAGCATGAGGGATCAAAGCAAAGGAGAGCCAACCAGCAGCGATATTGCTGCATGAGAGGATTTGTCCAGATAACGCAACTTTGATGAGTTCCTAAACTGGGAGCTGTCGGGATGGATTTGTGACAAATGACAAATGGATTCAGTAAAGTCATTGCAGACTCAGTGCAAATGGTAGTGGAAAATGACATGTAATTTCATCCGTAACCAGGATCAAATGTGATGTAAGGGCATGTTGAGGAGGCAATAGCAAAAACCCCATTCCTGAAACAAGGTCAGCATTATTTGAATACAAGCAGTGCATAATCCTGCAATGGAGGCAAAGCATTATACACATCAGAGGAAGAAGAGTTATGTGTCCAAATCAGAACAGCTAATGTGGCCCAGCTCCGAATAAAAAATGTACAATGAAGCATTGTTGCAGCCCATTGCATTCCAGGGGTATTGGTGTCAAGAAAAGGAGCAGTATTCACGTTATATCTGTTTGGAGGGTAGTTGCTGAGAATGTAGGAGATTAAATAGACATTGGTGTAAATGAGCTCTTGGCTGACACAATGGACAGAAGTGTCGATCTCCATGCCGTATGACTCTATCTGTTTCCTGCCTTTTACTTTATTTCTATCATTAACTTTTATGAGTTTTATAATTCTCATTTTATAAATCTTTCTCAGGCCACACCCATCCCTATCCCTGCCATCACTTCAAGTGTCAAAGTATGCAAAATATATACTCCTCCCATTCCCACACTGACCTTTTTGTCCTGGTACTCCTCCACTGTCAGAGTGAGGCCCAATGCAAATTGGAGGAACAGCACCTTATATTTCACTTGGGCAACTTACATCCCAGTGGTATGATTCTGAATTTCTCTAATTCCTCTGCATTTTCTCTCTTTCCACCGCTCCCCCAGCTAGTCATCCTGTCAGTTCCACTGTTCACATCCATATGCCTCATCCACAGCCAACAATCGACCATTGTGGGCTCCATCTTTCCTCGGTCGTCGGTGCCGGCTCTTTTTTGTCCTGAACATCTTCATGCCTCACCTTCCCCCCCCCCCCCCCCCCCCCCCCCCCTCGACTCTCTGCCTAAAGAAGAGCTTCGAGCCGAAACATCACTAATTCCTTTTCTAAAAATGCTGCCTGGCCCCGCTGAGTCACTCCAGCATTTTGTGTCTTCGGTGTGCACCAGCATCTGCAGTTCCTTCTAACACATCCATTCCTGGCTTATAGTACATTACTGATTCACATTGCCGCACAATTTACTGATTAAAAGATGGGCTTCTGAGCCGAGCCCAGACATCAGACTGAAATGAAGGGTAATGAGGACACAAGTCTGTCTGCAACCCCACTTTAATTGGTACTTGTGATATATCATTCCTGTTAGCCACAGTTACTAATGACACAGTTCTCATTAGTAAAACTGTGTGATCATTTAGTACTTCACCAGTGACCCAAATTCTCAGCGTCTGCTTCACACAGTGAGTTTCTTTTCAACTGGCCAGCTACAAAACACAATGTGAAGAGTAACCTTTTGGAAGTTTTGTGGATGAGTCATAAACGTTCTTGAGTGGGACCAATTGCAAGCGTTTGTTAACCACATCCCCATTCACCTGAGCTTCCCTTTCCTGAAGTGTAAGGATGTAATCAAGGAAACGCAGTCCATTAATCCCCACTGAAACTGAGTACTCTCCCAGTCTGTCAGAACTGTCATCATATTGCATTATCTGAAAGCATTGGAAACAGACAAAAGTAAAGTAAATATTAAAATTGTTAAAGTGCATAAAATCAGCTAAACACTAAAAGCATTTGGATATTGAAAGGATTATCCAATACTTCCCAAACAGAATAAACAAAAATCATTTTAAATTATATATTTCATTTGTCCTCTTTATTTTATACAGCTCCACTTCTCATTCTTATGCCTTACACTTCCTTATCTCTGTGTCTCCCTCTCCCCTGACTCTCAGTCAGCAGAAGGCTCTTGGCACGAAACGTCACCCATTCCTTCTATCCAGAGATGCTGCCTGCTCCACTGAGTCACTCAAGTATTTTGTATCTATCTTCTATGTACACCAACATTTGCAGTTCCTTCCTACCTACTTAGAAGATCACTTGACATCAAGGATGACTTTCTTCCAGTCATCCTTTGGGATTTGAGGCGATTGACTAGAGAGGGTTGACTGGTGGTTCATTAGTAAGAATGTGGACACTTTCTGCTCAAGGCCTCCAAGTGCCTCTGATGAATGAGTTTATCAATATTTTCCCAATTTGTTTTGGCTGTTTTGAATGGAGAGGGGCCGAAGATCTCCAGGAGTCAATGGGAACGTTGCATTTCTTCAAGGAGTATTTGTATGTATTTAAGACAATACCAACGTTGGTCCCAGTGAATTTGTAGAAATTTGTAGGGATAGCAGGAATGAAATCTTTCTATTAACTTGAGGATCATACTGTAGGTACTCCAGGTCTTCAAAGTCTTTAGGAGGGGTGAGGTCATTGCTACCTTGCGGACAGTGAGCATTTTGCTAATTCTGTCATCTTGTTCTTCAAATGGCCTTTTACTTCAGTCAACCAAAGACAGTGCTGGTACATTTAAGGCAATGGTAAATTTCAATGCAGCCAGCACTGATAAAGGGAAGTGATCCTAAGTCCTATTCCCTTTCAAATGAGTGGGTTGATGGATCTGGCAGCAGGTCTAGTCTCAGGACATTTTATTGAAGAATCCAGCCCCAAAGCACAGTTCAAAAATTGACAATGGGCCTCTGCAATAAGTTCAGGACTTCCATGTTCTCAGGGGTTCTCGAAAACTTACCAGGACTTGTTGACCTGTCTTGGACAACCTCCAGTCCTGCCACACCAGTACAGCATGGTGGACGTACACTGCACAAAGAAGAGAGCATGACGTGACCAGCAAACAAGGTTGCTGTTTTGTTGATCTCACTATGTACCTCACAAATTGTGTAGGAAAGAACTGCAGATGCTGGTTTAAATCAAAGATAGACACAAAATGCTGGAGTAACTCAGTGGGAAGGCAGCATCTCTGGATAGAAGGAATGGGTGATATTTCAGGACAAGACCCTTCTTCAGACTGATCTATGTACCACATTCATTGTCCTGCCCTATCCATGGGTCTTGCTGAACAAATTGGAGGCAAGATTGGAACTATGCACAGCTAACATCCACTACCGGGGTTAAAAATACAAACTATAAACATATAGTAGGTGACCATGTTCATCAATGAGCAACAAGAATTTTGCATAGCCACCGAGAGCGGTTATAGCATAGCTTGTCTATAATACACAAGCAAACTACTATCTGTAGAGAAGGTAAACAGACACCTTAAAGTCTTCACTACTTTATTTAGCATACATTATATATAGCCCAGGCTGTACGTGGTCTGTCACGATCACTAGAGAGCGAGCTAGGGGCGTGTGGGTTACAATTATACTGACTGGTGGGGAGTGGTTAGCATGGACATTGTTACTATCAATTAAAGGTGTACACATATATCATCTACATCCTTCCTCTACCAAAAAAAACAGTGAGTGACAGGGCGACCACGTCTCATGCGCTAGGGTGAATGCAAACAGTAAAGCACAGGAATACAGGATCACACGTAATCGCTGTAACGGACCGGCGGCCTGATCAGGCGACCAGACCGGGTCCGCACCTCGCCATCACCTCCTTCCCCGACGGGAACAAGCAGGGATGCAGCGGCATGGTGGGGGCTACGGACAGGAGAACCCCTTGGCGACGAAGGCATCGGGGGGGACGGCGAAGAGAAGGGCGAGGAAGCCGGAGAAAGCGGGACCGCAGTCGGGAGGCATTCAGGAGGAGGACGAGGGGAGGTTGGCCCCAGAGGAACGGGCAAAACACAGGGCCGCGACAGTGGCAGCGGGGGGGCATATGGAGCCGCCGGGGGAGGGAGAGGCTCGTTCACGAGCCGGAGATGCTGGCGGGACCGGCGGTAGACCCTTCCGTCGTGGTTGACAAGGTACGAACAAGGGGAACCGGCAGAACTGACGACCACGGCCAGCTTGGAACGGCCGGAAGAGGACCACATACGGATGACCTGGCCGGGGAGAAGAGGGCGGAGGACACGGCAGGACCTGTCGTGGGAACGCTTCTGGATACTGTGTTTTTTGGCAATGCGTTCCCGGACCAAGGCAGGTTTAAAGACGGAGGGGGACAGGGACTGCTGAGACACCGGGACCGTGGGCCTCGTGACACGGGACATGAGTCGCTGAGCCGGGGAGCCCAGGGCATGATCGCGGGAGATGTTGCGGAGGTTCAGCAGGGCCAGGTAGATGTCGGAGCGGGATAGGCGACAACGTTCCAACAATCCTTTGGCACTGCGGACCGCGTGCTCGGCCAGTCCATTGCTCTGTGGGTATTCCGGGCTGCTGGTGTAATGACGAAAGTTTCATCATTCAGCAAAAGCGCGGAACTCGGCACTGGTGAACTGGCTGCCGTTGTCCGACTGCAGGCTTACGGGGGACCCAAAGGTGGCAAAGAGGCGGCGCAACTTCTCGATGACTGCGGCGGAAGAGAGGGAGTGGAGCTGGTCAACTTCAAACCAGCTGGAGTAAGAGTCGACAAGCACCAGGAAGTGCTTTCCGTGCCACTCGAAGATGTTGGTTGCTAGCGCAGACCATGGCAGGTCAGCAGCTGGGCTGCTGCAGGAGCGGCTGCCGCTGTTGCTGTGGAGCGAGGCAGTTGCAGGTAGGGCACGCGGAGACCCTATCCTGGAAGTAGCGAGGCATGTCGGGCCAGAAGAACTGGCTCTGAGCGATGGAAAGGGTCGCCTTGAACCCGGGATGGCCACGATGAGCGGTTTCGAAGTATTGTTCTCGTAGTGCTTTGGGCACCACCACCTTGTGCCCCTTCACAATCACACCATCACGCAGCACCAACTCGTCACGAACCAAGAAGTAAGGCACCGCTGCGGCCGGCAGGGAAGAACGGCGGTCTGGCCAACCCTGCTTGATGATCGCGGCCAGCTGCTGTAGCGAAGCGTCTGCTGCCGTGTGCTTGGCCAGGGACTTCAACTGACCGGAGGGCACAAAGTTAACATTTAGGACTATCAGATCGGACGTCTCGTACGGATGTTGGGTTGTGGATGAGAGAGGCGCCCGAGACAGCGTGTCAGCAACAAACATGTCCTTGCCCTTGCGATAAACCACTGTGAAAGTGAAGCGTTGTAGCTGGAGCATCATGCGCTGGAGCCGGGAGGAGGCCATGTATATTGGCTTGTTGAGGATGGTGACCAGAGGCTGGTGGTCCGTCTCGACAGTGAAGCAGTTGCCCAGGATTTAGTCTTTGAATTTGGAGCAGGCAAAGACAACCGCCAGCAGTTCTTTCTCAATCTGGGCATAGTTTTGTTCAGCGGTCGTCACTGTGCGGGATGCGTAGGACACAGGCAGTTGCACCCCGTCATGGATCTGCAGGCAGGCGGCCCCGAGGTCAAACTTAGATGCATCACACGTGAGAACGATGGGGCGCTGGAGGTCGAAGTACTTCAGCGTTGGCATGCTGATCAGCTTAGATTTGAGGGTGTCAAATGCTCGCTGGTGTTGCGGGAACCAGGCCCAGGCAGTGTCCTTTTTCACCAGATCCCGCAGTGGGCCACTCAGTTCGCTCAGGTTGGGGATGAACTTTCCCAGGTAGTTGACCATGCCCAAGAAGCGCTGCAGGCCAGGCACGTCAACAGGTGCAGGCATCTCGGATATTGCGGCCGTCTTCTGCGCGTCGGGCTTCAGCCCGATGCCGTGAAAACATGCCCCACGTAGGTGACCTCAGGGACCCGAAATTGGCACTTCTTCGGGTTGAGCTTCAGGTTGACCTCTCGGGCCCGCTGCAGCACCTGGCGAAGGTGGTGGTCGTGCTCAGCGACATTCTTCCCATAAACCAGGATGTCGTCGACAATGATGGCACATGGATGCCCAGCAAACAGTTGTTCCATGGTTCTTTGGAACACCTCGCTGGCAGAGTTGATCCCAAACGGCATGCGGAGGAAGCCATACCTGCCGAAGTGCTGAAGGTCGTTCGGTGCGAGGATCGCTCGTCTAGAGGTATCTGCCAGAACGAACTCTTGGCATCAAGAACAGAGAACACAGTGGCAGGGCCGACCTGTGCAGCAACATCCTCCACCATCCGCATGGGATAGTGCAGGCGCCTGATGGCCAAGTTCAAGTCCTTAGGGTTGATGCAGATCTGTATTTCGCTCTTGTCTTCCTTCGCAGCGACAACCATAGTAGAAACCCACCAGGTGGAGTCCGTTACTGGCTTCAGGATGCCCATGGCCACCATCTCGCGAAGAGCAGACTCGACCTTGCCCCTCATGGCAAAGGACACACGGTGCGGGGGACGGACGACCGGCGTGATGTCGGGATTGAGGGCAATCCTGTAGCTGCAGGGCAACTTCCCCAGCTTCGAGTCAAACCGGTCCGGGAATTCAGCCAGCGGGTTCAGGGGTGCCTCTACCAGGTGGACATCACTGTGGAAGCTCACCAATCCGAGGTCTTGGCAGGCCTCCACGCCGAGCCGGGGGTCACATTTACCATCAAGCAGGAAGAAAGAGAGGGCCGAGTGGTCTTCAGCACCTTGCAGTGGAGAGTGGCCCTCCCCACAGGAACAAGTACGCCACCCCCATAGGCACGCAAAACAGCACTGTCTGTGGAAACGGGCTCATCATTTCTTATCTTCCTGAACAGGCTTGTTGACATAACATTGGCAGCAGCCCCCGTATCGACCTTAGCAGAGAAGGCCATGCCATTCGCCGTGACTCGGACGGTCGGGTCCGTTATCAGAGCAGCTGCACCTCGCAAGGAAAACACACTCAGCTCGCTCTGAGAAGAGTCAGGGTCAGACGGGGGAAGATCATCGTGCTGGAGATGGGAACCAGACGCTGAATCATCACGTGTCAGGTAGCGAGACGGTCTCTGCTGTGGCTGTGCAGGGTTCCCATGGGAACGGCATGCAGCCGAGAAGTGGTTGGGCTTGTTGCAGAAATTACAGGTTTTCCCCAACGCCGGCACACATTAAAACGGTGTGAGACGAAGTTACAATTTGGACATCGTTGAGGCGGTCTGAAGTCCTGCAGTGGTCTTACCCTCTGTCGCCGGGGAGCATTGTACTAAGGACCAGCGAGACTGGCTGTGTGGACCACAGGGTCAGGTACAGCGGAGGAGACAGCCTCAGCTAAACGAGAGGCATGCAGCGCCTCATCGAATGTCAGATCAGGCTTACGCAGCAGCTCAGAGCGCAGCTTATCATCCCGTAGACAAAAGACCAAGATGTCACGGGTCAAAGTATCAGGGGTCAGAACATGCAGGTCGCATCGGCGAGCCAGTTGGCGCAGCACGGCCACGAAATTGTCAATAGATTCCCCAGGCGTCTGGAGAACAGTTTGAAACGCTCTAAGATGTGGTTAGTGGGAAGGTCACACAATGCCGTAAATTTAGCAAGCAGGCAAACGGGGTCCTGGATACTCTCACCCTGTCCATAGATGAACGACTCCGAACGCTCGAGTGCTTCAGGACCAGCCAGGTTAAGCAGCAGGGAAGCCTTGACAGCGGGGGCCACAGCAGGATGGGCGATGGCAACATAATGCTCAAAGTCCCGTCGGAACACACTCCAGCGATGAGTGATGTCTGCATCAAAGACTAGGATGTCAGGTTTACGACAGGCAGAAGCCATCACGGCACAGGGAGGGGGTACTGGGACTAAGAAAATAAAACGCGATAGACCGGAGACGCAGAAAGAAGCACTTCTGACGCCATGTAGAGAAGGTAAACAGACACCTTAAAGTCTTCACTACTTTATTTAGCATACATTATATATATATAGCCCTGGCTGTACGTGGTCTGTCACGATCACTAGAGAGCGAGCTAGGGGCGTATGGGTTACAATTATACTGACTGGTGGGGGAGTGGTTAGCATGGACATTGTTACTATCAATTAAAGGTGTACACATATATCATCTACACTATCCTCAATCAATCAATATTTTACTTATAAATTGGCTTTTAGGTCAGGTAAATAAATGCACCATGTGCAGCATCGTGGTTCTGAGAATCAGATGGATCAATCCATGGATTGGATGTCACAATCTCAAAATCCTAAACAAATACTGATAAATGAAAGTGGGAATACATCATAAAAAATAAGCTCAGTTACATACCTTATCTTCAGAGGTTGCAGGTAAGAGGAGCAGAGATCAACATACCTTCAAGGTGAGAGGGGGAAAGTTTAAAACGTGCTGCCAAGGATGGTGGTGGAGGCAGATAGGAAAGCGGCGAGTGAAGAAGGGTCTCGACCCGAAACATAATTTACCTATATTCTCCAGAGATGCTGCCTGACCTGCTGAGTTACAGATGGTGAGATATAGATGGTGATATATACAGAGATATAGAACAAATGAATGCGGAGAGTGGGAAGAATCACAGAGGGGGAGCAGCGAGAGAGGGTGTTGCAGAACCCTCGTCAGAGTGAGGAGGAGAATTGTGACCTCCTTGATTTTGTATCCTATGCCTCCATTTATGAAGCTGAGGATCTCATACGGTTTCTTGCCTGCCGTCAGGCTAGGGGATGTAAAAAAAAGACAGAATATAATTGAAAGAACAGCGGGGGAGTTTTTCCACAGTTTGTGGGCCAACATTTACTTCTTAATTAGCATCACTAACAACAGATTTTCGATTATTATCAAATTGCTAATCACACAAATGGCTGCCATGTTTCCACATTAAAATAATAATTATACATCAAAAATAGGCACGTGAAAAGTGCTATAAAGAATAGAATGATTTCCTTCAATCTATTTCTGCTGCGGAGAATTATTTCATTTCATGCCTCCATCAAAACACCTAATAGCCACCCAAGATACATGTCCAGATTGGAATTATAGAAAAGGGGTCTGGAGTATGCGGGGGGGGTTGATTACAGAGGAAGACATTGCAAGAGAAGGTTAATGCAAGGCAAACGTGTGAACAATCAGTCTGGTAAAAATGGGGAAGGAATCACAGGGAGAGATTGCAAGAAGCCATATTTATATGAGATTGCCAGAGGGGGATTGAAGGGGAAAGAATGTGTGGAGAATGTGATTTACAAAATTAAGTGATCAGTGGAGGAGATCATGGAGAGGAGATTACAGCAGGAAAATGGTGGGTAACCAGTTGTGAGGAAGGAATCAGGTGTGAGGTCTCAACGGAAAGATTGAATGCGGGTGGGGAAGACATGATATAGAACATAGAACTGTGCAGTGCAGGAACAGGCCCTTCAGCGCACAAATTCCTTGCTGAACATGTCGTCAAGTTAAGCTAATGTTCGCTCCTTGCACCTGATCCAGGCCCTCCCATTCCCTGTACACCCATGTGCCTATCTGAAAACATTGGAAATTGTACTATTGTATCTGCTTCTGCCACTGCCACTGCCCCTGCCCCTGGCAGAGCATTCTAGACACCTGCCACCCTTAGTCTGAAGAAAGGTCTCGACCTGAATTACTACCATACCTATCCACGTTCTCTAGAGATGCTGCCTGACCTGCTGAGTTATTCCAGCTCATTGTATCCTCTGTGTAATAACTTGCCCCATATATCTCCTTTAAACTTTGCCCAATTCACATTAAAGTTCCCTTTAGTCATTGATATTTCAACCATGGGAAAACGTTTATTTCTACCTTATCTATGCCTTGAATAATTTCATAGACCTGTATTTCTATCAGGTCTCCCCTCAGTTTCCAATCTTCCAGAGAAAGCAATCCAAGTTCATCCTACCTTCTTTATAGCTAATATCCTCTAATCCAGGCTGCATTCGGTAAACCCTATAGCTCCTGACAACAATCAGTGCTTGAATGATGTTTCCCTGCAATTCCCATCTCTCCTTAGTTGGTGGCTTTCCCACAGTTGTTTAAGACTTCATTGACATAATAGAATTACTGGCAGGCTTATGAAGAGCAGGTTGCTCATCAGCCTTTGAAGGTGGCTGCACTTAGAAGAAGGGTCTTGACCCGAAACATCACCCATTCCTTCTCTCCAGAGATGCTGCCTGTCCCGTTGAGTTACTTTAGCGTTTGGAGTCTACCTTTGATTTAAACCAGCACCTGCAGTTGCTTATGTTGGTTTGAGCTTCCTATGTTGCACTTGTGTTGGTTTGAGCTTCCTATAGTTAATCCAGCCATCCCACTGTCCTTCCCCACCCTCCTTCCCCTTCACTCCACTCCACCCATTCATTTCTTCCTTGTGATACCATGTTGTGTATTGGAGTATTGTGTACAGTTTTGGTCTCCTAATTTGAGGAAGCACATCCTTGTGATGGAGGCAGTGCAGCGTAGGTTCACGAGATCGATCCCTGGGATGGAGGGACTGTCATACGAGGAAAGATTGAAAAGACTAGGCTTGTATTTACTGGAGTTTAGAAGGATGAGGGGGGATCTTATAGAAACATATAAAATCGTAAAAGACTGGACAAGCTAGATGCAGGAAAAATGTTCCCAATGTTGGGCGAGTACAGAACCAGGGGCCACAGTCTTAGAATAAAGGGGAGACCATTTAAGACTGAGGTGAGAAAAAACGTTTTCGCCCAGAGAGTTGTGAATTTTGTGGTATTACCTGCCAAATCACTGGATGGATTTAAGAGAGAGATAGATAGGGCTCCTGGGGCTCATGGAATAAGGGGATATGGGGAGAAGGCAGGCACGGGTTATTTATTGGGGACGATCAGCCATGATCACAATGAATGGCGTTGCTGGCTCGAAGGGCCGAATGACCTCCTCCTGCACCTATTTTCTATGTTTCTATGTTTCTATGTTGTGTGAATAATCCTGCCTTGATCTTGTTTCATAAAATCAGTCCTTTAATGCAGCTGCCAGGCGCAGCACTTGCAAATCCACACCGGCACTGAATCAATTTTGACTTTGTGACAATTATTTTGCATAGATTTTGTGTGACTTTGTATAAAATTCACAGATTTAATCTGATACCATCTTCACATTTGAAATCTGCTATTATTACAGCCGGAAATACAATGCACTATATGTATTCCTGTCATATTCTTTATCAGAGCATTGTGAATCACTGCGGTTCTTTATTCCAGAGACTGAAATATTTAATAGATTTTTGGTCTGAAGGTATTGCGAAGGGGTAGGGGGATATGGAATATTAACACAGGTTGATTATCAGCTATGATATTGAATTGCTTGAACGTTATGTGCACTTCTGTACCTGTTCCATATACAGACTGTATCTAATAATACTGTGCCAACAGCAGGGGGAAACTACAGGGACTAATAGATATTCTGGTCATAAACTACAGTTGTGAACTTCAGATGAACCCCAGGAAAATAATAGGGATGACATGAAGCACAGAATCAGGAGGAGCACAAGTATAAATCTCGGATGAGTGGTTTGAAGAAGTCAGCTGATTCTGCTGCTTGGCATCATTTCAACAATTGAAAAGTGATAAGGACTAGTTTGGATCACTGCAAAAAAATAAACTGAAAGGTTAAGTGAACTTCAGAGGGACATTAAAGCAACTGCAGGAATCTTTCATATGGTAAGTCAATGAATGTGCAATCTAACGTTTGAAAAGAGGCAACAGGCAAATGTCGCAAAGCTTTGAAGTGAAGGGGCATGAGGTCTCAAAGCACAAAGTGGGGAGGTGAATGGAGAATGACGCATGTCAACAAAACAATTAAAAGGAAAGATCATGCCGGGCGGAATGAAACTGCAATGTACAAGGAGACTCGGCAGGTTGTGGAAACCTGACCTTTTCTTGCCCGTCTCTCTCAGATTCTGCACCGCACTTTTGGAGAGAACTGCTGTTCTTGCCACCCAGATTTCCAGGGTTTCTTTGAAAGGCAGGCTGTATAGGTTGAGCTTATAGGATTTGATACTACAATCCCTACTATAATTGCCACCTTCTTACTATCTTGAGTGGGGGTAGGGGTAAAGACTTCATTGGGATCATCAGGTGGGCACCCTCCTTCCTTGGTGTCTCGTTCATCGTCCCATGACACCTCAGAGGGCTCAACAGCAACACCTTGCATCCCAGGTGCGCTCCCCTCCGTTTTACCCCTCTTGCAGGTCATTTTGCAGCCCAGTTGGTCTTTCCTCTTCAGCCACAGCCAGTTGCTACTTCAGCCTCAGACAGCGACCTGACAGCTTGCTGGAAGGCCTGTCCTCGAACTCCCATTCCCTTCAGGAGTCTGGTTGTTGACATGGCTACAAACCCTCTACAACCAACCTCTACATGGACCTCCTGGGTACGCCAGCCGCGTTGTTCTGCCTCAGCTGCTAAGTCTGAATACTTCAGGCATTGGAAATTTCACAAGTATCAGTTTAGTTTAGTTTATTATTGTCACGTGTACACAGGTACAGTGAAAAGCCTTTTGTTTGTGTGCTATTCAGTCAATGATAAGACAATGAGTGAATACAATTAAGCCACCCACAGTGCATAGATAAGGGATAAAGGTACAGTACTTAGAGCAAGATAAAATCTGATCAAAGATAGTTCTAAGGACACCCATGATGATGTAGATGGGAGGTCAGAACTACACTCTAGTTGATGAGACGACCATTCAGTTGCTTGATAACAGCTGGGAAGAAATATCCCTGAATCTTTGCGTTTTCAAACTTCTGTACCTCTTGCCTGATGTGAGAGTGGAGAAGAGGGAGTGAGTCGGTTGAGACTGGTCCTTGATTATGCTGGCGGCCTTGCCGAAGGATCGTGAAGTGTGGATGGAGTCGATGGAAGAAATGTTGGTTTGTGTGAGGGTCTGCACTAAGTCCACAGCTCTGTACAATTGCTTGAGATCTTGGATGGAGCTGTTCAATGCACAATGCAGCAACAAGTCTACAAACCTGCTGTGTTGGACACAGCAGCTTAAAACAGACTTCACGCAATAATGATGAAGCTCCCCTCGTGCACTCGATTTGCACAAATAGTCAATGGTTTATGTTTATGTTTGGGTTTATTATTGTCACATGCACTGAGGTACAGTGAAAGCTTTGTTTTGCATGCTATCCAAATTGATCAGATCAGCACAGTGGCCCAGCGGCAGACTTCCTGCCTAACAGCGCCAGAGACCAGGTTCAATCCTAACTGTGGGTGCTGTCTGTATGGAGTTTGTATGTTGTCCTCATGACCACGTGGGTTATCTCTGGATGCTCCGGTTTCCTCCCACACTCCAAAGATGCACAGGTTTGAGGGTTAATTGACTTCGGTAAAGATTGTAAATTTTCCCAAGTGTGTAGGATAGTGCTAGTGTACAGGGATCGTTGGTTGGCTTGAACTTGGAGGGCCGAAGATCCTGTTTCCACGCTGTATCTCTAAAAAAAAGTATACCGGACGTAAATACAATCATAAATACAATTGATGACCACAAAAAAAAATCACATGTAAAATGTGTACATATTTCAGTTTATCTACTTTTTTGCAGAACAGTTTGGTAAATAAACCTTCCTTTGGGATGCCTATCCCTTCCTGCACCTTAACGCTAAGAGGGTTACAGATTAGCCTTCTACACTGAGTCACATTTCTGTCTTGTAGCTGTCAGTCTCACCCTAAAGCTTCAGCCATTTTACTGCAATGCAATTCTCCTCTTAATTCAATTTGCTGTCTTGAGAAATGATACATATTCAAACCTCAATAAATTACTATCCTTAAAATGGTTTTATTATTACTGTTGAACATCATTTGATTTATTAATAACCATTTCATCAGCGTTTTTCAAGCCTCGGCAATTGTAATTAGAAGATAATTCATTTATTTTATGAACAGTTATTGTTACCTCCCTAAATGGTTTGCTCATACACAATATTAAATTGAAGGTCAGTGATTATGCCAAAATAAATTACTTTTGTGAATATCTAATTAATTCTGACAATAATCTGCACTTGAAATTTTTAAATGAAAAAAATATATAGATTTGCAATGTTTAAATCATAGTTTTGAGTTTGATACATTGATTCTTGCAAAAGGAATTACATTTTATACCTGAATAGTTTTTTCAATTTCATGAAAATGAGATAAAGTATCATCAGGAGGAATTATAGCTCATGTGGTCTCTTACAGCTTCGTGTGGAGCCAAGAAATGTAATGCTGAGTGAGAATGGCTCCAGTTCACTTATCAGTTGGATACAAGGGTCATACAGGAACATTCACTCAATCTAAAAAGATCAAATGCATAGCGGTACATTTTCCCAGTTAGATAGTTTGTGATGGGTTGATGCAGTATATCGTTCACACTAGAAGCATGGAATATAAAATATGCTGGTGGTTCATATTAACACTTAGATTGTAACTGCATGTCTCCTTCACGTAGGTGGCTCGGTTTGTTTGGGCCATGCAGGTCAGAGAGGTTCCATGTTGGATCTCGGCTTTCCTTGTAAGTCATGAACGCCAATTCTGTTAACCCTTTGTGATGAAAGTGCAAGCTTTTAAGGATAAGACACGACCCTGCATGGGTGAAGTTGCAATGAAGCTACCTGCAGAAACGGACACTTTATTGCTGCTTTACCGAGCTGGCAGAGGCAAAATTTTGTAAGAAGGATATGCAGGAATCTCATTGAGATCAGTCAGGGCAGCCATTATTTTATTGAATAGCAGATTAGGTTTGAGGTGCTGAGTGCCCTATTTTTGCTTCTAATTTGTAACTATTTTCTATATCACTTTTGAAATTGTTACTTTGAACTCTTGATCCTATTATCCATTTAATTAATATATCCTTTATTTTTATTTCTACTGCCTCACCTTACATGTTACTTTAAGATCACCTCTCAGTTACTTCCTTAAGGGCCTATTCCACTTTCACGTCCTAATTCACGATCTCTGCCGAGTTTGCCCTTGACTCATACATCATGGTCGTCACAAGGTTGTAGGAGGTCATAGGTAGGTCGTAGGTAGGTCGTGATGCTAGTCGTAGGTACTCGTGGCATCAAGTAGGCCGGGGCGTTTTTCTTGCATGATGAAAAATGTCCACGAGTAAAAAAGGTCGGGAATTAGGTTGTGAAAGTGGGACAGGCCCTTTACTATGAACAAAAAGCCAGGGCTAGGCCTTTGACTTGCAAGCAAGCAGTGGCTTCATGTTAGATGCAAGTTATAGGCATAGAGTCATAGAAGCGTACAGCACAGAAGCAGACCCTTCGGCCCACAGTGTCTCTGCTGACCATCAAGTACCCACCTGCATTAATCCCATTGTTTTATTCCCTCTATGTTTTCATAGTTTTGTTTAGTTTACTTTAGAGATACGGTGCAGAAACAAGCCCTTCAACCCACTGAGTCCGTGCCAACCAGCGACCACCCTATACGCCAACATTATCCTACACGTTAGGGACAATTTACAATTTTTAGCACAGCCAAGTAATCTACAAACCTGTACGTGTTTGGAGTGTGGGAGGAAACTGGAGCACCCTGAGAAAACCCATACTGTCGCAGGGAGAACATACGAACTATGTACAGACAGCACTCGCAGTCAGGATCGAACCCAGGTCTCTGTAATGCAGCAACTCTACCGCTGCGCCACTGTGCCACACATAACTTCTGATATTGGACACCATTGTTTTGCTTCATTGCTTCTGGTGAGGGACAGGTAGTTGACACATCTGGGTGAGGCTTTTCAGAATGGTTTTAAAGGTTTTCTTCTGCTAGAAAATTATGAGATTGTCAACATTTATTTCATAAATAATAAAATCCCATGATGCTGACCATTCTGCTCAAGTCAATATGATTCATGCGTAACTTCACAGTGAGTGGATGAACACCACCCATCCCAAGGTCAGATTTCCTTCATTATAAGACTTAGGGATTATCAGTTGCTTAAAAGCAAATGGATTTCCGTTTAGTTCAGAGCGAGCTATGAGCTAAGCATTCGGTTCTGTGGGGTAGGGAGGAGATTGGTTGTGCAATGCTGCCCTCTCTTGTTTGTCGTTTTTCTGCTTCATTTTATGATCAACATTTTGAAGGAATCTGGTAATCGTTGACAATCCAGCATCTATTACCCACTCCTGATAGCTCCTTAAACTGACTGACTTGTGAATCGTCTCCAAGGACATTTCAAGAGGCAGCCATAGAGGTAAAGTCTGGAGCCAGATAAGGTAAGTATTGCAATTTCCCAACATGAAGAACATTAAAAAGCAAAAAGGGATTCTACCACATGGTCACCACTACTCAGAATAGTATTATTCCCCTAGATTCATTGACTTGAACTTAAGTTCATCAAATGTTATGATGAAATTTAAATTAAATCTAGATTAATTGTCCAGGTCCAGGTAACAATCTCATAGGTGGCACAGTGGCACAGCAGTAGAGCTGCTGCCTTACAGTGCCAAAGACCTGATTACGGTTGCTGTCTGTATGTACTTTGTACGTTCTTCCCATGACCGCATGGGTTTCCCACGGGTGCTCCAGTTTCCTCCTACACTCCAAAGACATACAGATTTATAAGTTAATTTGGCATCTGTAAATTGTAAATTGTCCCTATTGTGTAGGATAGTGTTAGTGTATGGGGATCGCTGGTAGGTGCGGACTCGGTTGGCCGAAGAGCCTGTTTCCACGCTGTATCTCTAAACTAAACTAAACTAAACTAAATCTAACCTCTATGATATCATGCCCATATTTGTCTATGAATTAAATATTTCTGATTTTTTTGTGCTCTTGGTGAAGTGGTTTTGATTTTTTCTAGATGGGATGAGATTAATGGAGTCTAGGTTTGAGTTATATTGCTTTCTTCAGTTACTGGTCCAAATGCTCATAATGTTTCATTTATCAGTGATAAAACTAAAAGAGTGCAAAGGTGATTCACCAGGAAGCTCCATGGACTCGTCGGCTTGAGTTATAGTCAGATGTTGGGTAGGCTAGGACATTTTTTCTTTGGGGCATAGGAGGCCGTAGGGTGACCTTATTGAGGTGTCCGGGATCATGAGAGGCATGGTTAAAGTGAATGCTCAGTCTTTTACCCAGGGTAGAGCATTCTAAAACAAGAGGGTATAAGCATACAGTGAGAGGAAAGAAATTTAAGAGGGACCTCAGGAACAACTTTTCCACTCAGGGAGTGGTCTAAATCTGAATTGAGCCGTCAGAGGAACCTAGAGAGCTGGATACAATTACAACTTTTAAAATATATTTGGTCAGATATATGGATAGGAAGGCCTGAGAGGGATATGGGCCAAATGCAGGCAAATTGGAATGGACCAATATGCCAACTTGATAGACATGGACAAGGTGGGCCGAAGGGCCTGTTTCTGTGCTGTTCAGTTTATGACTCCATGATATCAAAGTGGAGAAATCATACCCACAAGCTGAGCATATAAATGTTACATTTCATCTGGTAATAAGGAATGGGTTCACAGAACAAATACTCATCTAGACTTTCCATGCTCTTTAATTTTTACCTGTTCCTCCTCTTCTAAAGACCCAGACTGCAACTGATTTAGTAAGATACAGACAGACGTCCCAAAATTCAGACAGATTTGGCCTTTAGATGGTGACTTGATGCCCTCTGGTGGCCAGTAATGGATCAGGCAGTGAAGAATGAAATATAAAGTAATTCCGCCCACAATGTTCCATCTGATCATCAAGAATCCATTGCACTCATCCTACACTGATTCCCATTTTGTTCTCTCCATATTCCCTTCAACTGCCCCCAATATTCTACACCTTACCTGCACATCACCCAGAGGATGTGGGTATATGGAGCGAGCTGCCATTCGAGGTAGCTGAGGCAGGTATTATAATAGCATTTACAGTACTTTCCTATCCATGTACTTGGCAGATACATGGTTGGGAAAGGTTTAGAGAGATATGGGGTGACCCTAGGCAAATGGGACTTGCTTAGAAGGGGCATCTCAGATGGCCTCGACAAATTGGGCTGAAGGGCCTTTTTCTGAGCTGCATAATTCCATCAATTTCCATGGCTTTTGGATGTGGAAAGAAACCCGCATGGACAAAGGGAGGATTTTGAGCTGGAGGAAACCCACATAGTCAAAGGGAGAATGTGCAGACATACAGCAATGAAGACCAGGATTGAACCCAGGTCGTTGGAGCTGGAAAGCTGCAGCTCTACCAGCTGCACATATGTGCTGCCCCTCAATGGGCAGCTCTTGATGTTAATGGTATGGCTGTAAAACATTGAATAACAATAAAGGTTTATTATGAAGGTCAAAAGAGCAAGGACAATACAGAACCAGAAATAATGAAAGAACTGGGCAGAAAGCCAGAATGTGGCTCGGAAAAGAAGACTGGAGACTGGATCCACAGGGGAAAACCAAAGATTCAGATCATTTATTAGCTCTTAGTCATGGAGCATTGTCTTGAACAGCTGTAGCTGTAAATAATTTAAACACATAAAGCTATTAATGTAACATTAGCAAACAACTCAATAATAAGTTGTTGTGACATATCATCCACACTTTTGTTGCTCTTGCACTTGATTATTTCAAAGCTGTGCTTGGTGGCCTCCACTGTGCTGCTCTCTGTAAACCTGTGGTCATACGGACCTCTTTTCAATATGTTGCCATTTTGTGTCCTGATAACCTATGTCCCTTCACTGTGATTCCCTGGGAAGCAAAGCCATTTAAAAACAAATTATCTCCCTTGTTTTTAAACCACTCCACGGTCTTTTTTCTCTCCACCTCTGTAACTTCTTCCTGGCTTGAAATTCTTCATGCGATTTTGATCCTATGAGCAAAATCGTAAGAGGAATATATCAGGTAGACATACAGAGTCTCTGGTCCAGAGTAGGGGAATCGAAAACCAGAGGGCATAGGTTTGAGGTGAAAGATTTAATGGAAACCTGACGGGTAACTTTTTCACAAAAAAGGGTGTTGGGTGTGTGGAACGAGCTGCCGGAAGAGCTAGTTGAGGCAGGTACTGTTGCAACTTTTAAGCATTTGAACATATGCATGAATGGGGTGGGTTTAGAAGGATATGGGCCAAACACAGGCAGGTGGGGCTAGTGTGAATGGGGCATGTTGGTCAGTGTGGGCAAGTTGGGCCTGTTTCCACATTGTAGGACTGTATGAATGTATTTACATTCCTATATGTCTGGGCTCTTGATCATCCCTTAGTTCAATCATTCCACCACTGTCAGCCAGAGACATACATTCTGGAATCCCCTCCCAAACCTCTCTGCCTTTCCTTCAATAATGGTAACCATGAAGCTACTGGATTATTACAAAAACCCATCAGATGTATTAATTTTAGACAATAGACAATAGACAATAGGTGCAGGAGTAGGCCATTCGGCCCTTCGAGCCAACACCACCATTCAATGTGATCATGGCTGATCATCCCCAATCAGTATCCCGTTCCTGGAAGGAATTTTTGCAGCACTCTATGTAAGCTACCAATGATTCCTAATTACCTGTGTAGGAAGGAGCTACAGTTGGTGGTTTACACTGAAGATAGATACAAAATACTGGAGTAACTCAGCAGGACAGGCAACTTCTCTGGATAGAAGGAATGGGTGAGGTTTTGGGTCAAGACCCTTCTTTAGACTCTTAGTCTTAATGACCTCCTCAGTTCAGGGCCATTTAGGGACAATCAATGTTCTGTGAATAATTAAACAGGGATAACATGGGATTAGTTTTGATTGAAATGAAGCACAGAATCAAAGAATGTTTTGAAGTTTCACTATGAATATGATTTATCCTCCTTGTCAGGTGTACTGCTCAAGTAGGGATGTGCAAACTATTTCATATGTCAATCCATCCCAGCTGCGTATAGCTGCAGACCTGTCAGAATAGCATCTCCTGACTCCTTGTTGGGTTGATACCAAAGCGTTTGGATTATGGCTGCAACACTTCCTGTCATGACTTGAGCTATTGTGTTGGATCACGTATTGACTGAACTTGATTCAACATGATTCACGACCAGATGGCTCTATTTTAGTAAAGCAATCAAACACACTATAGAGTTGATGGCTTATTACGGGATTATTGTGCCAAAATTTTAACTTTCTGGATGGGCAAACCTGCAGAAACTTGCAATGTTATTTTTTTAAATGTTGTCATTTAGAAGAAGAGGAAGAAGTGCAGGCAAGAAATGTATTTCTCAAAAATTTTCTCGATAGACTAAAAAATACATTTCAAAGTCAGCTCTGGATGAAGACACCTCAGAAAATAAAGATACATTATGATGATCCTTAACTGAAGTCCTGATATATTTCTAATATAACTGATTCAAGGGAGATGTTTAAGAAGGAACTGCAGATGCTGGAAAAATCAAAGGTAGATAAAAATGCTGGAGAAACTCAGCATCTATGGCAGCATCTATGGAGCAAAGGAATAGGTGACGTTTCGGATCAAGACCCTTCTTCAAGACCCTTTTTCAAGAGAGAATTAGATTTAAGAGAGAGTTATATTTAGCTCTTAGGGCTAAATGAATAAGGGATATGGGAAAAAAGCAGGAACAGGTTACTGATTTTAGATGATCAACCATGATCACATTGAATGGCGGTGCTGGCTCGAAGGATCAAATGGTCTACTCCTGCACCTATTTTCTATGATTCTATGTTTCTGTAATTCATCCATTCTATGATATAACTAAGTCTCCTTATCCACTCAATTTTAAAATCTAACACTGACAAAATCAAGATGACTTGGTCTGTGAAGATCTTTCCTGGTCCGAGTACACAGATGCAATTATTAAGAAAGCTCATCAGCGCCTCTACTTCCTGAGAAGATTACGGAGAGTCGGTCTGTCAAGGAGGACTCTCTCTAATGTCTACAAGTGCACAGTAGAGAGCTTGCTGACCGGTTGCATCGTGGCTTGGTTCGGCAACCTGAGCGCCCTGGAGAGGAAAAGACTACAAAAAGTAGTAAACTGATGCCCAGTCCATCAATGGCTCTGACCTTCCTTCCATTGAGGGGATCTACCACAGTCGCTGCCACAAAAAGGCTGGCAGCATCATCAAGGACCCACACCACCCTGGCCACACACTCATCTCCCTGCTACCTTCGGGTAGAAGGTACAGGAGCCTGAGAACTGCAACGACCCGGTTCAGGAATAACTACTTCCCCACAGCCATCCGGCTATTAAACTTGGCTCGGACAAAACTCTGAACATTAATACCCCTCCATCTGTTATTTGCACTTTATTAATTTATTAATTCATGTGTGTATTTATGTATATAATTGTAGTCAATGCCTACTATGTTCTGTTGTGCTATGCAAAGAAAGAATTTCATTGTCCTGTCAGGGACACATGACAATAAACTCTTTTGACATGACTTTGACTTGATTACTCTGAGAATTGGTGAAGTAGCTATTACGAAAACGTAGTTTTTTAATTGATTTCCATTGATTCATCCAGGAAAGTCGCTTTCACCTGACGAGTCTGAAGAGGGTTTGACCTGAAATGTCACCCATTTCTTCTCTCCAGAGATGCAGCCTGTCCCGCTGAGTTACTCCAGCATGCTGTGTTTATGTGAGAATAATAGAAAATGCTGGAAACATGATCTGCAACGTTACTGTTTTTCTTTCCCGAGATGCTGCCAGCATTTTCTGTTTTTATTTCTAACACTCTGGTAAATCTCCTCTGCACCCTTTCCTTCTAATGATCTCTTTCCTGTATTTTGATGACAAGAACCAGACACAATACACATTCTGTGGCCTATCCAATGTTTTATTTAAAGTTGAACCATAATCTAATATAATACCAAGGAACTACAGATGCTGGTTTATACCAATGAAAGACATAACATGCTGGAATAACTCAGTGGGTCAGGCAGCATCTCTGGAGTGGATGGGTGACATTTCGGGTCGGGACCTTTCATTCGAAGAAAAGTCCTGACCCGAAACATTGTTCTCCATATGTTCTCCAGTGACGAGACATGACCCACTGAGTTACTCCAGCACTTTTTGTACAATAAACCTTTGCTCTTATATTATATTCCCTGTCTCCTGAAGGCATGTATCTCATACATCTTCTTTACCATCTTCAGCGATCATTAGATTTATACGCCTATTCCTCAATATTCCTTCGGGAACAACGATTCATTGTGCATGAAGATAGACACAAAATTATGGAGTAACTCAGCGGTAACTTAGTCCCATGGGCTAACGGAATCAAGGGATATGGGGAGAACGCAGGAACGGGGTACTGATTCTGCATGATCAGCCATGATCATATTGAATGTTGGTGCTGGCTCGAAGGGCCGACTGGCCTACTCCTGCATCTATTTTCTATGTTTCTCTCTTTCTATGAATTCTCCAAATGAATCCTCCCTGCACAACAGGAACCATAACCCTACTCTAGTTGCTCTCTGTACTTTGGTTTTTGAACTATCATTGACTAGTTTACTTAGGATAACTGGTCTTTTATTAGTTTAGCTTAGTTTAGCGATACAGCACAGAAACAGGTCCTTTGGCCCACCGAGTCTACGCCAACTAGCGATCCCCACACACTAACGCTATCCGACATACACGAGAGACAATTTACATTCATAGCCAGACAATCAACTTGCAAATGTGCACGTCTTTGGAGTGTGGGAGGAAACTGAAGAACCCGGGCAAAGCCTACACAGGTCACAGGGAGAATGTACTAACTTCATATAGACAGCAACTGTAGTCAGGATTGAACCCAGATCTCTGGCGTTGTAAGGCAGCAATTCTACCACTGCACCACCATCCGTGCCTAAGATAGTGTATATATTTAATTATTGCTGTTGTATTTCATGTGCCGGTAAAGTTCAAGTAAATAAGACTTTCATTGTTGCGGCTCATATCCAGTTGAAATGACAAATAAACATCTTTGCACCTTTTGAATCTTGAAAGAAGGCATAGCCTATGTTTCTGAATGATTCCTGGGATTGTTTGAAAACTGTATTTAAATAATGACAGTTTTTCTACATCAAGATCTATTTAAATTTTGATAAACCTCGGTTATTGAAGGATTATAATTGTTGGTAATTATAGATTATCACATGGCCAATACTTGCTTAGAGACTAACTAACGCACATGCTCAAAATAAGATGTGAGAGAGTCTTGAACATAAAGAAGAAAGGTAAACAAATTTACAAGTGGGAGACAGAAGTTAACTCATACGAGCATAAAGGAGTTAACTAACTCATAAAAGCATAACATTGAGGTGGATTAGGTAGCACAAAGAAATGCAGCAGAAATAGAATTAAGGACAGATGGTGAATGAGCTAATGAACGGAGTGGAGATGTAGAGTGAGGATTTGATGGAATGGGGGAATAGTGAAATGAGAGGTAGGCATAACAATAGGAGGAAAAGGTCACGGAATGGAAAAGAAAATCGAAACCCTGACGATGCAGGAAATCTGAAACAAAACCAGAAAATATGGGAAAGATTCAGAAACAAGCAGTGTCCGGGGAGAGAGAAGTGTTTCAAGTCTCTGAGCCTTTGTCAGAACTGGAAAGGAATAAAACTAAATTAATATAAAGCTGCAGGGAAAGTGGGAAAAGGATGGATCGGATACAGGGATTATCTCTGATAAGATGACGCCATGGTAGTATGGGGATAAAGTGTTAATAAGGTCACCTGTGCAATGGGTTCATGGAGGCCGTTAGAAAGGAGAACATGAACTTGTGTTTGTAATAGCCTTGAAAGGAGGACAATTAAAAACACGGACAAAGGAATGTAAAAGCTGTGAGATGCAGGGATGCAGGATATTGCCCAGAAGGGTGGGCTGTACTAATGGAGGAATAAAAACTGAGCCAATGTCACATGGATAACCAGGCTTACACTGATACAAACAGAGACAATCCATTACTTGAAGCTGTGAAATTTGAAAGTTGACAACATGCTCAGATGGAAGTTGTGCTACTCATTAAGCTTATGTATTGCCTGAATTGATATGTATTGATATAACATCAGTGAATGCAACCACAGACAGATAGGTCAACATAGGAATGAGATGGAGTATTAATGTGTGGGGGGGGGACAGTAATCAGGGACAACTCTGCAAACTGAACACAGATGCTCCACAGTCACCACAATCCAAACTTAGTTTCTCAATGTAGAGCTCAATGTGAACATCGAACGTTATTGTCTATATCAAAAAAAAAGCAAAACTGTCTGACAAAGAATAAAGAGAAATCTCAGTTAAAACTTGAATTTGCAATTGCATGCAATGATCAGCAATGGAACTTGCATCCAGCTTTACTTCAAGTGAATATATTGCTTTTCTAAATGCCTAAATGCCAGATGGATGCAGTGACATGCAGTAATATTCCATAGTTCTGTTTTAATATTGCCACATATTAAACCTGAAAGTAAATACAGCAATTTGCAATCTCGCTCTTCTGAAATGAATTGCTGATGAACCGCTATTGCTGTTGCTCCAATAGCAACAGCAGAAATAAAGAGCTCTCTGATCTCTTTGAACTGTAAATTACTGTTGAGAGGCTAATGATGTACTCAGAAGATGCACTGGAGTGCATCAATAATACCCTGGTGCTTTGATAAAAGTTGATATATACTTTCCTGATTCCTTGCAGTTGAAAATTACCTTCAGCGCTGTCTCAAAGTCCCTGCTGAGTCTCATTGTCTGGATAACTCGTTTTCATTTAGCCGACAGCCAACAATGGACCTTGATCATTAGGATGGCACAGTGGCGCAGCGGTGGAGTTGCTGCCTTAAAGTGCTTGCAGCACCAGAGACCCAGGTTTGATCCTGACTACGGGTGCTGTCTGAACGGTGTTTGCACGTTCTCCCCGTGACTGCAAGTGTTTTCTCCGAGATCTTCGGTTTCCTCCCGCACTCCAAAGATATACAGGTTTGTAGATTAATTGACTGGTATAATGTTTAAATTATCTCTGGTGTGTGTAGGTTAGTGTTAATCTGGGGTGATCGCTGGTCAGTGCGGACTCGGTTGGCTGAAGGGCCTGTTTCTGCGGTGCATCTCTAAACTAAACTAAACTGAACAAAACAATTGTTACTATTTTGTGTATCTTTTATTTCTTTATTCTATATCTCTTTTACATCACTGTCTATATCTCTAGAGGGGAACTGCCTCTCAGTCCGAAAAAGAGTCTCGACTCAAAACGTCACCCATTCCTTCGCTCCAGAGATGCTGCCTGTCCTGCTGAATTACTCCAGCATTTGGTGTCTATCTTCAAAGTTCCTCACCTTTGTTCAATCATAGGGAGTGCAATTCCTCCCCAATATTTTGATTGATCACATGTTCTGCCAACAAACATTAAGCCATCAAATTGCAATGCGTTAGTGTCAGATTGATGATTTTTACTTCACTCAGAGGAGGAGTGTTAAGTAGTTTGCGAGATGGCAACATTAGACTGGTTGCATCTTCTTTCCAACCTATCTGATGCCATCTATGCCCAATTCAATTGAGAACGTTTCCACTGCCCCAAGTCAATGATATGGCTGCTATTAATAAAAGCTCCTGTTCGATGCAAATGCAATTTTCATGGATTACCTATTCAGATACCAGCATTCTCTCAACCCCTAAACATCTGCCTGGACCCAGAAAAGTGTGCTCTACATGAATTGAACTAGCATCCATCAATGAGTCTACAGTGGGGTCCCAACCCAAAACGCCGCCTGTCAATGTTCTCAGGGATGCTGCCTGACCTCCACCTCCACTTGTAGATATGGCTCCATGGCTGATGTCACCCCGGCACGCTGTCGTTTTTTTCTGTAAAATCAGCATCTGCAGTTCCTTGTGTATTCATCAATATGGATCTCTCCTCCTGCTTCCCAGTAGTGCTATCTAAATATAACCTTCATATGTTTTAAATGGGCTTTAAAATCCGCAATTCAGGATATTTTCCGAACAAAAGAGACGTATGAAGTCTACTTATTGGTATTTAATACTACCATATTATACTAAACAATCTTCAAGGAGAAAGCTTTGGAGAAAATGAGGGATGTAGCCCAATTAAAGTGACTCAGATATAATGAGGCAATCAGCATCATTTGTTACAGTAACATTTTTTGGTTGTATGTGAATTCTATCATGTTGACTAATGGAATAGTATTATGTGGTGCTTTTTTTGTAGACAAAAAGGTGCCAGAACACAGGATAAATAAACAAATGTGTCCTGCGGCAGGAAATAAAATAACAATGTTTACATTTTGTGAGGGACTGGTTCGCTGTACCGATGTGTGCCATCACAAAAAAACACTGCTATTATACCACAATATATAGCGGTTCCATTTCTGCAATAAGGCATTGCAGTACGCAGAAATAACATTATTATTTGAATATATACAATCTATCAATTGTTATTGTTTTGATGTAATACAGTTCCCGATTAGAAATACTCTGTCTTTACGGATATTTTACACATAAAACTAAATTATGTTAATTCCCAAAAACAGAAACTCCTGTAAATTTTCAACATGTCAAGCAGCATTGGGCCAATGCGTTGTCATCTGATCTGTTGTGTTGAAACACCATTACTCTGAGGAAGATGCTCCCCAGTATGCAGAGTATATCCAGCATTTTCTGTTTTTATTTTAGATGCCTGACATCTGCAGAAATTTCCTTATGCCTTCGTTGATTTGGGTAGGAAGGGGTGAGTTTACCAGGGAGCTGAGATGGGAACAGTTTTTACAGAACGAGGAAAGGGGTGGAGATGGGAAAATATGACTAGTGGTCGGATCCCGTTGGCGGTAACGAAAATGTTGGAGGATTATGTGCTCTATATGACGGCTGATGGGGTGAAAGCTGAGGACTAGGGGGACTCTGTCCTTGTTGCGATTGGGGGGAGGGGGACCAAGAACGGGGCTGTGGGGTACCAAGGAGACACGTGTGAGGGCCTCATCTATGACAGAAGAGGAGAACCCCCGTTCCTTAAAGAAGGAGGACATCTCAGATGTCCTTATAAGGAACACCTTATCTTGGGCGCAGATATGGGTAAACGGAGGAATTGGGTGGAGGGAATAGTCTTTGCAGGAGGCAGGGTGGGAAGAAGTGTAGTCTAAATAGTTGTGGGAGTCAGTAGATTTGTAATAGATGTCAGTTGATAGTCTATCTCTTGTGATGGAGACTGTGAGATCAAGAAAGGGGAGGGAGGTGTCGGAGATGGTCCAAGTGAATTTGAGTGCAGGATGGAAATTGATGGTGAAGATAATGAAGTCCATGAGTTCTGCATGGGTGCAGGAGGTAGCACCGATGCAGCCATCAATATAGCAGAGATAGAGTTTGGGGGTAGGGCCAGTGTATGCCTTGAACAGGGATTGTTCAACGTACCCTACAAAGAGGCAGGCATAGCTGGGGCCCATTTGAGTGTCCATTGCTAAGCCTTCGATTTGGAGGAAGTGGGAGGAGTCAAAGGTGAAGTTGTTAAAGGTGAAGACCAGCTCAACTAGGTGGAGGAGAGTGTTAGTAGAGGGAAATTGGCTACTGTGGTCAAGGAAGAAACAGAGGGCTTTAAGACCTACATGGTGGTGAATAGAGGTGTAGAGTGACTGAACATCCATAGTAAAGATGAGGGAGTGGGAGCCTGGAAAAGTAAAGTAAAGTAAAGTAAAGTATCCTTTATTGTCATTCAGACCTTTTGGTCTGAATGAAATTTTGTTACCTTGCAGTCATAACACATAATAAAAAACAAAACACACAATAAACACATATTTAACATCCACCACAGTGAGTTCACCAGGCACCTCCTCACTGTGGTGGAAGGCAAAAGTCTTAAAGTCTTTGTTTTCATCCCTCCTTGTTCTCCCTCTATGCTGAGGCGATCCAGGCCTCCGATGTTATCGTCCACTAGGCCCGCGGCCGAGCCTCCGAAGCTGGACTGCTGCCACCGCCGTCGCCGGAACGCTGGAACACCGCCACAGCTCTGAAGCAGGGTCCGCCGCTGGAACGCTGGAGCCCCGCAGCTCTGAAGCCGGGTCGCCGCTGGAACGCCGCTGGAGCACCGCAGCTCTGAAGCCGGCTCGCCGCTGGAACGCCACTGGAGCACCGCAGCTCTGAAGCCGGGTCGCCGCTGGAACGCCGCTGGAGCACCGCAGCTCTGAAGCCGGCTCGCCGCTGGAACGCCGCTGGAGCACCGCAGCTCTGAAGCCGGGTCGCCGCTGGAACGCTGGAGCCCCGCAGATCTGAAGCCGGCTCGCCGCTGGAATGCCACAGATCTGAAGCCGGGCCGCCGCTGTGGCTGGAGCACCGCAGCTCTGAAGCCAGGTCGCCGCCGCCGCTGGAATGCCGCCACAGCTCCGAGGCCACCAGCTCCACCATTAGGCCTCAGCACAGATGGAGACGGTGACAGGGGACACCACAAGAAAAGTCGCATCCCCCCAAAGGGAGAGACTAAAACTCTGTTTCTCCCCCCCCCCCCCCTCCCAACACATACACAGCCTAATAAACCAAAATTTTAACTAAAATAAACACAAGAAGACAAAAAGAAAAGAAAAAAACAGACGGACTGCAGGTGATCCGCACCTGCCAGGCATCGCTGCCACTTCCGGAAACAGAAGTCAGTAAAGAGACGAAGGGCGTGTGAGGTATCTTGGACATAGGTCGGGAGAGATTGGACCAGACACGTTAGGATGGAGTCGATCTATATGGAAATGATTTCAATTGGGCAGGAGCAGGTAGAAACATTGGGTCTGCCAGGGCTGTTGTGTTTATGGATTTTGGGGAGAAGGTAAAACCAGGTCATGCAGGGTTGGGGGATGATATGGTTGGATGCTGTGAATGGCAGACAGGCAGGAGTGATAAAATCTGAGATGGTCTGCAAATTGATGGCCTGGTGCTCATCTCTGGGGTCATGGTCCAGGGGTGAGTAGAAGGAGATGTCCAAGAGTTGGTGCCTGGCCTCAGCATGGAAGAGATCAGCTCTTCTTTCCTTATCCGATACCCCTTTGTCTCTTCATCTCTAACATTTGTTTCCACATCACCAGTATCCACCTATCACTTGCCAGACTTTGTCCTGCCCGGCTACTTCTTTTCCAGCTTTCTCCCATTACTACAACCAACCTGAAATGTCACTTAACAATGTCCTCTAGAGATGTTGCCTGATATGCGAAATTACTCCAGCACCTTGTGGATTTCTTTTGTTTTTTTTTAATATTTTTCAGCTAAGTTGTTGACATTCCTGTTGTTGAACATCACTGATTGCATAGGCAAATCCCTGGCTGCATATCATGTAACCATCCTTGAGATGGAGAATCAGGAAATAACATTCCAAATAATTTCTAAGGGAATTGACTGAGTGTGTGGTACAGATTGAGACAAATACATATATTAAGCCAGAAGGGGAAATATCATGAACAGAATCTAAATGAAAATCTCCCTTAATCTTAAATTCCAGGGACCTTTGAAATGATTATTCTGAGGGAAATATGGGCCGAGCATGTAGAATCATTTTTTTCCGGTCAAGAATTGTTGTTCAGTGGTGCTTACTATTAGAAATACTATAAAAACTCAGTTACAAGTCTCTCAACAGAGCATAACATTTTCAATGGATCTTTCAGTGAGAATCACGTATTAAAAAAATGTGGTTGGTTGCCTAAACGGCATGTCCCACTTTCACGACCTAATTCACGTCCTCTACCGAGTTTGCCCTTGACTTATACTCGCAGCATGGTCATCACGAGGTCGGAGGAGGTCGTAGGCAGGTTGTGATGCTAGTCATAGGATAGGTACTCGGGGCATCAAGTAGGTCGGGGTCTTTTTTCAACATGATGAAAAATGTCCACGAGTAAAAATGGTCGTGAATTAGGTCGTGAAAGTGGGACAGGCCCTTTAGTGAAGACTGCAGTAGCAGATAATATGAAGAAATAGGTTATCACTGATAGCGAAAAAACAGACTGCTGGAGGAACTCAGTGGTCAAGCAGCATCTGTGGAAGGAAGTGAACAGACAATGCTTTGTGTCTGGACTGTTCTTCAAACTGTTGGAATAGAGGGGCGATAACTGACAGCTCATGTGTCTCAATTTCACTGCTCCACTGTGAAAATGTTCTCAAAGTACACACACCTCCACCTCCTCCTCGGTGAATCCCACCTCCTTTAGCTTCTCTCAGTGAAAGAAGTTCTGTGAGACGCTGCTGGACTGCAGCACCGTGACGTAGGGGTAGAGTTGCCGCCTTTCAGTGCCAGAGATCCGGGTTCGATCCTGATTACGGGTGATTGTCGGTATGGAGTTTGCACGTTCTCCCCGTGACTTGTACGGGTTTTCTCTGTCATCTTCTTTTTCCTCCCACACTCCAAGGACGTACAGGTTTGGAAGTTAATTGGCTTGGTATAAATGTAAATTGTCCCTAGTGTGTGTAGGATAGTGTTAGTGTGTGGGAATCGCTGGTCGATGCGAACTCGGTGAGCCGAAGGGTCTGTGCCTCGCTGTATCTAAACTAAATGAAAACTAAACCATCTCTCACTGCTCCTCCCCTGTGAATCCTATAGATGTCCTGCTCATCAACTATGTTCACTACACAGCCACAAGTCCTTCCTCAATACTTGTCCCTTTCTCTAAGCTATCTGTTCTTACACTCAATCAGTCTGAAGATAGGTCCATTCATTTCCCTTTACGGATGCTGCCTGATACATTAAGTTCCTCCAGCAATTTATTTTTGCTCAAGATTCCAGCATCTACAGTCTTTTGTGTCTCCTGTTATCATTGATACCAGCTTCTCCATTCCCACTTCAACCGCCAATGTGTGGTGGCTAAATGTTTCACAGCATTACAGCAATAAGTGTCAATAGGTTTGCTGTTAGTGAAGTCACCGATTCACTAAATCTTGCTTGCAGCAGTATCGCATGTACATAGACTCAGACAAATGCACACAACAATGCATTTGGGGTGGCACAGTGGCGCAGCGGTAGAGTTGCTGCCTAAAAGGCCAGAGACCCAGGTTTGATCCTGACTACGGGTGCTCCGGTTTCGTCCCACATTCCAAAGACATACAGGCTAATTGGCATGGTGAAAATAGTAAATTGTCCCTAGTGTGTTGGATAGTGCTCGTGTATGGGATGATCGCTGGTCGGTGCGGATTCGGTGGATCGATGGGCCTGTTTCCATGCTTGGATCTCTAAGCTGTATCTCTAAACTCAACAAAGTAAATTCAACGTAAAGTACCCAAAAAATTCAAAAAGAAAGACTGCAAACAAAAACAGAGGTACAAAAACAATTCGAAAAATAAGCAAATCTGTGATATTGCAGGAGGTGCTGTTCCTTTGTCAAGATTGGATTAGGGTTATTGCAAGAACTTGATAGTTATAGGAAAGTACAGTAGTTGTTCCTGAAACTAGTGGTATAGGACTTCAGGTCCTGGTCGTCACGGTCAATATTATTTTTGCTCGTCACGGTCAATATTATTTTAAAGTAACATTGAGCTAATCCATTATTCAAAGCACAAAACATAAAGTTTGCATTCTGCTGCTGCGGATATATGAACCAGCTCTGGGCAATCTCACGCAGACTGTGTAAAGACTTGAAGGAAGCTAGTAATCATATTAAGCGTTGATCTATGGACTATTTTTGCATAAAGTCTGCCACAGGAAGTCTTTTTTAACTCCTAATTGGCAATTTATCGTACAGAACACATCACATATAAACCACGAGCAAATTGGCTCTCATTGCCCAAGGACAGAAAATTAATGTGTTCATTTCTGCCACAATCTTTTTTGCTCCGAGCCTTAATGTAGCTCATTTGTAACAAAGGAGAGAGAAGGTGGAACAAGGGAGCATAGAGATAAAACAAGTGAATTATTTTATTATTGTGGAATCATGCATAATTCATATAATTTATTTCCATTGCCCCTTACAGATCAGGATCAATGTAGTCTTTCAGCAAATGTGTCACAGATAGTTAACAAAGGCTGTCAGAGCACGAATTGGAATTATGGAATCACATTGAGTTCAGTACTTTATCAGTAACTCCTTCACACTCTGCCACTTTATAAACCTCATGTCAAATAATTAAATATGTTAGTATTCCATGTGTTTAAAGCTGATGTCTTCTCTTGCCTTGCATTCAGACCTTCTCTATACTAAGGAGCACCCTTGTTGTCTCAATCTCTCTTTGTTAGCTCTTGGCTGCTGACGGCTCCATAGTGCTCAATAACCAATTACCTGTAGTGTAATTACTCCATAGTGTTCAAAGGTTTCAAAGGTCTCAAAGGATTCAAAGGACTGTTTATTGTTACGTGTACCAATTAAAGTACAGTGAAACTCGATTACCGTACAGCCATACTAAAAAAAGCAAACAAGACACACAGCTACATAAAAGTTAACATAAATACCCACCAGAGCGGATTCCCCACATTCCTCACTGTGACGGAAGGCAATGAAGTCAAATCTTCTTCCCTCTTTATTCTCCCTCGGTCGGGGCAGTCAAACTATCCGCAGTCTGGGTGATCGAAGCTCCCGCGTCGAGGAGATCAAAGCTCCTGTGATCAGGGCGGTCGAAGCTCCTGTGGCCTGGAGTTCCCGAGGTCGGTCCCTAACTAGGGACCGTGAGCTCCACGATGTTAAAGTCTGCAGGATCTCGCGGTTGGAGTTCCAAGGTCAATCCCCGATGGGGACCGCCAGCTCCACGATGTTAGGCCGCAGTACGGAAGGAGATATGATACGGGGGGGAAATCGCATCTCTGTCGAGGTAAGAGATTAAATAAAGTTTCCCCCAACCCCCCCACCCCCCACATAAAACAAGCTAATGAAGACAAAAACATACATTTAACACATACTAAAAAACAACGAGAAAGGACGAGACAGATTGTTGGCGCGGTGCAATGACCTTTAATAGGAACCTGAGGGGCAACTTTTTTCACAAAAACGGTGGTGGGTGTATGGAACAAGCTGCTAGAGGAGGTATTTGAGGCTGGGATTATCCCAACGTTTAAGAAACAGTTAGACAGGTACATGGATAGGACAGGTTTGGAGGGACATGGACCAAATGCTGGCAGGTGGGACTAGTGTAGCTGGGACATGTTGGCCGGCGTGGGCAGTTGGGCCGAAGGGCCTGTTTCCACACTGTATCACTCTATGACTCTATAACCAGCCTAATGTGTGGGTTGAATAAAGCTTGGCACTGAAAATGGGACCTGGCAGATTCTACTAAATAGACAGCGTGTCACCCTACCAACCACATACCCAGACACTATGTGGAGGAAGTGCCCATCCATATTCTATCACTAGTCCTCATATTTCCATGCACCCTTAGTCAGGATCAAACCTGGATCTCTGGCTCAACTGCTGCGTCACCGTGCCACCCTTAATACTGCATTTTGTATCCATTAAACCACTTCATAAAACTTCAGTGCATATTATGGTTTTGAAATGAATAAATATGGTCAAACCATATTTAGTGGGAATTTACCATAATACATCTTTGTGACATGGAAGGAAATTGAAGAATCGGACAAAACCTGTGATCACAGCGAGCAGGTCAAAATTTTACATAAAGGGCACCTAAGGTCAGGATCATACCTGGGTCATTCAAGTTGCGTGTTAACACTAATTGTTGTCCGCATGGAGTTTGTACCTTCTCCCAGTGACCGCTTGGGTTTTCTCAGAGATCTTCAGTTTCCTCCCACACTCCAACGGGTTACAGGTTTGCAGGTTGATTGGCTTTGTATAGATGTAAATTGTCCCTAGTGTGTGTAGGATAGTGTTAATATGCTGGTCGGTGCGGACTCGGTGGGACGAAGGGCCTGTCTCCGCACTGTATCACTAAACTAAACCCATGTTACTCAAACAGTAGTTCTCTTGTCTCAAAGTTAAAAAATTGTGTGTTGAAACCGTATTCCAGGAAACATGCCCAGTGTAATACGGAGATGGGTCTGTGCTGTTGGGTATTCCAAATGAGCTGATAGGCCAAAACCCAGCCTAACCTGTCAGGTAGACACAAGGAACTGCAGATGCTGTTTTTCAAAAATACACAAAGTGGTGGAGTAACTCTGCGGGTCAGGCAGCATTTCTGGAGGCCATGGAAATATATTGTTTGAGGTTAGCCTATGACCTATAAGGTGAACACATAAGATCTAAAGCATTCTTTTAAAGGGCTGGAAAGACATCCCTACCTTCCTGACCAGCATTAATTATAATTCAGCATGATCACATTACTGTTTGTATTGTCCTGACTGAAATGTTATCTGTCCATTTCCATGCCTGAGTTCCTCCAACAGTTTGTTTTTTCCTCAAGAAAACATATGGGTCCTTTGGGTGATTCTGAACAGGAATAGATTTGTCTCTTTTAGAAGTTGCATGCCAAACATGGAGGCGGGCATGACATTGAGATGGAAGATAACTGCATAAAACCTACTGAGCAGCAAATAACAATTAGAACAGTGAAGTGTTAAAGAATTTTCTCAATTCTGTTAACCCTTGCTGTCTCCTCCCCTTCCCACCTCTCCCTCAGCCCTCGGGCCCTGGCATTCCCTCTATCTCTATCTCCCTCCCCCACCCTAGTCGCACTAGCTTCTCATTTTCACACCACAAACAGCTTACAATGGCTTGTTCCCTTTATCATCGATACTTTTTTGCATATCTTTCATTCATTGTTCTTTATCTCTCCACATCACCGTCTATATCTCTCCTTTCCCTGATCCCTGACCAGTCTGAAGAAGGGTCTCGACCCGAAACGTCGCCTATCTCCTTCGCTCCTTAGATGCTGCTGCACCCGCTGAGTTTCTCCAGCTTTTTGTGTAACCCATGAGAACAGTGAACATATTTAAAGGTCACCCTGAAGAATGTAAGATACGAAAGATAGAAGATATGTATGCCATGGCTGTGGGAATGTGACCGTGTGTTTAAAGATACAGGGAAATGATAAAAGTCAATGTATGGACAGAGGCTGATCTACGAACAATATTTATTGACTGATGAAAGGGCAGAATTGTAAAATATTTCTCCAACAGTTGCCTTCATCTGAAAAGCAAGATCCCATGTCTTAATGCCATCGTCCAGTGGCCTTGACATCCACCATCATGAAGTGCTTTGGGACGATGGTTATGGAGCACATTAAATCCGGTCTACCAAACAGCCTTGATCCACTGTAGTTTACCTGCTGCCACAACAGGTCCATGGCTGATGCCATTTCCCTGGCATTATGCTTATCCCTGGAACACATGGATAGGAAAGACACTTGCATCAGGCTCCTATTCGTCGGCTGTAGTCCTGCTTTCAATACCTTATCCCAGCCAACTCCATCTCCAAACTCATTGAAGTCAGCTCTCCCTTCTGCAATTTGATCATTGAATTCCTGACCAAGAGACCACAATCAGCAAGGATAGGTGACAAATCACCCTCTACAATAATCCTCAACACTTGTGCCCCATGTGGATGCGTTCTCAGCCCCCTACTAAACTCCTTATACACTCATGACTATGCAGCCAAATACTAATCCAACTCAATCTACAAGTTAGACACAAAATGCTGAAGACCCGAAAAGTCACCCATTGCTTCTCTCCAGAGATGCTGCCTGTCCCGCTGACTTACTCCACAATTTTGTGTCTACCTCCGATTTAAACCAGCATCTGCAGTTCTTTACTACTCAATCTACAAGTTCGCAGACGTAGTGGGCTGGATATCAAATAATGATAAGACGGAGAGCAGAAAGGAGAGTGAGAACCTTGTATCTTTGTGCCAAGACAACAATCTCTCCTTCAATGTCAGCAAGACAAAAGAGATTGTGATCGACTTCAGGAAGTGAAGGAGTACACACGCCCCAGTATACATGGATGGCTCCAAAGTTGAATTGGTCAAAAGCTTAAAGTTCCTAGAAATAAACACCACCAGCAATTTGTCCTGGGCCAACTGCATCAAAACTATGGGGAAAAAATACACCGATCTATTTATTTCCTTAGAAACCTTAGGAAGTTCGGCATGTCCCCAACAATCTTCATTAACTTCTACAGACATACCGTAGAAAGTATTTTATCGGGAAGCATCGCAGCCTGGTTTGGGTACAGTTCCATCCAAGACCGCAAGAAATTGCAGAGAGTAGCCCAGACCATCACATAAACCAACCTCCTTTCTGTTGACCCCATCTACACTCATGCTGCCTTGGCAAAGCCGCCAGCATAATCAAGGACCAGTCTCATCCTGGTCACTTCCTCGTCTCCCCTCTCCATTCATCGGGAGATACAGAAGTTTAGAAACAAATACCTTCAGCTTCAGGGATAGTTTCTTCTCAGCTGTTATCAGGCAACTGCACCGTCCTCTCATCAGCTAGAATGCAGTCTTGACCTCCCTTCTACTTCATTGGAGACTTTTGAACTATCGTTACTTGACCTTTATTCGAGTCTATCTTGCACCAACTGTTCTGCCCTTTATGCTGTAGCTGTGCACTGTGGACGGCTTGATTGTATGTTCGTGTACAGTCTTTTATTTGAGTGGATAGCATGCAAATAAAGCCTTTTCACTGTACTTTAGTACACATGACAATAATAAACTGAACTAAACTAAACTGAATTGTGTGCCATCTACTTAACAAAAGTTTCAATCCCCTTCACTGCCACGTTTTGTAGTTTAGTATTGCAAAAGTCAAGCAGTGGAAACTAAAGCAACACCAGGTTGAGACTGTACATGCAAGCATAATTCACACAGTCACATACGTGCCACGAATGGTAGGCTCAAACCGTAGCATATGGTTTCGATCAACGTTCCTCTAACGCGTCATCTAACCCTGATCGGGCGGCACTGAGCCATTTTACCAAATTGGCAGAAGATTAACTTTTGATTTCATCTGCTTCACACTCCATCCCTCAGTGGATGTCAGAGTCTGACCAATTTGCTCCTTCCTTCAGCAATGCTGAGAAAAGTCAGACACAGTCCTTCCATCCTCCCTGTCCCAAGCCTGACAACATCAGTCATTCAGGAATCATGTCCAGTTTTTCCCACTGAGAATTTACAGTCAAATGTGGTTTCCTTAAGAAAAGAGGAAAATTTAAACCTGACAATTAAATATGATTGAGTGATCTGGTAGCTTCGAAGAGAGCTGCCGCTGGTATCATCGGCCAGATTAGAGATGAACATGCTGAGACGGTTCGAATTAGCAAGTTGAAACAAAAATGAAGCAAATTGGTCAAAGCAACCCTTACCATCACATTTTTTTTTCGAAAGAACTTGATTACCTTGATTACAATTTTTAGTCAATTCAAATATTCCCATAAATTAGGAGCAAACATTTCATAGATTCAAAAAATCACAAGTGGTTTCAGCATGGGAGGAGGCCATTCAATGAGTCATGTCTGTACTACAACCATGTAAAACAAATCCAGATGGCCCATTCCTCTGTTCCCTTCCCATTCATCCACAAATTCTTTCCTCTTTACACATTTAACCAGATCCTTTGTGAATCCCCCAGCAGTGTTTTCCAATCTGTTTCTATCCATGCTGTTCCAGCCTTTTTATTTCATGGTTACCATCCTTTAACATGCCTTTAACGTTAACCCTGTATTTGACGAGCTGCGTGTGGTCATAAACGGCGGCAAGGCTGGTTCATCACCATGAAGAATGACCGGGCAAGCCACACCCACAGGTGAGTAGGAAGCTTGGACGCCACCGAGCTCAGCCTCAAAAACCTCGAGAAAGATGGAGGCGCTGGCAACGGCGGATGTCAGGAGTGAGCCAGTAGGAGAGGGACTGGGGAAATGCCTCCAGCGTATTCCAAGTCGGCTGCAGGGAGTGCCCCAGGAAACCGAGTTGGTCAGATGGTTTGCGGGCCGTGCCGGTCGAGAGGCCCTGCAGCAGCCTGGGGCTTACCTGGATCAGGAGCCAGTCCAGTACATCGTGCACGTGGACAGGACTTTGGACTTTTTGTAAATGGCACCAAAATATGTCAACTTGTGCATGTGTGATCTATGCAAAAATAATTCCACTGTGCAGTCCACATGTGACAGTAAAGCACAATCGACCCATTGAACATTGAACAACTGAAGAAGGGCCTTGACCTGCAACACCACCTATTCCTGCTCTCTAGAGATGCTGCCTGTCCCGTTGAGTTACTCCAGCATTTTGTGTCTATCTTCGGTGTAAACAAGCATCTACAGGTCCTTCCTAGACATTGCTAAACTTTTATCCACTAACTTCTGAATATTATGTATACTACACCAAAACTATATTTCACTCTTCAACTCTTTTACATCATCAGAACAAAAACATTCAATTGAAGTCTTTGATTCTGATGTACCCAACCGCAATCTGTTGCTATCCCATTGAAACCATTCCTTTTCCAATTTACTCTGTTTACCATGGAATGGTCTTTATCCTTTTCAATGGCAAATCTAATATATGATATTATGAACTCTCTTTCCTGGATGATCTCCCGCTGATACTTGCTCATCCTAGCCTGGCTGATTTCCCAGAACCAATTCTAACAAGGTTATGCCAAAAAAACATATGGATCATATTAATTAATAAGAAATGTTTTTAAATTAATTTATTGAGTTGGAAAGATTTGTGCGAATTGAATGAAAATGTACACTTAATTTCCAAAGTTATTGCACCAGATGGAGCTTTGAACTGGAACAGGTGTCTCTTCACCCTCCAATGCTTGTTGATTCTTTGGCCACTGTGACTGTGCATTGGAATGGGAGAATTGGCAGAAATCAGGAGTCAGTGCATCCGATCTCTGTCACTGGACTTACCACTCCATCCAGTGGTGGTTCTTGGTCTCATTGACTTGAGGGCAGATGCACTTCATATTCAGCTCCTCTACCTTCTGCCAACCAAAGCTAAGACTAAAGCACAAACTCATTCGATTTCCATTAAAGTTTAGCTAAATTTCCTGTTCATTTTTGTTGGCTACACTTTATTTATGATTATAATAAATTTACTTTCATGCATCCTGGCCTGGAATCTAATCCCATCGATTATTTTAATTACAATTTTTAATTCATCTTAAATTGTAAAATGTATTTACTGTCCGTTTAGAATTTATTAATATCAGCAAGAGAAAAACCATCAAAATGAGCTTGCAACATACTATTCTGCTCTCTGAGCAGCCCCAGCTCTACTCTCTTCCAGTAGGGAGGTATCTGGAACAATAAATCTTGCAGATGCTACACAGGTAATGGAGAGATTATCTGGAACCTTGTCAGCAATGGGTCTGATCAATAGAATATATCCCCTTACAGACCCTTCGGCCGTTGCAATCAGCAATCCCCGCACACTGATACAACCCTACACACACTAGGAACAATTTACAATTTTACCGAAGCCAATTAACCTACATCTATTGGAGTGTAGGAGAAAATCGGAGCACCCGGAGAAAACCCACACAGGTCACTGGGGGAATGTACAATTCCATATAAACAGCACCTGAAGTCAGGATCGAACCTGGATCTCTGGCACTGTAAGGCAGCAATTCTACCACAGCGCCGAGTTATCCAAGTATCAGTCTGGGAAAGGCATAGTTTCAGGATAAGTTTAAGTTCAAATTGGAATCTACTTTAGTTACCAGGCTGTCTGTAGCAACAACCACAACTGACAATACATACTCACTAGACATAGTCTTTACATGAAGGCACTTCACGTGTCAAAAATAAGCATTTGTAGTAGTCCACAGAAGGCAGTGGAGGCCAATTCACTGGATGTTTTAATAAGAGAGAGTTAGATTTAGCTCTTAGGGCTAAGGGAATCAAGGGATATGGGGAAAAAGCCGGAATGGGGTACTGATTTTGGATGATCAGCCATGAGCATATTGAATGGCAGTGTTGGCTCGAAGGGCCGAATGGCCTGCTCTTGCACTATTTTCTATGTTTCTATGTATGATTATGACAGGCCATCAGTTTAAGATAGAAGATGCCAAGATAATTCAAATACTGCCAGGTGACATTTAAAGAGAGGAAAACAAAGATAACCCTTCTGTCTACAGGTGTAGCTTGTCCTAGATTCTACAGGTGCTCTTTGATTTTTCCAGCATTTTATTATGGAATTTCACCATTTGTAGTATTTGGCTCTGAACATGAACTCTCTTGAGCATCTCTCTTGAACTTCCACCGGTGTACAGTAGACAGCATATTGACTGGTTGCATCACGGCCTGGTTCAGCAACTCGAACGCCCAGGACCGAAGAAGATTACAAAAAGTGGTCAACACTGTCCAGTCCATCACGGGTACTGCCAACCCTACATTGAAGGGATCAACAGTAGTCGCTGTCTCAAAGAAGCAGCCGGCATCATCAGAGACCCAGACTACACTGGACATGCTCTCATTTCACTCCTGCTATTGGCAGTAATGTACTGGGGCCTGAAAACTAAAACATCCAGGTTCAGGAACAGCTTCTTCCCGATGATCATCTGGCTATTTATAAGCTCCAAACTACACAGAGTTGGAAGCATTGTTTTTGTCTTTGCACTAATATTATTTATTTGTTTTTTATAAGCTGAACTTTATGTTTTATTTATGTTTTAGTTTAATGGTATTTACAGAGTACTGTTCTCCCTCTCCCCTGACGATCAGTCGGAAGAGGAGTCTCGATCCAAATCGTCACCCATTCCATCTCTCCAGGCATGCTGCCTGTTCTGCTGAGGTACTCCAGCATTTTGTGTCTACCTACTGTGTTTACAGATCTGTTTTGCTGCTGCAAGAATTTAATTGATCCATTACAGGACAGATGACAATAAGACCCTCTTGACTCTTGACTTTCTTGATTACATTGTTCATGTCGTAGGGTGTTTCCCTTGGATTAAAATATTTAGATGCAAATGTTACTCTGATACTGCAATATAATATCTGGACTGGCATGCCTTTGAACAGTTGAGCGAATGTTGATATATCTGCTGTGAATATATCAGAGGTTTGTCTTGAAGTCTGTCAGAATGTTCAGATTGACAATAACATTTATTTTCCACTACTTGGAGTGGACACTTCTCCCAATATTTTGCACAATCAAATCCCCACAGGTTATAACTAGGTTAACCACTCATTACGTATTACTTGTGGAACATTGCTGTGTGCAAAATATCTGCCATCTTAAATATGTAATTATAGGAATTAAAATAAAATCATGAGAGGAATAGATTGGGTAGATGCACAGAGTCTCTTGCCCAGAGTAGTTGAATCGAGGACCAGAGGACATAGGTTTTAGGTGAAGAGAAACAGATTTAATCGGAATCTGAGGGGTAACTGTTTCACACAAAGGGTGGTGGTGGTATGGAACAAGCTACCAGGGGAGGTAGTTGAGGTTGGGACTATCCAAACATTTAAGAAACAGTTAGACAGGTACACCGATAGGACAGGTTTGGAGGTTTATAGGCCAAACGCAGACAGGTGGGACTAATGTAGCTGGGACATGTTGGCCAGCGTGGGCAACGTGGGCCGAAGGGCCTGTTACCACGATGTATCACTCTAAGACTCTAATTACGGTTCTTTAAAAAAAAACAAGCTTTGGTGTGTCTTAGGGGGAATGTGATAAGATTATTTTTATTATGCAACATTCCCACCACTGCTGCAAAGAATCTGGGATGGAGATAGCTTGTGCATTTATTTCCATAACCATTGAAAATATGCAGGGAATATATTTAAGAAAGTTATTTAAGCTGCGAAAACTATTTAATAGATCAGGCAGCATGGTAGGAAAAGCAGAGTTAACATTTTGGTTCTTGACATTTTCTCAGAACTAGTTCCAACTTCTGAAGAAAAGTTAATGCTGTTTCTTTCTCCAATGACCTGCCGAAGATTTCCAGCATATATCTATTTTGTTATTGCAACTATATAATGCCCTTAATTTGTCAAAAACGTTCAAATCCACTTCATAAGAGTGTAGTCAAGCAAAAAAAAAACATCTTATGTCAAGTCTCTGAAGGTTTGTATTATTCTTGGAAGGATTCGGGTGGAGCAGAGTCTTTCCCATTCCAGACTGTCATGTGTTCTCATTGCATCAGCACAAGATTTATGCACCTTAGAGCTCCATGGCTTCTTTAAGTGATGCTGTCAACTTAGTGACAAGTTGTGCCAAAAAATAGGTATCCTGGATCAGGCTAAAACCCACTTCCTTCAAGACTATTACAGTTATTATGGAGATGAAACCATCATCCAGGCTGAAATCTAATCCCCATTCCAAAACTGACATTGTTATTTTATGTGCTGCCTTTCCAGCAATCAGTTTTATTTTTTGAATGAATTCCATTTACGTGAAATGATCCATAGTGGTTAAACACTTCAAGTTATCTTTTTTTTCCCTGTTGCTCTTACTGTAGTTAGTCTTTTATACAAGAATATGTGCACCACAAACCAGTATGTTCATCAGATTCATAAGTTCATGTTCATAAATGATAGGAGCAGTATTGAGCCATTCGGCCCATCAAGTCTACTCCGCCATTCAATCATGGCTGATCTATTTTCCCTCTTAACCCCATTCTCCTGCCTTCTCCCCATAACCCTTGACAAACTTACTAATCAAGAATCTATCTATTTCAGCCTTAAAAATATCCATTGGCTTGGCCTCCAGATCCTTCGTATTCAGAGATAATTTAGTTTACTTTAGTTTAGTTTAATTTATTGTTACATGTCCTGAGGTACAGTGAAAAAGCTTTTTGTTGCGTACCATCCAGTCAGTGGAGAGATTGTAGAAGATTACAATCGAGCCATCCACTGTGTACAGATACAGGATAAAGGGAATAACGTATTGTGCAAGATAATGTAAATGCCACTGACAGTTCTGCAAATTGGACATATATCTTTGCAAGGTAAGCTGGAATCCAATTGGAAGGTCCATCAGTACATATGATAGCCAGAAATGAGTAACTTACAGGAGTCTTATCTTATTTATTACTTTATTTATTTAAACTATATCAAGGATAAGAATTGACTTATGGAAGGGCATCAATGAGATCTCATTGATGCCCTTCAGCCAGAGTTTCTGGAGTGACTGGGAGGATGTCAAATTTGAAGGTAGGTTCTGCTTGCAAGCCTGCTGTGGGCGTATGCATAAAGCAATAGGAAGCCAAATCCCTCTGCTCTCCACCCACCATACAATCTATGAAGTGTCTCAATTCAGCGAATATTGAAACAACATTTTAGATTGACACTTAAAAGAATTTGGTGTCAGGAGAGGAGCTTGGAACTGTCAGACAACGGGGATGGATTCAATTCCTGCCACTCCTGGAGAGTGAAATAAAAACTTCTCATCCAGGCTGTCAACGTACCCTGTAACTAATAAAATGGACGGAATAAACAATCTGATTAAAGGATTAATTTTGAGTTTAAATAAGGGCATTCAGTAAAGCTGGAGGCAATGTGTCGCTCAATATGTAGGAAGCACCTGAATGCTCTTAATCACTAAAAGCAACATACATAGTTTCACCATGAGTGCACGGGTGATCTGGTCTTGCATAACATGGCAAAAAATTGCAAAACACAAGGCATTAAAACAAACTGTATTCCCACCCTCTTCATCTAAACCTAGCAATTCAACTTTCCATTTTATTACCACCAAGTGTACTTTGCTAACCTCATAAGGCCATAACATCATAGACACAGGAGCAGAATTAGGTCATTTGGTCCATCGATTCTCCTCCACCATTCAATTATGGCTGACCTATTTTCCCCTCTTAACCCAATTCTCCTGCCTTCCCACCGTGACCTTTGATGCCCTCACTGATCAAGAACCTATCGATCTCCACTTTAAAAATATTCAATGACTTGGTCAGAATCCAATGACTTGGCAGTGAATTCCACAGATTCACCACCCGCTTGTTATAGTAATTCCTCCTCACCCCCATTCTAAAGGTACATCCTTTTATTTTGAGGCTGTGCCCTCTGGTCCATGACTCTCCCACTACTGGAAACATCCTCTCCTCATCCACTCTATTTAGGCCTTTCATTAATCTGTAGGTTTCAAAGAGATAAGCCTTCTTCCTTCTAAACCCCATGGGGAATAGACCCAGATCATCAAAACATAGAAACATAGCAAAATAGGTGCAGGAGTAGGCCATTCGGCCCTTTGAGCCAGTGCCGCCATTCAATGTGATCATGGCTGATCATCAAAAATCAGTTCCCCGTTCCTGCCTTTTCCCTATATCCCTTGATTCCTTTAGCCCTAAGAGCTAAATTTAACTCTTGTTGAAAAAATCCAGTGAATTGGCCTCTACTGCCTTCTGTGGCAGAGAACAGTAAGATTAAATGAGAACTTACCAGTTTGAAGTTTGATCTTTATTTTATGAGGAGTTATGATGAGGGACTACGTGAAGAACCCCGTCCAGCGGCAGAAGCATCAATCTTCAAAGCAGCGGTGTGAAATCACAGGTAATAGTGACTGAAGTATAATAGTAAGATAACAGAAGACTTGTACTAACAGATTACATTTATGAGGGTTGGGAGCAGAGGGCATGTAGTCCCTCATCCCAACTCCTCATAAAATAAAGATCAAACTTCAAACTGGTAAGTTCTCAGTTAATCTTACTGTTTTACTTTGGAGTCACGTGAGTGACTACGTGAAAAGCCCCATACAGCTGCACGTGTGTTATTACATCAGACGCTTTCGTGCAGGCGACTGGTGGAGCAGCGGAGCTCCTCCAACAGTAAGCCTAAATTTCAGGTAAGTGCTATTCCTTACCTGTTGTAGGTCTCCTGCAGGAACCTCAGAGGTTTTTGCGGGATGTTCGCGATGGCCGACGAGGGAACCAGCCTAGGGCTTTGGGGAAACCCTGGTCTGACCGCGGAAGCGGGGAGCTGGCAAATGTCGGGTTTAAGACCGAGATGAGAAAGACTTTTTTCACACACAGAGTGGTGAGTCTCTGGAACTCTCTGCCACAGAGGGTAGTTGAGGCCAGTTCATTGGCTATATTTAAGAGGGAGTTAGATGTGGCCCTTGTGGCTAAGGGGATCAGAGGGTATGGAGAGAAGGCAGGTACGGGATACTGAGTTGGATGATCAGCCATGATCATATTGAATGGCGGTGCAGACTCGAAGGGCTGAATGGCCTACTCCTGCACCTAATTTATATGTTTCTATGTTTCTAGGTAAGACCTTTCCATAGGCGAAACCTGGAGGATGAAGCACAAGCTATTGTAACGAGTACAGTTTCATAGTTTCGGCGATAACACACCCCACGTCTTCATCGGCAGTAAGCGGTTTCACTGGAGTTGGTGGCAGCATGAAAGCTGACCAGAGGTTCCATGCACTCTACATGTGCTACTCTACAATTAAGGGACCACTTACAACTTGGTAAGATGTACTCTTAGTTATACATTACAAATGATTGAGACATTATCATCTACTTTGAGGGGTCTAACCATGTAAATGGATAATACTAGCATTCCAAGCAGGTTAGAATTGGGCAGGCTCAGTATAAGAGCCAAGATTGTCTTGCAAGACTGGCTCGGAGAATCGGGCCACAGCTGCTGTTTACGGCAGACACAAAATTGCGAATATCATCTCTAGTTTGGAGGTGGAGCAGACTTGCATGACTTAACAATTCTTCTTTTAGTGGTGTCAACTATCTATAGACCCTACGGGCATTATATGGATTAAAGAGTGATTTAGCAAATATGCATATCGGCATGCTCAGCTTCATGTTGATACATTATGATGATGGCATATCAGTTAAAGACCGAGGGGGCAATCAGTTAAAGACCCCTGGAATGGTTACATAATCTCGTTTGCCACAGGAGAATCATCAAGTATAGGTCAATGACAGAATTGGTGTTGAATCACACCGTATTATGAAACTCTGGTTAAATGGAACACCTAATATAGATATGTTGTTTTCATGCTTATTCACTGGTTGCAAAATATGTGGCATAACAGTGGCGAAAGATGCATTCTCGCTACAAGGAGAAGGAAGGTCTTTTATGGCTCCCTCCATTTTGCTTCATTAATCGAGGCTTCAAATAAAGTCATTAAGAAGCCGCTTTAGGTTCCTATTGTGTGATTGTCTGATGCAAATTGATTCCTGATTTGTCGGGAATAATAATATAACCTTATATGGTTATTTTAAACGTAATGTTGCTGGTTCAGTCTGAGGCTTGGGAAATCAGCCGTTGCATGATAAACTCAAATTATGTTCTGCAGATTTAATAAACTGCCCTAAGGCTTGGGTTGTTACATCTATCCTTCTATGTGTTCAAAGTGCTTGGATAGCACAAAAACACAGGACTTTTCTTATCCAGGAGATGAAAAGAGTTTGTTTTATGCTCATGTTACGTTGAAAACGGTATAAATTGCTAACGTTTGGAGTTCATGTTAAATGATCTTTTGTTAATTATTGAGTTGTACGGCCATTAATTGTGTCAACGTGTTTTCTTATTGAGTTGGCTGTAGCAAACAAGACCCGCTCTGTCGTGTTCACGCCGGATATCAAGTTGTAGGATATTTTCAACACAAGGTCTCCCAGGACCAGTACAATGCCGTATGGGATGTTGACATTTGTGAACACTATTTCACCAGGAGGCTTCAGCTTCAACCTTAAATTTGACTGGAGTTCATTAGGTAGTTATATTTCTGGTGCTGGTTTAGCGCAGCAGGTTCAGTCGCTACTTAATTGTGACGGTACAGGATGATTACATCTGTAAATAATAATATATATTATTACCCATATCACACATCTGAGGTATGCTTTTACAAAATTGTATTCCCTTCGTTTTTACTGCCAACAGGGGTAACAGGGGAATATTTTCTTGTATTCCCCTTTCTTGCGAACGCCTATGGACTTTACCTGTTAAAACAGCGGGGAATATAGTCTTATATTCCCCTGGTCTCACATCCGGGAACTTGGCAACGTGATGGCAACGTGACGCTGCGTGGGAAATTTAGAATATTCAAACGGCAGACAGGAAGACTGCCGCGTCCATTTTGGTTAAATTTTGCGTGGAAGTCCGCCGAGCTGAGATGTTCAGATTTTCCTCTAGATGTCTGATAATGGGTAATAATAACAATATTGACTGTTCTCTTTCGGGAGATACGACATATATTGCCCTCACTAGATCCATATTGTCCTCGTCTTCGACTCGGGCAATATGAATCTACTTCAGGCAATATATGTCGTATCCCCCTCAAGGCCAGTCAATATTCTATTAATATTACGTTATAAATACTTGAGCAGACCAGAAGGGATTCAGGTCTCAAAATAGTCGCAGGCATGCCAGGGGACCTTTGATAACGTAAGCACACATATATACAACAATACATCAAGCTCACCAAGAGCCTCGGAGGTTCTGAATTAGCAATGTTGTTAGTCACAAAAAACTTGGAAGAACATATTTGTTCAGGCCACTCCAGATGATAAAACAGAGTTTGCATTATGTAGGAATGGATTCTGATTCCAGATCTCATTCCACCAGTGCTGCTACAACATCAGCAGCAAGGGTATTTACGTTCCGCTGGGTCACATTGTTACGGCTGCAGCATGGTCCAACATGAATCTCCAAACATTTATAATAACCCATTGCTGAACCAGGGGTATTTGTTAACTCTATTTATGTTCTGGTTATACTTTCCATCTGGGTGAGAGATGGAAATTTTATTACTTCATTTAAACAGCATCAACATTTTTTAAATCTATGTCATGACTGTATGCATTATGAATGTTCTCCCTTCATTTGTCAATGAAGCAGCTGTGGTTGTGTATACTCATTTCACGCGGCATGAAATCACAGAGCTTTGAAATCCTCATGTAGTCACTCGTGTGACTCCAAAGTAAAATAGTAAGATTAAACGAGAACTTACCAGTTTGAAGTTTGATCTTAATTTCATGAGGAGTTACGATGAGGGATTACGTGCCCTCTGCTCCCAACCCTCATAAATATCATCTGGTAGTTCTAGTTTTTTGTTTCTTACTATTATACTTCAGTCACTATTACCTGTGATTTTACACCATTGCTTTGAAGATTGACGCCTGTGCGGCTGTACGGGGGTCTTCACGTAATCCCTCATCGTAACTCCGCATAAAATAAAGATCAAACTTCAAACTGATAAGTTCTCGTTTAATCTTACTATTTTACTTCGAAGTCACGTGAGTGACTACGTGAAGACGTCAAAGCTCTGTGACTTCATGCAGTGAGAAACAAGTCTACACAACCACAACTGCTTCATTTGCAAATGTGGGAAAAAACATTCATAATGCATACAGTCATGACATATATTTAAAACATGCTGATGCTGTTTAAATGAAGTAATAATATTCACATCTCTCGCCCGGATGGAAAATATAACTAGAATGTAAATAGAGTTGACAAATACCCCTGGTCTAGCTATGGGTTATTATAAATGTTTGGAGATTCGTTCATTGACCATGCTGCAGTTGTAAGGATGTCGTGCAGCGGAATGTAAATACTCTTGCTGCTGGTGTTGTAGCAGCCCTGGTGGAATGAGATCTGGAATCAGTATCTACTCCTGCACAAACCAAACTCCGTTTTATCATCTGGAGCGGCCTGAACAGATACGTTCTTCTAAGTTTTTTGTGACTAACAAACTTAGCTAGTTCAGAGCCTCGAAGGCTCTTGGTGACCTTGACGTATTGTTGTATATATGTATGCTTACGTTACCAAAGGTCCCCTGGCATGCCTGTAACTATTTTGAGACCTGACATTCCTTCTGCTCTGCTCAAGTATTTGTAAACATAAAATATTATATATTATTATTTACAGATGTAATCATCCTGTACCGTCACAAGTATGTAGCGACTGAACCTCCGCGCTAAACCAGCGGCAGAAGGATAACTACCTTATGAGCTCCGGCCAAAGTTAAGGATGTAGCTGGAGCCCCCTGGTGAAATAGTGTTCACAAATGTCAACATCCCATATGGCATTGTACGGGTCCTGGGAGACCTTGTGTTAAAGATATCCTTTCAAACTTGATATCCAGGGTGAACCCGACAGAGCAGGTCTCGTTTGCTATAGCCAATTCAATGAGAAGGCATGTTGACACAGTTAATGGCCGTACAACTCCATTATTGACAAAAGATCATTTAACATGAACTCCAAATGTCAGTAATCTATACTGTTTTCAATGTAATATGAGCATTAAACAAACTCTTTTCATCTCCTGGATAAGAAAAGTCCTGCTTTTTGGTGCTATCCAAGCATTTTGAACACATAGAAGGATAGAAGTAACAACCCAAGCAGTCGGGCAGTTTATTGAATGCAGAACATAATTTGATTTTATCATGCAACGGCTGATTTCCCAAGCCTCAGGCTGAACCAGCAAAGTTACGTTTAAAATAACCATAAAGGTTGTATTATTATTCACGACAAATCGGGAAAAAGGTGCAAAAGCCAATCACACACTAGGAATCTAAAGCGGGCTCTTAATGACTTTATTTGAAGCCCCGATTGATGAAGCAAAATGGAGGAAGACATAAAAGACCTTCCTTCTCCTTGTAGCAAGAATGCATCTTTTGCCACTGTTATGCCACTTATTTTGGAACCTGTGAATAAGCATGAAAACAAACATATCTATATTTGGTGTTCTATTGAATCAGAGTTTCATAATACGGTGTGATTCAACACCAATTCTGTGTTGTCATTGACTTATACTTGATGATTTTCCTGTGGCAAATGAGATTATGTAACCATTACAGGAGTCTTTAAGTGATTGCACCCACATATGCCACCATCATAATGTGTCAACATGAAGTTGAGCATGCAGATATGCATATTCGCTCAATCACTCTTTAACGCATACAATGCCCGTAGGGTCTATAGATAGTTGATACCAATAGGTGAAGAATTGGTAAGTCATGCAAATCTGCTCCACCTCCAAACTCGAAGATGATATTTGCAATTTCCCATTTTAGGGCCATTAGCATAACTTTGCAATATAATTAAATATTTACTGAACAAACTACTGGAACAATATTGAATACTGTTTGTCCATCATTGTGACTTTGGTAGCTTCAGCTGGTAATAACAAAGTTGTGTTAACAATGACCTATATGGCACTTTACAGTTTACCATTTAGCAGGATGACAGTTCTCCCACTTGCACAGCTGAATCACATCTATTATATTTCCAATTAGTCTTAATGAAATACAAGGCTGTTACAGGAGTCTATTGACTGCAATCTGTTGCCCAGGCCAGCGTCAATGGCCAATTGAATAGCTAAAGGTAAATCCCAATGTCCAACATGTCTATTTGATAACAATTTAATCTTAACTGGATAGAGGAGCCCAATTTCTCAAATATAGTTTGAGATTTAAACAGTGGATGTTAGCAAAATCCAGCGTTAAAATATCATCGAGATATTTGGGTATCCAAATTACTAGGAAATATAAATCATTACTCAATGCAAACTATATGCCTTTATTAACTAAATTAAATGGTTGATTAAATTCTGGAAAACACTGCCGATGTCCTTAATAGGCAGAATAAATGCTATAAAAACAATCTTCTTACCATAAATACTGTACCTATGTCAATCAATACCAATATACTTACCCCAAAAAAAGTTTTAAAAATTAGACTCTGATATTACAAACTTCATATGGGGCTATAAATTACACAAAATTCAAAGAAAACATTTGTGTAAATCTAAAGAATCAGGGGGACTGACACTCCCTAACTTATTGTATTACTATTGGGCAATGAATATTAAAAATATAATTATTGGTTGGACAGTTCTGCCCAACAAGTAGATTGGATAAGAATGGAGGAAGAGGATTGTTCCCCTTATAATACACGAGCGATCCTTCTTTCCCCGATGAAACTGAACAATATAATATATGAAGAATCCAATTATTCACAATATAATACAGGAAACAAATAAAATTAACTTAAAAATTAAGAAATTTATCGCTTCTTTCCCCAATAGTTAACAATCCCTCATTCAAACCATCTATTATTGATAAAACGTTTATCCATTGGGAAAGAATAGGAATTAAAATGATTGGAGATATGCATGAAATGGGAAAACATTTATCATTCCAACAATTACAACTAAAATATAATTTGAAAAGTAACCGATATTTAAAAAATCTTCAAATTCAAGATTATTTGAAAAAATATATGCAAGGATATCAAACTCTAACCTCAGATTTATTAGAGGAAGGAATAAATAGAAAGGCAGAATTAAGCAATTTAATATCATACTTATATTATATAATTTTAAATATAGAAACACCAATGACAGAGGCAATTAGAAGGGACTGGGAACAAGAGTTACTGATAAAAATCCCGAACGACAGATGGGAAAAAAATCTATTATATGTACATAAATGTTCGATTAATGTAAGACATAACCTAAATTATGTAAGACATAACCTAAAATTTTACACAGATTATATTACTCGAAAACCAGATTGAATAAAATATTTCCAAATGTTTCCCCCATTTGTGATAAATGTCTAACTCAAAATGCCATTATAGCACATTCCTTTGTCTCTTGTACAAAACTGCATACATTTTGGAATTGAAATTTTTGGAACATTTACAAAACTACTTAACACAAAATTGAACCCCAATACAGAACTGATTATCTTTGAATCAATGGAAGAGGGAAGTAAATTAACTATGTTCCAAGAAGCTCTTCTTAATTATGGTTTAATAACAGCAAAAATACATATTCAAATTCTGGAAAAACGCAACCACGCCAACGTTCAAAATTGTGGATTTCAAATATGTCGGAAACGCTACATCTTGAAGAAATGAGATTGCTCCAACTAGGCAAAGTAGACCAATTCTTAAAGACTTGGTCCCCTTTTATCGACTTTTTACAAGCATATGGTGCAACATAACAAAACCTTAGAAATTAAATGGTTCAGAACCGGGTGACGGATGGGTAAAGATATGAAATAGGTATATCTCTCCTAATTTCTTTTTTCTCTACTTTCTCTTTTTCTTTCAATCTTCTTAGCTTTTTATCTCTGCTCTCTATCTCTTTCGCTATCTGTTTCTACTCGCTTATCTATTTCGACACACTTTATTTCCCTTTTTCTTTTGCTGTTCTTTTATTATTAAATTAAAAATAAGAAGTTGTACAAGAATGGTAGTATGTATGTATTAGGTACTTAGGTACCACACTACTGTACTTCTAACAAAAATTAAACTTTTTTTTTAAATTAAAAAAATATCATCGAGACAATGCATAACCAGTGTTTTTGAACTATGAGTAGTCCTCTTTGAATGCTTTCTTGTCATCATTCTGTTATATTGCCTTATCATAGCAACGCCTCCTCAAATGTCCCCCATGATCACTGTAAATGGGAATACACTATAAAATCAGTTGTTAATCAGCCATCTTTCATAATGAACAGGCCACGCCGGCCATCATTTTGTGTCTGCCGTGAACGGCAACTCTGGCCCATTTTTTGAGCCAGTCTTGCAAGACAAACCTGGCCATTATACTGAGCCTGCCCCCTTGAAGTAGATGATAATGTCTTAATCTTTTTTTATTGTACAACCAAAATTACATCTTACCAATTTGTAAGTGGTCCCTTTGTTGTAGAGTAGCACAGGTAGAGTGCGTGGAACCTCTGGCCAGCTTTCATGCTGCCACCAGCTTCAGTGAACCGCTTACTGCCAATGAAGACGTGGGGTGTGTTGTCGCCGAAACTATGAAGCCTTACTCGTTCCAATACCTTGTGCTTCATCCTCCAGGTTTCGCCTTTGAAAAGGTCTTACCTGAATAGAAGATTGGGCGGCTGGCTTTAATGACCCCCTGATAGCGGTGTTCACTGCATATGTGTTGGGATGGCAACCTTGCTGCCAGCCATAGTACTCTGGCGCATGCCATTCATCCGTTGGGCATGCTCCACCGCTATACCCTCAGACTCGGCGTTAGATTACACTGACTCCGCAGGCTCTCCTCTTACATGAGAGAGACATTAAGCAGCCACGCTACAAGTGCTGCTGGCGCGGCTTCAGCAATACGCCAACTTTACCATGGACTCGGCGTTAGCCTAATACTGACCCGGCATGCTCTCTTCTTAGATGAGGGAGACATTAAACAGGCCTGCTACAAGGAGCTGCTGCCACGGCCTCTCCCATAGGCCACACTGCCATAGACTTAGCATCCCCACTAAGCAGCCCCGTCTAAGGTGCTGCTGGTGCAGCCTCTCTCATAGGCCGGTACTGCCATAGCCTCGGCATCCCCATGAAGCAGCCTTGAGTAAAGGTGCTGCTGGCGCCCATGAAGCAGCCCTGAGCAAAGGTGCTGCTGGCGCCCATGAAGCAGCCCTGAGCAAAGGTGCTGCTGGCGCCCATGAAGCAGCCCTGAGCAAAGGTGCTGCTGGCACCCATGAAGCAGCCCTGAGCAAAGGTGCTGCTGGCACCCATGAAGCAGCCCTGAGCAAAGGTGCTGCTGGCGCCCATGAAGCAGCCCTGAGCAAAGGTGCTGCTGGCGCGGTTTAACCCCATATCCTGGGGACTACTGCGGTCTGGGAACCACATACTATTGGATTTTCTTCTTCTTAGCTTTTTATCTCTGCTCTCTATCTCTTTCTCTTTCGCTATCTGTTTCTACTCGCTTATCTATTTCAACACACTTTATTTCCCTTTTTCTTTTGCTGTTCTTTTATTATTAAATTAAAAATAAGAAGTTGTACAAGAATGGTAGTATGTATGTATTAGGTACTTAGGTACCACACTACTGTACTTCTAACAAAAATTAAACTTTTTTTTTTTAATTAAAAAAATATCATCGAGACAATGCATAACCAGTGTTTTTGAACTATGAGTAGTCCTCTTTGAATGCTTTTTTGTCATCATTCTGTTATATTGCCTTATCATAGCAATGCCTCCTCAAATGTCCCCCAACGTGTAGAGTTACTGACCGTCTTATCAGTGATTCCGATCATGAAACCCGACATTCGCCAGCTCCCTGCTTCCGCGGTCCGACCAGGGTTTCCCCACAGCCCTTAGCTGGTTCTCTCATCGGCCGTCGTGAAGCATCCAGCAAAAACCTCTGAAATCCGAGGTTCCTGCAGGAGACCTAAAACAGATGAAAAATACAACTTACCTGAAGTTTAAACTTACCGCTGGAGGAGCTCTGCTGCTCCAACCGGTCGCCTGCACCAATGTGTCTGACGTAATGATGCACGTGCGGCTGGACGGGGTTCTTCACGTAGTCACTCACGTGACTCCAAAGTAAAATTCCACAGCCATAACTCTCTGGGGGAAAAGGGTTTTCCTCATCTGAATGGCCTACCCCTAATTCTTAAACTGTGAATAAGTTTCCTTCTCCTAATCTGACACCATTCAGATAATAATCTGCCTTGTTCTTGAAACCAAATGGGATAACCACACATCTATCCACATTATATTGCATCTGCCATGCATCTGCCCACTCACCGAGCCTATCCAAGTCACTCTGAAGCCTCATAGCATCCTCATCGCAGCTCACACTGCCACCCAGCTTTGTGTCATCCACAAAGCTTATCTTGAATGCATGAATACTCAGCTACCTGTGGTAAATTCTAAATTTCTCATGTACTCTTAACTGACTATCTTATATTGATGGTGCCCATCATGAGAAACATCTTTTCCACGTCACCGTCTTCAGCCAACAGTGAGAGAACAGTTAGTGGGTATTTTACTCAGAGATTTTTGATCGTCACAAGTGTGACACAAGCAGCATGTGACATGAGGAAGAAGCTGATGAACATGTAGGCAGGCTAAGGGCACCAGCAAAAGGATACATTCTCTACCTCAAGCTTTGTGAGTACACTTTTAATTTGCAGACTGTGGAACCTTAGCAAAGCTATTTGACGTGCTGGAATGAATATTTCAGAGAACCAAGCAAAACTCCCACTAGAACAGTGCTAAAAAGTGAGACACAAAAAGCTGGAGTCACTCAGTGGGACAATCAGCTGAAGAAGGGTGTCGACCTGAAACATCACACATTTCTTCCCTCCAGAGATGCTGCCTGTCCCGCATCTAAACCAGCATCTGCAGTTCCTTCCTACACTAAAAAGGGAGAGGCAGTTTCATGCAGAACAAGGGTTCCAAGGTTCAGACAAGGAGCAAAGGCACTGGAGAAATGGCACTGGTTGAGGCTGAATCACACAAACATTCAACGCCCATTATAAAATGGCACAGTCGGTGGACTGGCTTTCCCTAATTTTCTTCTCTAATACTGGGCAAATAATATTAAAATTTTAATTTATTGGATGGACGATACTTGCCAACAAGTAAACTTGTTTAAAATGGAGAGGGAAGATTGTTTGCCTTTCAATATAGGTGCAATTCTTCTCACTCCAATAAATCTGAAGAAATCAACGTATGAGAAAAATCCGATAATCCATAGCATCTTACGAATCTGAAAACAGCTGAAATCAACCCTTAAATTGAGAAATGTATCTTACCAATCGCCAATAATCCCTCATTTAAACCATCTACTTTAGACAAGGCGTTTGTACAATGGGAAAGCTTAAGAATTAAAAAGCTGGGAGATCTTTATGAGATGGGGACCCTCCTCTCGTTTCAAGAATTACATTCGAAATATAATTTAAAAGGTAGTCAATAATTAATATCTTCAAATACGAGATTATGTGAAAATACACACCCAAGATTGTCACTCTATGAGTCCAGACATACTAGATGAATGCATGAATAGAAAGTCGGATTCAAATAAGTTAATATCGTACCTCTATAACACACTTTTAAATTTACATATCCCACCGTCGAAAATAATTAGGCGAGCTTGGGAAGACAAATTGGGTTTAACAATTTCAAAGGATAGTTGGGTGGAAAGTCTTCTATATGTTCTCTTAATGTTAGGCACTCGCTAATACAATTCAAAATACTTCATAGAATTTAATATTCAAAGTCTAAATTAAATAAGATCTTCCCAAATGTCTCTCTTATTTGTGATAAATGTCTCCTCCAAGAAGCAACCATTTGCTTCCTGTACAAATTACAAAACTTCTGGAGAGAAACTTTTGATATATTTTCCAAAATACTTCAAATAAAATTGGATCCTGACATAAAATTGATCACATTAGGTATTTCAGAGGCCTGTTCTGAGCTAACATTATTTCAAAGATGTTTTCTTAATTATGGCCTGATAACGGCGAAAAAACGAATACTTAAATTTTGGAAACAGACAACAGTCCCTACAGTGAAGATGTGGATCACAAACATGTCCGAGACACTACATTTGGAAAACATTAGGCTTGTCTTGGCGGAAAAACCAGATCAAATTCTCAAGACATGGACACCCTTCACCGAATTCTTATAAGAATAGTATGGTGCAACACAAATTTAAATTTAAATCCGATGCCGGGTTGGTTGAGATGGGGGGTGGGGGGAGGGGGGGGAAGAGACGAGTGGCAAGGTATATCTCCACCTTTCTTTTCCTTTTTTCTTATTGCTATATCTTTCGGTCACACTACTTTGGTAGTTTAGGGGTCTTTCCTTTGGGGTCACCTATCTTTTCACTTTTCACTTTTTCACTTTCTTGTTCTCTTTTTCTTTTCTTTTTTCATTTTCAGGTTATAAGGTTAAAAATGAAGCTGTACAATAATTGTACAATTTTAGATGCTGAATGTTTTATCTTTGTACAATTGTTTCTAATAAAAATAAATTTAAAAAAAAAACTAAATAAATAAATAAATAAAATAAAATGGCACAGTTCTGAAAAAGTCACCGGGGAGGACATATTGCACAAAGTCCAAACCCCTGAAGTCTGAAGAAGGGTCTCGACCCAAAACATCAATGATTTATTCTATCCAGAGATGCTGCCTGTCCTGCTGAGTTACTCCAGCATTTTGTGTCTGGCCCTGCAGCAAACAAATGTCAGTCGAGACGGGAGGTACTGTTCGTCATAGAGCCATGCAGCAAGGAAACAAACCAATCGGCCCAACTCATCCAGGTTTTATAACTAACCTAGTCCCATTTGAGCTAGCTAGGCCCACATCCCTATGAACCCTTCCTATCCATGTACCCATCTAAATGTCTTTTAAACACCACCATTGTATCCAACTCCTCAGTATCCTCTGCCAGTTCATTCCACATATGCACACACTCTCTGCGAGGAAATTGGCTCTCAGGTTTCTTAAATCTTTCTTCTCTCACCTTAAACCTATGCCCTCTGTTTCCGGACTCCTCTACCCTGGGAAAAAGACTGACCATTCACCTTGTCTATGCCTCTCACGATTGTGTATACCTCTATAAGGTCACCGCCTTAGTAGCCTGCACAGCAGGGGAAAGAGACCAAGCCTATCTAGCCTCTGCTCATAACACAAGCCCTCGAGTCCTAGAAACATCATGGTGAATCTTCTCTTTACCTTGTGCATAACATCCCAACTCCTGAACTCCACACCCTTACTGATAATGGCTAACATGCTAAAAAAACCTTCTTCACCATGCTGTTTAGCTATTTCACAACTATCAGGGAATTGTGTATGCAAACCCTAAGTCTCTCTACTCCACAACATTTTCTATGGCCCTACCATTTACCATGTAAGTCCAGCCTTGGTTTGACTTACCAAAATGCATCACCTTACACTTGTCAGTTAAATTTCATATACCATTCCTTGGCCCACCTTCCCTCGTTGCTCCAGAACCTTCTGTAAACTTACATAGCTTTCCTCACTATTTACTATACCACCTGCTTTGGTGTCATCCACAAAGATATTAAGCACATCATCATCCAAAGCTTTAATATAAATGACAAATAACTTAGTGGACCCAACAGACATCCCTGTGTAAATCCTGGCTAAAATAGAGCTAAAACTACAGCCAAAATAAATCAGAGGATTCATGTAAGCCATTTCTGTGTAAGAAGCCACAGGCTGCTTGCGGGTGCCGGGAACTCCCAGATCAATACCTCAGATAAGGAAGGTCGAAGTATCATTGTTAGTATGTATGAGAATCTTGCAGAGGAACTCCAAGATATTGTAAATGCATGAGTTTGATTCGATTACTGCAAAGGGATTGTAAATAATGTTGCAAGACAGTTACCCTGCTGTTTGTTGATTGGCCAGAGTGTTTAGCCTGAACAAAATTTGTGTTCAAGGGTAAATGTTGCATTATTGAGTTAACCTGACTTCCTTCCAGAAGCTTCTGAAGGAAACATTGTTTAAGACTCTCTATAATTGGGTTGGGGAACTGTCAATATTGCATTGATATAATTGATATGTATTGGATTGTAAGGGGAACCACCCCTATGTAGATCGGCCCTTCAATGTTCGTGGACTTATAAAAGGTAGCCCCCTTTTAGATCGGTGTCGATTTTCTGGAAGGGCGCTTGGGACTGCGTGACCTTTTGGGCAGAGTCTACTTGAATGAGGCTGAAGGGCTTGGCCAGGCAGAGACAAGGATCGAAACCACGGAGGTTAGGTATTATCTAGGGAAATTTGTGTTTGTTCTAAAAATAAAGATTAATTGGTCCAGTGCTTGAGTCAGTGTTCTTACTGAACTAGACTAGGGGGGGGGGGGGTTAAAATTTAGGAGCATAGTTACACCTGCAGCACAAGACTGGTCACAGGCCTCCAATCAGACAAAAACACCTTGGACTACTTCTGCCAAGCCAATTTTGAATCCATTTGGAGACCCAGGAGACCGCAGTTGCAGGAATATGGAGCGTTGAACAAACTGCAGCAGCATTTGGGGGTGTAAAGGAATGGTCCATATTTTGGGCTTAACCCTGCATTGGTACCTTGTCAAAGACTCTCTAAATTCCATATAGACAACTCAAAGAAGTGGGGGCAGTGCTGCAAGAGTATCATACATAGCAAAATCAGATAACAGAGTGGTGGAGAATGGCATGCTGAACGGCATTTATTGCACAACAAGAGGATGACAAGAACACAATATTTATCACCATCCCCATCAGCAACGTCCTGAGTTAAGTAGTTCAGAGGTGAAGTCGTGGAAATCAATACTCAAGCTTAATTAAATCCACTCACTCTCCAATATTGGGGGTGAACTGAAAATTTCAAAGTTGAGATCAACAGCATTTAGATGGGTGAAGGGGAAAAGATTGGCAGAAGAAAGGCATGTAAGTGATGGCACCCTCTCCCTTCAATGTCCCTCTAATCTCCTGCTGACAGGCCAGGAGGGGCCAATTTTAGCATCATTGATAGCAGCAAGCTCCAATTAGCTGATATTGGTTGGCCACCTCAACCCTGTCAGCCCACTCCCTGTTAAACCCAGGCTATCTAGCAGGTGGCTTCCCCTATTGCAGGTTTGAGGAAGACTGAGTCACTGGGACAAACCCAAGAGCACCAGCGCCACTGTGTGGTCAAGACTAGACAGTGGAGAAAGAAGCCCTAGACAGCCGGTGCTTCTAGCTGAGGCTAAGACTGAGTGTTCGGGACAAGCCTGAAATGCAGGAACCTCTTCCTGCCCACAGTCAAGGAGGGGTTGTGCTCACATACACATAGACAAAGACTGGCTGTCAGGATAACCCAGACTGTGATATGACCTCTTCAAGGCCAAAGTTGCGCTTCCAGGAAGAAACCTGTACTGTCAGCATCTCCTCACGAGGCAAGGGTGAATTGCAGGAAGAAGCCTGAGATCCTCCTTCAAAGACCAGGACTATGCTGCTGGGACAAGCCTGAGATGCATTGAGTTATTCCAGTGGTTTATTGTTTGCTCAAGATTCCAGCATCTACAGTCTCTTTTGACTCCAAACAGCTATATATTGACTTGGACATCTCTTCTGATGTAACTGCATACCAGAACAAACTTAAGACTGAACAATTTACTCCTCTTCCACTGCTTATGTTGTAATTTGTGATCAATCTAAATGAAAATGTAGTTGTCATTTCCATATTATATCAATGTTAAGTCTACAGTGTCTTGTCGAGTTTGACAGAGCAGGAAGCATCTCCCAATAAGATTCCCCACAGTTGGAACAGTTGACTAGTTCATCAATCATTTATTTTTCAATATTGTTGTTTAATCTCATATTTTGATATGCTAAAATCATCCCTAGATGTAAATAATTATACTAAAAGAGCAGATGAAAAAGAGGGATGGCAAGCAAAGTTGAGATTGAGAGCTTGGGTAATAACGATGCTGTAATGGCTAAAAATTACAGCTGCTGTGCACACATGCACTTACTACTGTTTTGAACAGTTTCAGATGTCAACTTGGTGCAAGAGTAATTGTGTGGGAAACTAAAATGCGTGGGAATTATGCAGAGCTGCCTGATCTAACATAATTCAGAGTAAAATGCTGTTTTTTTGTACTTCACCAGTTTTTGTTGCTTTGGAAATCCACATCCAACTTCTTAATCTCATGTGGCTGACTATCTGTTCAACAGCTTGGACCATGTTGCCCCTGGCCCTGCTGGAACTCCCCAACCAATGCTACTAACATTTGGACAATGGCGTGGATGTTAGCTCATTCACTCATTCGTGCAGCTCATAGCATTAGAGACTATGTTCGAACTTGACCTTGAGTTTGCACGTTCTCCCTATGGGTTTTGTTTTCGAGCAGCAGTTGTTCAACTGACCACCGTTGTGGACAGGAGCGAGTTATAAATAAAGATCATTCTAAGAACTTGGTCGTCGTCTCTGCATCCGCTAAAAAGGAATGTTAACCTGCTGGACCCAGAGGTAATTCTGCCTTCAATTAGTACTACAGAAATCCATGAAAACCTCTGAGGTGTTGAAGCATAAAAGTGTTAAAATATAGTAAAACTACATTTACTATAATAAATTAAAAGATGACATAATAGTAAAAAGAAACACAATTTAAACGCCATTTGGACTGATACATGGATTGGAAAGGTTTGGAGGGATATGGGCCAAACAAGGGCAGGTGAGACTAGTACAGATGGGCCATATTGAGAATGCTGTTCATCGACTTTAGCTCAGCATTTAACACCATTATCTCCTCCAAACTGATCACCAAACTCATCGACCTGGGCATCGACCCCTCCCTCTGCAACTGGATACTGGACTCTCTAACCAACAGACCCCAGTCTGTTAGGTTAGACAACCACACCTCTTCAACCCTCACCCTGAACACCGGCGTTCCACAGGGCTGTGTGCTGAGCCCTTTCCTCTGCTCCCACTTCACCTACGACTGCACACTTGTACATGGTATTAACACCATCATCAAGTATGTAGATGATACAATGGTGATTGGCCACATCAGCGACAACGATGAGTCGGCCTATAGGGAGGAGGTCCAGCTCCTAGCAGCATGGTGCGCTGACAACAACCTGGCCCTTAACACCAAGAAGACCAAGGAGCTCATTGTGGACTACAGAAGGTCAAGTCCGTTCCATCGTATAAAGGTAAAATAATTATTATAACGGTTGGAGAGGGGACAATTTATATAATGTGAAAATGTTGAATAAAGCTTCCCCAAGTCCTATCAAATTTAACCAAGGGTTCGACAATGTCACTCCTAATTTTTTCTAAATTTAAACATGATATCGTTTCAGAGTACCAATGAAATGTGATAGAAGGATTAGAGTCTTTCCATTTAAATAAAATAGATCTTCTGGCAATTAATGTAGGAAAAGCAATCAGCCGAAGGGCAGAATTGGACAGATAAGTACAATCTGACATTGGTAGCCCAAAAATTGCAGTAATAGGATGAGGTTGTAAATCAATAGCTAAAACTACAGAAATAGTGTCAAAAATGTCTTTCCAATATTTTTCCAAAGTTGGGCAAGACCAAAACATGTGCGTCAGTGAGGCCACTTCAGAGTTACATCTGTCACAGATAGGATTTATATGACCACATTGTAGAGTTATTAACTAATTGAAGAATCATTTCCCATTTCTCTAGAGGTAGAGAAATTTGAAGTTCTCTTTCCCAGTCATTCTTAATTTTATCCAATGTATCTATTTGTAATTTCAAAATTATCTCATAAATAGTCATTATTAAACCTTTCTGATAAGGGTTCAAATGTAAAACATTTTCCAAGATTTTGGTTTGATGTGGTAATGGAAAAGAGGGTAGTGTAGCCTTCAAAAAATGTCTAATTTGTAAATATCTAAAGAAATATGAGTTAGGTAGATTATATTTATTGGAGAGTTGTTCGAAAGACATAAAACAACCATCCAAAAATAAGTCACGAAAAACTGATAATCCCTTCCTCTTTCATAACAGAAAGGCTTGATCAGTACTAGAAGGTTGGAAGAAAAAGTTAGATATGATAGGACTCGATAAGATAAAATCATTCAATCCAAAAAACGTACGAAATTGAAACCATATTCGGAATGTATGTCTTATTATTGGGTTAATCACATATTTATTCAATCTCATAATTGTAAAGGGTAACAAGGCCCCTAGAATAGAAGCCAATGATAGCCCTTGCATAGAATCACGCTCAAAATGTATCCATCCTGAGCATTGGGTATCTTCTAAATCTTTTGCCCAAAACGATAAATAGCGACCATTAACTGCCCAATAGTAAAATTTAAGGTTTGGCAGTGCCAAACCACCATCTTTTTTTGATTTCTGTAAGTATTTTATACTTAGTCTGGGATTTTTATTCTGCCATATATGAAGAAAGTTTTGAATCAATAAAATCAAAGAAAGATTTAGCAATAAAAATTGGTATCGTCTGAAATGTACTTTTTAACCAAAATATTAATTTGTTTTGGCTATTGAGTGATTAATATACCTTTTTTTAAATGTTTGGAGCTGTCATTAGAAGAGACAGGGGTAGGGGAGGGGGTAGGTAGCATACTGACTGTCTATTGGTCAGTTTCGGGCTTTGCATGGGTGGAGGGGGGGGTGGGACTTTTGCTTTTAGTTTAGTTTTTTCTATCTGGGCAGAATTTGAACAACAAAAATGTCTGAAATGTCATCACTTCTGGCTCCGCCTTAGATTTTTCTCCTTCCAGTATCATGAACGGCTATGGTCTACAAAATTAACCCTTTACATTCCACATGATTTTTACAAACAATATGGATAAAGTTATTAAAGAAGGAACTGCAGATGCTGGAGAATCGAGGGTACACAAAAAGCTGGAGAAACTCAGCGGGTGCAGCAGCATCTAAGGAGCGAAGGAGATAGGCGACGTTTCGGGTCGAGACCCTTCTTCTCGACCCGAAACGTCGCCTATCTCCTTCGCTCCTTAGATGCTGCTGCACCCGCTGAGTTTCTCCAGCTTTTTGTGTACCCTGGATAAAGTTATTAACTTCCTTTCATGGAATGTTAATGGTCTGAACCATCCCATTAAGAGGAAACATTTTTTTAAAGTTCTTCGTAGACTAAATGCTCAGATTATCTTTGTTCAGGAAACTTGTGTAAGGAAAGACGACAATCGATTATTATTTAAGTTTTGGAGAGGACAGCAGTTTCATTCAAATTCACAGGCGAAGGTGAAAGTAGTCTCTATTTTTATTGACTCCTCAATTTCATTATGAAACAATTTCTGATCCATATGGTAGATTTTTGATGATCATTGGTGTTCTTCATAACCAAAAGTTGTTATGGTGAATGTTTATGCACCTAATATTGATCACCCTGAGTTATTTAAACAGTTAATCGCATCCTTTCAAAATTAAATGAAATTCTTTTCATAATGGGTGGAGATTTTAACTGTTGTTTGAACCCCTCAATGGACAGATCTGCATCTGATCATGCACTTCCAAAGAAATCAGCTAGTTTTATCAACTCTTTTTTACTTGACTGTGGAATGCTAGAAGTCTGGAGACTCCTACACCCAAATTACAAATAATTTTATTTTTTCTCACATGTATATCATAGTTACTCTAGGATTGACTACTTTATAATAGATTCTCGGCTAGTTTCATCGGTCACTGCGTGTGAGTATGATGCAATTGTTATTTCTGATCATGCACCATTGAATCTATCAATCAAACTACCTGATTCCAAGTTTAGTGCTAAACAATGGCAATTTAATACTACTTTGCTTCAAGATCAAAATTTTGTTAATTTTATAAAATATCAGATTGCTTTCTTCTTCTTAACAAACTCTACTGAAGAAATATCCAATGATGTTTGGGAAGCTTTTAAGGCATATATTCGTGGACAAATTATTTCATACTCCACGGGATTAAAAAAACAAACTAAAAATGAAAGACATATATTGGCTGATGAGATTAAATAAATTGATAAAAATTATTCAAAAACTCTTAGTCTAGAGCTCTATAAGAATGGAGTTGAACTTCAACTGAGACATGATATTTTATTAGTATCACCGATTTAGTATCAGCTACTTAAAACCAAAAGTCAATTTTATCTACATGGCGATAAATCTGGCATACTACTCGCTAATCAGTTCAAAGCTGTTTCAGCCAAACGCCAGATTATTTAAGTGAGTAAACAGGATGGTACATTGGCAGTAGACCATGATGAAATTAATAAATCCTTCCAGGAATTTTATACCTCCCTATACCAATCAGAATTTTCTACTGATCCCAATATAATGCAAGAGTTTAAAGAAACTGAACTTGCCAAATCTACCACATAATGAGTCTCTGTTGTTAGATGAACCCATCATGGAGGAAGAAATACAGAAAGCAATCCTTTCAATGAATTCTGGTAAAGCTCCTGGTTTGGATGGGTTTACAGTGGAATTTTGAAAGTATTTTTCGAGATTACTGTCCCCCTGGCTATGCAAGGTTTTTAAAGAAGCCTTTTTAATAAATATATTACCACAATCCTTCTATGAAGCATCTATTTCTTTAATTCTTAAAAAAGATAAAGACCCTACTGAAGTGACATCATATAGACCTATATCACTGTTAAATGTAGATTCCAAAATTCTATCAAAAATATAAGCTATGAGATTGGAAAACATTTTACCGTGAATTATTTCTGAAGATCAGACAGGTTTACTCATACTTTAATGTTAGGAGATTAATGAATATTGTATATAACCATATAACCATATAACAATTACAGCACGGAGACAGGCCCTCTCGGCCCTTCCAGTCCGTGCCGACCTTTTGTTTTCCCCTAGTCCCATCTACCTGCACTCAGACCATACCCCTCCATTCCCTTCACGTCCATATACCTATCCACTTTACTTTTAAATGTTAAAATCGATCCTGCCTCCACCACCTCTGCTGGAAGCTCATTCCACACAGCCACCACCCTCTGAGTAAAGAAGTTCCCCCTCACGTTACCCCTAAACTTCTGTCCCTTAATTCTCATGTCATGCCCTCTTGTTTGAATCTTCCCTACCCTCAATGGGAAAAGCTTATCACGTCAACTCTGTCTATCCCTTTCATCATTTTAAAGACCTCAATCAAGTCCCCCCTTAACCTTCTGCGCTCCAAAGATATGCAGCATCAAATAAAACACCAGAATGAGTCATTTCACTTGATGCTGATAAGGCATTTGACAGAGTAGCATGGGAATATTTCTTCAATAAACTTGAAAAATCTAAGATTGGTCCAAAATTTATCTCTTGGATCAAGCTGATATATCATATACCTCAAGCTTCTGTACTTACCAATAATCAGAGATCCCCTTTTTTCAGGCTCTTTGGAGGTACTAGACAGGGCTGTTATTGTTTGATATCGCTTTGAAACCTCTGGCCACCGCTATTAGGGAATCCACTAATATATTTGGTATTGTCCGTGGGAATAAGACACATAAGCGATCTCTCTATGCAGATGATCTGTTATTATTTATCTCTAACATGGAAAAATCTATTCCTGCAATAGGAGCACTACTTAATCAATTTAGTAGTTTTTCTGGTTATAAACTAAATCTTAGTAAGAGTGAGCTTTTTCCATTAAATAATCAAATTTTGAATTTTGGACAGTTTCCATTTAGATTGACTACCGATTGTTTTACTTATTTAGGCATTAAGATTACCAAGAAACACAAGGATCTATTTAAAGCCAATTTTACACCCCTAATTGACCACATCAGACAGCAGTTTACTAAATGGTCACCAATGTCCCTATCTCTAAAAGGGTGAAATCAATAGATCTCTTCAACACAAGGAAGTCAAGGAGGAAAAGCATCAGGAAGGTGAACGTAAGGTAAATAATCAACATGAATGTTATTAAATGATTGTAGATATACACGTTAGTCAAGGAGCATTGCTGCAATGCTCTTGGGGGAATAGATCAAAGTTGTTTGCTGCAACCTTCACATAAGTGTACCTATAATGTAAAAGTGTATGCCAAGTTGTGCAACCTCACAAATGCTTTCAGCTCTTCTATGGAAGGGCAAGCATATTAGGTGGGAAATTATTTTGCAGTCTTTTAACGTCAAATACATTTTATAAATTGGAATAAATGTTAAAAATGTAAATTTGAAAAAAAGATGAAAATAATAAGGCACAAAACAATTGAATCCTTGACCTGTTTCTACGGAACCATGGGAAGAAAAATATTAAATAAGAAAAACAATGTTTCTGAAGACTATTCAAAATGTGATACACACAATTTTTATTATCCAGAGATAAAATTAAAACAAAAAACGATTTCACACATTAATCAATAGATTGTAATGATAGCAACACAGTCCCAATCTACACATTGACCTAGAAGTAGAGCCACACTTATCAATTCAATAATTTTATTAATTTGCATGCTTCATTAAATCATCTGATCTTGTCCATTTTTAATTTAACACTCTCAACTATATAAAATGAACACATCCGTGAACATGAAGCAAAGCCTTAGAAGAATGCATCTATACATTCATATTTGCTCTTTGTATAAATTACTACCAATAACGCCGGCTATTCAGAATAGCAATAAATAAGTTTACAACATCCAACATATAATTCTGACGTGATCCAGCTAATAGCCTACTTTTGTGTAACTTTTTCTGAACTAATTGAGGAATACATTAAAAAAACCTTCTCCATATTTTCCTTCGAAACTGGTCATTCTTAAACACCTGCCAGTATTAACCATCCCCATGACAGTAAGCGATGCTGTATTCTTGCATTTATGCCTCCTCCCTCTCTGTGGACCATTGCCTTGAATTATTAATGAACTCAAATCTGAATGCAATGTCCTAAAACAGAAATTTTGCAGCTTTTTCTAAAAACAGTCGACAAGGAGCAGTGGAATACATTTTATAGTGCTACTTTTTTTTTTACACACAAATGCCCTCTGCGAAAAATAATCTGATTTCATGACCACATCCAGCCTCTGAGCTGGATTACCAGCCTAGTATCAAACTGTGGAGGACCAGGAGTTAGATAACTCCTCAGCGTTAATGCTAGTGTTGGGGCGTTGTGTCAATGCTAGCCTTGGCAACTGTGCTCACTTCCCAAAAATGAACTTCAGAAACCTGGGAGACCTGGACAATTTCTGAATATATAAAGATAGCAGTTTATGGGCCTTCCCTTCCTGGTCTATCCAACGGTCACAATGGGTTCCACAATGGAGATATCAGTCCTTAGGGAGTTTGTGGCGCTAAACCGTGGATTCTGAACTTGACTGCTTCTCTTGTGGCTTCTGGCTCCATTCCATGCCAGCCTGTAGGGAGGGGGGCTGTCGGCAAGGGGCTGCACGTGGCTGCCACTTCCCCGTTTGCACATACTCAGCAAAGACTTGAATTCAGAGCGGAAATTAGCGTTAAGCCAGCAGTAGATGAAGGGGTTGTAACACGTACTGCTCATGGCAAACCAGTGAAAGGTGAAGTACAGGGCATTGTTGGTGTTGATGGCCTTGCTGGAGATGAGCACCACGTAACAGTTCAGGGGAAACCAACAAACGGCAAACACCACCACCACCATCATTAACATCTTCAGCATCATCTTCTTCTTGCGCCTGTGGGCAAAGTATTGCTCTGCAGTGATGTCCCCAATGGCATTTCTCAACCACAACTTTTTTGCCACTGCTGTGTAGGCCACAGTTATAATCAAGAGTGGCAGAACATACAGGAGAATGAAAGTGGACAAGTCCATGTACTTCCAGTACAAATCAGCAGGCTGTGGGAAGCTGTGGAGACACAAACTTCGTACTCTCGCTTTTCTGGAACACAGAGTGCATAGGTGATTTATTCAGCTAAATTCACACAGGGGGGCAAACATTCCTTGCTGTTTGGAATGGATATTGAGAATAAAAGTTAAACAAGAAAAAAAAATGTTTCCAAAGACGAAAAAAAAGTGATATCTATAATCCAAAGATAAAACTAAAAGCAGAACACTATTCTCAATTTTAATCATACTAAATATACTCTACTCATTCAGAAGTACTTCTATAGAAATGAAGGTCAAGCAGACTGCATCAGGCAGTCATGCAGTCACCTTCTCTACAACATATATCGACTTGCTGATGCATTTTTAAAACTCTGTAATTGCTGCAATGCAAGAAGGTGTCACACAGTGGATGGCACAACTGGTAGTGCTGCTGCCTCACAGCACCAGGGATTCAAATTCAATTCTAACCGTGGCTGCTGTCTATGTGGAAATTGCACATTCTCTTTGTGACTGTGTAGGTTTCCTCTGGGTGCTCCGGTTTCCTTGGACATACCAAAGATATGCGGGTTTGTATGTTAATTGGCCTCTGTAAATTTCCCAAATGGTCGATCGGTGGTCACCAAGGCGATCGATGGTCAGTGTGGACTCGGTGGGCCAAAGGGCCTATGCCCATGCTGTATCACTAAACCACAATAAATGGTAATGACTGTACACATTTAGACGTTCATCATTTCTCCATCCGCCACATATCTGCCCCAATATGAGTGAATTTGAAGTCAATTGACTCCCAGCAAAGTGAAGAGAACACTGCATTATTGTTACCTTTTCACTCAGCTGCATGGTTAGACTGTAGAAGCAGAACCTTTCTCCTTGCAGCATAAATGGTTGCGAGAAGATGTATTACTGAAACCGTATCCGGTCTGTCTTCCTGACTCAAGGGTGAATCCTTGCTTACAAACATCTAAATTTGATTATTTATCTCCTTTATTTTCTTGGTCATTTATTTCCTTGTCCATAACATGGGACAGGTCATGAAGGTGCTTTTGAAAGGCTTTTCTTTATTATGGAATACAAGAGAAATTCCATTTTGTATGAATGAACTATAAAGCTGAGTTAAACGGCAACCTGACAACTGCATACAGTTCTGGGCTCCACATTTCAGGAAATGTGATTGCAGTGCAGAAGGTGCGGAGATTTACAAGTTTATTCTGAGGAATGGAAAAAGTTAGTGTAGAGGAAAGACTACATATGCTGGGGCTGATTTATTTGGAACAGAAGAGGGTGAGGGGAAACATATTGGAATGTAAAATTATGAAAGGCTGAAATAAATAGGCTAGATGTATTTCTCTTGGCTGATAGATCAGATACAATGGACATATAATTTGGAGAGTATTGTGTTCAGTTCTGGTCAACCTGCTACAGGAAAGATGCCATTGAGCTGGAAATATTGTTGAAAAGGTTTAAGAGGACATTGCCAGGACTTGAGGGCCTGTGCTAAAGGGAAAGGTTGGGCAGGCTGGGACTTTGTTCGTTGAAGCGTAGACAATAGGAGAGGGGGGGCGGGTCGAAGTCAGAGTCAAAGTCAATTTTATTTGTCACATGCACCCAAAGGTGCAGGGTTGGAGGGAGATTTCATGGAAGTGCAAAAAATAATCAGGGCATGGAAAGGGTGAATGAACCGCACCATTTTCCCAGGGATGCAGAATCAAGAACTTGAGATCGTAGCTTTAAGCTGAGAGGGGACAGATTTAATAAGAATGAGCTGCCAGAGGAGGTAATTGATGCAGCTACAATAACAACATTAAAGAGACATTTTACATACTGTATACATGGATAGGAAAGGTTGAAAGGAATATGTGTCAAAAGGGACCCGCTTAGTTGGTCATCTTGGTTGGCATGGACTAGTTGTGTCAAAGGGCCTGTTTCCACGCATTATGATTCCATGATCTTAATTATTGGAGGGGACAGGATGAATATTCTTTCCAACAGAGGGAGCAAGGGTCAGGAACTCACTGTCCAAAAGGCAAAAACACTCACCACATTCAAGGAATGTGGATGTGTACTTGAACAGCTCTGACATGAAGTTCAAGTATATGAGAATAGGGTTAGGGTGGGCAGCTCCTTGTCATTCAACAGAGACACAAAGGGCTGAATAGCCACCTTAATATGTCTGAATTTGCTGTATGGTTCAAATGTAAGCAATTGGATGTAAAGTGCTTTTGAATATCCTGAGATGGTGGAAAGTGTTTTATAAATACAAGCTATATCCCTGTGTCAAATTAGGCACTGGTTAAAAGTGCCTGTACCCTTGACTTTTCACCAGAAGTCATATGAAGCCACATTTGCTTAACAGATCATCATTGGACCCTGAGGTAGGAGATCATGGCATCTTCCATGCAACCTGAGGTTTTGACTGAACCGGGTTCTAGTACTATAGATGTTACTTAATCTGCCTCAAAATTCTATTTCTGTCACCTCTGAACAATTGAGTTATACTATTCCATAATTGCTCCCATCTTTCTCTTTCAGAGGCTACAATATTACTGGTGATATAATGGCTCAGAGAAAGCTGGAAAGAAGTAGCTGGCTAGGGTGTGTCAGCGGATGGACAAATAGACTCAACAATTCAGACCAATGGTCATTCACCATCACTTTACTTTGGGAAGAGACAAGGCATGTGACCGGGTTATTTAAAAGCATGGTGAGACCTCACTGCAGTTTAGTCCTATGTATTTATGGTATTGCACTCAATTGTAATGTTCAAGAAAATATGGATATGACCACCTTGCATCTAACCCTGTGTTATCACCTCCAAGATGGTAAAATCCCAAAAGGAAAATGGCCCATGATTTATTGCAGCAGGCAGAGTCCACAGATCAGCTTTAGACTTTAGAGATACAGGCCAAGGCAATTAACCTAAAAGCCTGTGCATCTTTTGAGTGTGGAAGGAGCATCCTGAGAAAACCCATGCGGTCACAGGGAGAGTGCACAAACTCCGCACATAAGCGCACGTAGTCAGGATCGAACCCAGGTCTCTGACACTGCAAGGCAGCAACTCTACCGTAGCATTATTGTGCCGTCCATCAAGATCATAACCTGGGACCTGCTGCCTGTGGCTTGGCTTGTCCTCGCTGTGCATGGTGAAACAGTGGGTTAAAGCATCTACTAATCAAGCAGGAAAGTGGCAACTAAACCTTATCAAAGAGCTAAAACCAAAGACTGATGAACCTTGCCCAGAGTAGGGGAATTGAAGACCAGAGGACATAATTTCAAGGTGAAGGGGAAAGGATTTAATAGGAATCCGAGGGGTAACTTTTTCACACAATTGGATGTAAAATGCTTTTGAATATCCTGAGATGGTGGAAAGTGTTTGATAAAGGTGGTGGGCGTATGGAACAAGATGTCAGAGAAGTTGAGGCTGGGACTGTCCCAACCTTTAAGGAACAGTTAGACAGGTACATGGATTGGACAGGTTTGGAGGGATATAGGACCAAGTGCAGGTAGGTGGGACTAGTGTAGCTGGGACATGTTGGCCAGTGTGGGCAAGTTGGGCTGAAGGGCCTGTTTCCACACTGGATCACTTTATGACTCTATGACTCTAACCAACGGCTACACAACTGATACTGTACTACTCTTTAAAAGCAGTCTCAGAATTAGAGACTGAGGAAGTGCCAGACACCACAGAAAGTTTTGTTTTAGGTGTACCTAAGTGAAATACGATAAAGAAAACTTACATTTGGTCATTTCATTTTGCCCCACCTGTATTCAACTTTGAACAACTTCTGGTAGATTGCATGTGGAAGCGAGAAACCGGTGGCCAAGATCCAAATAATGATGATGTAGATGACTCCTTTAGCCTTGGACATCCTAGGTTTCAAGGGATGCATAATAATCTGTGCAAAGCAACAACAAACCTTGTCACTGTGTGCCCCATACATCCTGGATAATTCATGCTACAGAGGAAATCTCGCCACACATGAAATGCTACATCAAAGAATTCTACAGTATGTCGACACTGGTATAGAGCAGTGTCATCAGTCCTTCCCCCCCCCCCCCCCCCCCCCCCCCCCCCCCCCCACACTAGCCCTGATAATTGTTTGCATCTGAGTACCAACTTTTAGAATAAATTCTTAAGATTTTCGTCCTGCTCCTCACCTGTCCATTCCCTCCCCGATACTGCCTGACCGCTGGGTTCCTCCAGTATTTTGATCGCTGGGTTCCTCCAGTATTTTGGTTCCCCCCTCTCCCCTTCTCCCCAACCTGTATTTTGCCTATCTGCGGTTCACAACCACTCATTGATGGGGTCCGTTCATGAACTTGTGCACTTGTAATAGGTCTACTCGCAACCATTTATGCTCCAATGAGAAAGGTTCTGCCTCGACAGTCTAACCCTTCAGCTGAAACTCCTTGTTCCAGAAACCATGTTTGTACAAAGATGGAAAAATCAAATACTAGAGGGTGTAGTTTTAAGGGCCTGTCCCACTTTCATGGCCTAATTCAAGATCTCTGTCGAGTTTGCCCTCGACTCAAACTTGCAGCATGGTCATCACGAGGTTGTAGGTAGGTTGTAGCAGGCTGTGATGCTAGTCGTAGGTACTCGTGGCATCAAGTAGGTCGGGGCGTTTTTTCTAGCATGATGACAAATGTCCACAAGTAAAAAAGGTCATGAATTAGGTCGTGAAAGTGGGACAGGCCCTTTAAGGTGAGAGGGGCAAAGTTCAAAGGAGATGTGCACGATTAGTCTTTTTCACAGAGAGGGTTGTGAGTGCTGGAACGCAGTCCGAGATGGTGGTTGATGCTGGTATGTTAGTGGCATTTTTAAGAGTCTTCTGGATAGGAATATGGATATGCAGGGAATGGAGGGATATGCATTTTGTGCAGGCAGATAAGAGCTGGCCTTAGCATCATGTTCAGCACAGACATTGTGGGTCGAAGGGCCTGTTCTTCCGTTGTGCTGTTCTATGTTCTATAAATCTCTTTTTGCGCTGACTTTAGGATCTTCACATCCTTCGTCAAACGTAGGAACTAAATTTAAACACCGTTCTCCAGTCGTGGCCTAACCAGTTATTTTTAAGCAATTCAATGCAACTTCACTGCTGCTGTACACCATGCTTCTTATTTTCAAATCTTTACTTTTGCTATTTTCCTTCCCTAATGGTGTCAAATCACTCCAGGATACCCCTCTACACTGGAACCTGGGTCCTAGTTGCTATTCTTCAAATGCCTGCTCAAGCATCCATAGACGATTAGACTGGATAGAGTCATTAAATTTAAACAAGGAATGCAATCTCCCTGCTTTTTTTCCCTAGACTCCAGATGCTACTGCAATTGCAAATTACTCTTAAACAGGTTATGCCGCAGGTAATCATGGAGTCTCTTTAGAAAAGTATAAGAAGGTACTTCACCATCAGTAGCGTGAGAGGAAATTGTCTTGGAAGGAAATTGTTTCATTCACAGATGAAATGCTAATGGCTCTAGTTAGCTTTTTGCTGAGCCTAGTCATAAATAAATTAGAAACTATAGTTCTTATAATATTGGTTTCTTCATGATTTCTTATGAGATATATTCTGCATATACTGCTTGCAATACACCACAGTATCTTATCTGCTTCAATTAAACATAAGATCATGCTGAACTTGAAAGGGTATTGATTTGATTCAAACTGAAGTAGCTAATGTCACACAAAGTCATCACAAATTGTTTCAGTCCCCACTGACATTATTTGAAGTAAAAACAGAAGACAATGGGAACAATTAGCAAATTAAGGTAATTTGTTTTTTATCGGAATGACATCCCATGAGAGCTGCACTTTCTCTAGCAGTCGTTCTTAACCTTTTTGGCACCAGTACGCACATACGCGAGCAAAATACCGTATGTGGTATTAGTGTCCCCTTCATGACCCCTGGCAAAGCCTCAAACGACCCCCAGGTTAAGAACCACTGCTCTAAAGCATATATTATACTTAATAATGAGACCATGCATGGCTGAAGAAAAGTTTTAATAAACTATTGGACAGAAAATAATAATGTCAATCTGTGAGTATTATAACTGTCGATGTTAAAATAGTGTAGAAACTAGGAATGGCAGTTGCTGGTTTACAAAAATAAATAACATTCATTTTAAAATAACTTTGAAGATTAGAAATTGATGATAGCCCATATTTGGGTGCACGGTGAAAGTATTTAGAGTGCATGATGACAATATTTGGATGGCGTTCACGTATGATGCAAGAGGCCTGAATAATGAATAATGTGAATTATTAATGACTTAGTCCACTGCACCTTGAAGGAGAATCGTTATTTCTCACTGACTGCCTGCCTTATTAATTGAGGTATTGAGGCAAGATTTCGGAAAGACACAAATTGAGGACAATCAGCCTGGAGCCCATCATGGTTAGGAGCACTCTGATGTATTAGAAACATTCCTTCCCCTCAGCCTGACGAACGGGTCGCTATTCTCCAGAGAATCTAGTGAGACACATTACTCTCATAGAATGCTTGTCAGAGTAAAATAAGGGGATCTTATAGAAACTTACAAAATTCTTAAAGGGTTGGATAGGCTAGATGCAAGAAAATTGTTCCCGATGTTGGGGAGGTCCAGAACAAGGGGTCACAGTCCAAGGATAAGGGGGAATTCCTTTAGGACCGAGATGAGGAAAACATTTTTCACACAGAGAGTGGTGAGTCTCTGGAATTATCTGCCACAGAAGGTAGTTGAGGCCAGTTCATTGGCTATATTTAAGAGGGAGTTAGATGTGGCCCTTGTGGCTAAAGGGATCAGGGGGTATGGAGAGAAGGCAGGTACAGTATACTGAGTTGGATGATCAGCCATGATCATGTTGAATGGTGGTGCAGGCTCGAAGAGCCAAATGGCCTACTCCTGCACCTATTTTCTATGTTTCTAAGTTTCTATGAAGGATTCTGACCTGAAACATCGCCCATCCATGTCCTGAACATGGAGTTCTCCAAATTCAATGAATGCTTCTGTTACATCCTTTCTTTACCATGCACCCCACCATGCCATGATGCACTCCCATTTCTCCCATTTCTCCCACCAGCCCCACATCTCTAGTCACTCTGAACTACTACCTACCTCTTTGGAACCCTCGGACTCTCCTTGATCGGACTTTACTGTCTTCACCTTGCACTAAACGTTATTCCCTTATCTATACACTGTAAATGGATCAATTTGTAATCATTTAGTGTCTTTCCACTGACCGGTTAGCACGCAACAAAAGCTTTTCACTGTACCTCAGTTCATGTGACAATAAACTAAATTGAAACTGCACTGAAACCTGCTCTCTTCCCCTCTTTCATACACCAATCTCCCATCCCTGTGACCACATTTCCCATTTATGCCCTCTTTTCTCCTCCATACTACCCCCTTCCATGTCCCTCCCTCCAGCTTTACATTTCACTCCTCTCGTTTCCTTATCTGACACCCTTGTGTGTCTTTTTCAATCTAGCCTTTATCACTTACTTTACCCACTGCCAATCAAATCGCCCTCACTTACACCCACCTGTAACTTTCCAAGAATTGTCCTGCCTCCACTTCTCTTTTCCAGTTTTCTTCCCTCACTTCCCTCTAGTGATTACTGGTCCCGAACTGAAATATAGTTTGTCTATTTCACTCCACAAATGTGCCTGACCAGCTGAATTCCTCCAATTCTTTGATTTGTGCTTAAGATTCTAGCATCTGCCATTGTGTGTGGTTCCTGTCTCTGACAGGAATAAAGTATTGTGTAGGAAAGAACTGCAGATGCTGGTTTAAATCAAAGATAGACACAAAATGCTGGAGTAACTCAGCAGGACAGGCAGCATCTCTGGAGAGAAGGAATGGGTGATGTTTTGGGTCGAGGGCCTTCTTCAGAAATAAAGTATTTGGCCCTTTGTGATTCTGAAGAAGAGTCTTGATCCGAAAAGCTACCAACTCCTTTTCTCCAGAGATGTTGTCTGACCCGTTGAGTTACTCCAGCTTTTTGTGTCTGCTTTGCCCTACAATGCGATCATCCTTATTCAATACCTATACCCGCTTATTCACGTCCCACACTCTCTGATTAACAGGAAAATGTGTGTTTTGGCTGCAGACTCTCGCAAAGAAAGTAACAAAATCAGCGATCAGCTGCTTAAGATTACGTTGATAAGAAATCTCCAAATTAAAGAAGGTTGTGAATCTTTCCAATTTGATGTTCCCAGACCCTTTGGATGCCCAGTCACCCATTTTTTCCAAGTCAAGATCAAGAAGTTGAGTCTTCAATGATATATGGATTTGATAAAAAATAGGCAACAGGAGATGTACTGGTTTTATTCAATGGCAGTTCATCAAATCATTTCTGGAGAGAAGGCATGGGTGAAGAAGGGTCCCGATCCAAAACACCACCCATTCCGTCTATCCAGAGATGCTGCCTGTCCCGCTGTTACTCCAGCATTTTGTGTCTATCTTTGGAGTAAACCAGCATCTGCAGATCCTTCCTACACTGGCCTACTAGCTTTAAACTGCCTCTATAAACGTTCATCAATTGTAGCCCAATTGCCAGTGTCCCAGGCAAATGCTGTCAAGTTATTGATCTGCATAGCACATAGCACCAACTCTAATCCATTAAGATAGTTTATATTGGGAATGGATTCCTGAAAAATAGTTCATGTTGGGAATGCCTCTCCATCATTGACGTTTGAGTGGAATGACATGCAGTCCAGTAACATAACTCAGGAGCTTTGACATTGATAAACTATCCAAACCTATTTGATTTATCCACCTTTGGGACCCTCATCCTTGAAGGTATTGATCTATGTGAAAATATACAATAAAAACCATAGAAGCTAAGCAAACTAGGCATGACATTAACTGGCATGGACCAATTAATATATAAACAGTATTGTGAACAACATTGCATTAAAAGTTATCAAGTTCTTGAGATGGTTGAGTAATCACAGTCTGATCATCTCGCAAAGCTATGGATGCTCCACATCTCAGATGTCTACCAAGCCCTCGGCTAACTACAATATACAAATCATTTTATTATATGTGGAGGTTTTTTTTAACAGAAAAGAGAAACATTGATTGTGCAGAGATAAGTGCCATATAATCCTTTTTGGAACATTTATATCCTTCATTAATACAACAAAATAGCAGGAATAACTAGTATCCAAAAGAAAGGATTGACGTAGGCTATCAGTTGGGTCACAATAATTGATTCCCAGTTTTCAATCCTGAGCAAAGGCAGAATGGGAAACAAAGTCTAGAGTGGCACTTACAAACAGAACAAAACTTTGCAAAGTCCAATGTCTATACTCGAGGGGGCGTTGGATGAGGGAGATGGCAGCCCTGCCGGCAGTCTGTTCGTTTTTTTCATGTTTTTTGCTATTTTTAGCGTTTGTTTAAAGTTTGTTTTAATGTTCTTCTGTTTGTTTTATGTGGGAGGAGGGAGAGGGAGGGGAAACTTTTTTTTTCAAGTTCTTACCTTCCCGGAGATGTGATCAAGTTTCAGATCATATTCTCCAAGCTCGGCAGCTTACCATCGCTGGAGCCGGGAGCCGCCTCAGACTGTCGTGAGCCCCACCGCGGGGCGTGGACTTACCATCGGAGCGGATCCCTTGCCTGAGATCGCTCCCACCACGGCCTGTGGACTTACCAACAAGGGCTCGTAGTCTCGGGAGAGGCTAACCGGGAGCTCCAATGTCGCAGAAGGTTCGACCAGCCTCGATGCGAGGGTTTGATCGCCCAGCGCGGGGGAGCTGACAACCCTCCGACGCGGGAGTGAATCGCCTCGACGAAGAAGGCCCGAACACCGCTGACTACAGGACTCAAGACCGTCCCGTCAACAGAGGGCTTGAGGCTCCTGATCGAGGAAGAACAAGGGAAGGACTTGGAACTTTATTTTCACCTTCCATCACAGTGAGGAATGTGTAGGAGTCACCGTGATGGATGTTTATGTTAAAACATGTTTAATCGGTTGCTTTTTAAAATTGTATGACTGACTTGGCCAGTGAATTTCACTACATCAATTGGTGTATGTGACAATAAATTAACTTATGAACTTATGAGTACCCCTTAATATTAAGCCTGAAGAAGGGTCTCTACCCAAAACATCACCCAATCCATCTCTCCAGAGATGCTGCCTGACCCGCTGAGTTACTTCAGCATTTTGTGTCTATCATTAATATGAACCATTCATTGTAGTGGATAGTTTCTCTGAGTAATTTCCTTCCATGCGTGGAAGGTCATTCCATTTTCTGCTCTCCTCTGCTGTTGGTACTGTACCTGGTGGCGGTCCAGGGCAATGGCCGTGAGGGTCAGGACGGAAACATGTACTGAGCAGTATTGCGCAAAGCGACTAACATGACACATCAACTTGCCGAACACCCAGTTGCTATTTACAAACCGGACCTGCAAAAGAAAGGAAAGTCAGTAAACTACCAGATTTATTTACTTTTCTGCAGATAGTTAATGCACCATTCAACATCACCAAGATTAGAGGGAAAACACTGCACCTCAAGCCTCCCCCTGCTCTTAACTTGGATATAGGAACGGTTTAACTTTGCAGAAGATGCCATTCTGAATGTGCAACATAACTTCACTCAAAGTGGGTCAGGAAGGATTGTATTCAACCAGCTGTTAGTTCAAGATCCTGAAGGTGTCTCCAATTTTAACAGCTTCCGTAGCAACCACTGCAGCATGCTGGGAAATACTCTGGTGCATGTATATCCCTTATTTTTATTCCAGTATTATGTTTAGCTGCATTATATCCAATTAGCCTGCTGAGCAGGGGAAGTTGATGAATGTACCAACACTAGTGCAGAAATGCAATATATTTCCTTTCCAGTCAGTTTTCCAATACAATTCTTCCAAAGCCTACAGAAGACAAATATGTTTAAAAACATTGTAGGGTGGTCATGTGGTTATTGCAGGTGAAGGAGCAGGCAGCAAGAGTGGAATTCATTGCCACAGAAGGCTGTGGAGGCCAAGTCAATGGATATTTGTAAGGCAGAGATATATACATTTTAAATTAGTACATGTATCAGGGGTTATGGGGAGAAGGCAGGAGAATGGGGTTAGGAGGGAGAGATAGATCAGCCATGATTGAATGGTGGAGTAGACTTGATGGGCTAAATTACCTAATTCTACTCCTATCACTTATGAACATGATATCTGAAGTAATATGTCAAGTTACGGTTACATTGGTAGATCAATTCACGTAAACATCCAAAATCATTTGCAAAAAAAAAGGCCAGAGTAAATTTGAGTTTGAGCTTGAGGTTAGTTTATTGTCATCTGTACCAAAGTACAGTAAAAAGCTTTTGTTGCGTGCTTACCATTCAGCGGAAAGACATCACATGATTACAATCGCGCCATCCACAGTGTACAGATATATGATAAAGGGAATAACGTGAATAACGTTTAGTGCAGGATAAAGCCCTGTTAAGTCCAATCCAGTTAAGTTATGTCTGAGGGTCTCCAATGAGGTAGATGGTACTCTCTAGTTGTCCTGATGGTTCAGATAAGCTCCTGTGATGGTACAACATGCTTTTCTTCCCCCCCTGTCCCCCCCCCCCCCCCCCCCCCCCGTGGTCAACCTCAGATACGCAAAACAACCAAACAATCTCATTCCCCCTTTCCCCACCCCACCCCCTAGAGCTTTTCCCTCTACTCCATTGGTCCTAAATGTTGCCTGTCCATCCCCTCCACAGGTGGTGCCTGACCCATTGAGTTCCTCCAGCACTTTATGTTTTAATCTCAGTCCTCGATTTAATTAAACTCCATAGATCTAGAACAAGGTGTTTAATCCTACACCCAGGGATGAACCTTTAAATGATGTTTTGAGCACTCTGTTCAGTCATATTATAACTTTAGAACTATTGTTCTGGTAAAATGGAACCTTAATTCATGGTGCTTTCTTATTACTTTACAGAAAACCTCGGATGTAAATTTAACATTGGTATATTTACATTTAAAGCATGCCATTGATGCACGACAACAGCATGATGAAAAATGTACATGCATGGTGGAGAACACAATCTGTTTCCTCAGAAATTGACGTGTAGCGATAAGCCAAGATTTGCCCGTCTTCAAATTGCAGATCCAACTCCATATGACTGTCGAACATAATTAAATGTGGGTTTGATCCCTCAGCGCATACGTAACTGTTTTAAAATGAAAAGGCGCATTCAATTTCAGGAGATCATGAAGCTTGGAGCTGGTAGGGTTGGAAGTGTCTTGTTATTTTGCTCCAAGCTTCCAGATTGTCCGTTTTATATGAATTTATTTTTATACGCTCATTGCGTGATTCTAACACACTTCCTGGGCAAGCAGCACGGCATGCTTCCAAATATATTGGAGGAGGCACTACATTTAGTTTGTATTTAAACCTAATAAGGTCTACTGGGGCTCAAGTCTTGGCAGGGGATTTGAAGGAAGGAGGGATGGGAGGGAAAAGCACATAATTCCAGCTATGTACCCCAATACAAAGGGATTCACCTTCCTTCGGAACACTAACCCTATTTGATCCGGATCTTGAGTGAGAGGGAAGAAAAATAAAAGGCCAGTTATATAATCCTTTTAGTAGGCAGTAGTAATCTGAAGCAATAGTTCAAATTTACTGTAATTTTGGCACATCAATTCAATGAAGTGGAAGCTGTTAAAATCATCTGACTAGCAACAGCAGAATCATGCACAGAGAATTGAGACTCATCACCAATTATCTGGTTTGTAGATCAAAATATACTTGGCCTGTCCAGCTGGTATGTTTTTCAATAATTGGTTCAATTATGTGTACAATTGTGTAGTCTTGTTGAGAGATACAGTGCAGAACCAGGCCCTTCAGCCCACCGAGTCCGCACAACTAATGATCCCTGCACATTATAACACTACCCTACACACACTAGGGACAATTTTACATTTCAACAAGCCAATTAACCTACAAACGTATGTCTTTGGAGTGTGGGAGGAAACCGAAGATTTCGGAGAAAACCCACGCAGGTTGGAAAATCCACGGGGAGAATGTGCAAACTCCATCCAGACAAGCAGCCATAGTCTGGATCAAGCTAGTTTAGTTCAGTTTAGCGGTTGATCTACTGCCTCTCCTGCTGCGAGACCGTAGATCGACCGCTAAACTAAACTAAACTAATTGTCAAAGATATTTAATTTTCTTTGCCTTTTCAGGTAACTAATGGATGTGAGTAATTACAGATTCTCAGTATGGTGAGATTTTTAGCCGAAAGTCTGGATTGTCCTGTAAAGGTCAACACAGATGTGCCACCAGGGGAGGACGTGGTCTGAAACATCCCAGTTTAATTATCAATCAAAGTCATGCCAATCAGTTTTATTATTATTAAGGAAACAGACCCTTCGGCTCACCAAATCCATACTAACCATCATAGAAACATAAAAAACATATAAACATAGAAAAATAGGTGCAGGAGTAGGCTATTCGGCCCTTCAAGCCTGCACCGCCATTCAATATGATCATGGATGATCATCCAACTCAGTATCCCGTACCTGCCTTCTCTCCATATCCCATGATCCCTTTAGCCACAAGAGCCACATCCAACTCCCTCTTGAATATAGCCAATGAACTGGCCTCAACGACCTTCTGTGGCAGAGAATTCCAGAGACTCACCAATCTCTGTGTAAAGAATGTTTTCCTCATCTCGGCCCTAAAGGAATTCCCCCTTATCCTTAGACTAAGACCCCTTGTTCTGGACTCCCCCAACATCGGGAACAATCTTCCTGCATCTAGCTTGTCCATCCCCTTAAGAATTTTGTAAGTTTCTATAAGATCCCCCCTCAATCTTCTAAATTCCAGTGAGTACAAGCCAAGTCTATCCAGTCTTTCTTCATATGAAAGTCCCGACATCCCAGGAATCAGTCTGGTGAACCTTCTCTGAACCCCCTCTATGACAAGAATGACTTTCCTCAGATTTGGAGACCAAAACTGTACGCAATACTCCAGGCGTGGTCTCACCAAAACCCTGTACAACTGCAGCAGAACCTCCCTGCTCCTATACGCAAATCCTTTTGCTATGAATGCTAACATATCATTTGCTTTCTGCACTGCCTGCTGCAACTGCATGCCTACTTTCAATGACTGGTGTACCATGACACCCAGGTCTCGTTGCATCTCCCCCTTTCCTAATTTGCCACCATTCAGATAATAGTCTACCCTCATGTTTTTGCCACCAAAGTGGATAACCTCACATTTATCCACATTACACTGCATCTGCCATGCATCTGCCCATTCACTCAGCCTATCCAAATCACCCTGCAGCCTCCTAGCATCCTCCTCACACCTAACTATACCCCCCAGCTTGGTGTAATCTGCAAATTTGGAGATGTTGCATTCAATTCCCTCATCCAAATCATTAATGTATATTGTAAATAGCTGGGGTCCCATCACTGAGCCTTGCGGTACCCCGCTACTCACTGCCTGCCATTCTGAAAAGGACCCGTTTACTCCTACCCTTTTCTTCCTGTCTGCCAGCCAGTTCTCTATCCACATCATTATTCAACCACCAATACTGTGTGCTTTAAGTTTATATACTAATCTCTTATATGGGACCTTGTCGAAAGCCTTCTGAAAGTCCAGATATAACACATCCACTGGTTCTCCCTTATCCACTCTACTAGTTACATCCTCGAAAAATTCTATAAGATTCGTCAGACATGATTTACCCTTTGGTAAATCCATGCTGACTTTGTCCAATGATTTCACCACTTTCCAAATGCGCTGCTATCCCATCTTTAATAACTGACTCTAGCAGTTTCCCCACTACCGTTCTACTCGTTATCAGTCACGCATTCACTCTAGTTCTCTGTTATTTCACTTTCTCATCTACTCCATATATTCCAGTGGCATTTTATTTTTATAGGGACCAATTAACCTGCAAACCCACATATCTGGGGGTCCTTGTACAACAGTCTATTAAAGTAAGCATGCAGGTACAGCAGGCAGTGAAGAAAGCGAATGGCATGTTGGCCTTTATAGCAAGAGGAATCGAATATAGGAGGAAAGAGGTCCTTCTGCCGCTGTACAGAGCCCGAGTGAGACCACACCTGGAGTATTGTGTGTAGTTTTGGTCCCATAATTTGAGGAAGGACATTCTTGCTATTGAGGAAGTACAGCGTAGGTTTACAAGGTTAATTGGCGGGACTGTCATATGCTGAGAGATTGGAGCAGCTGGGCTTGTACACTCTGGAGTTTAGAAGGATGAGAGGGTATCTCATTGAAACATATAAGATTATTAAGGGCTTGGACACGCAAGAGGCAGGAAACATGTTCCCAATGTTGGGGGAGTCCAGAACCAGGGGCCACAGTTTAAGAATAAGGAGTAAGCCATTTAGAACAGAGATGAGGAAACACTTTTTCTCAGAGTGGTGAGTCTGTGGAATTCTCTACCCCAGAGGGCGATGGAGGCAGGTTCTGGCTGCCCAAGCCTCTCCCCTACACTACATTCACATCATTGTCTCTGCAACAAAACCCACTGACATGAATTATGCTGAAAATACATCATGGTGATGCATTTCACTGCCAGAAGGGTGAAAGGAGATGGGTCTCAGTGCAAGTTGAGTGCCATTTTCAATGGGGACGCAGACCAGAGAATCAGCACTATCACCATTCTGGCACCATCAACTGAAACCCACTTTCATTGACCCTGGTTCCAACCTGGGAGAGCAGGAATGGTTGCCTGATGCACCACGAATGGCACTCGTTTTCAATCCTTGTGGCTAAACACGGACACTCACATCCTCCTCACCTTCTCAGTGATTCTATTAAATTGTTCAGCACATTTGTCGGAGGTTAGCAAAAGCAACATGACATCTGCTTTAAAACTAATGTTCATCTGAAAATTACCAATAACTACATCACTCTTCAGAGACACCAATTAGAATAATAAATGTAAATCTCTTTGGAAAATCTACACTGTGCCAGCATCTCCACTTAACAGTCTATTGATTATCTTGTCATGACATTCATTAACACTTGCAAAACACAGTTCACCATCTGAATAATCTACCAACCTCGGTTCACGTGATAATAAACTAAACCAACTCCTATCTGGTGAGGCAGACGTTTAATTGGACCACCTCCAACCTCATCTACTGTATCCGTTGTTCCAAGTGTGGACTCCTATATATCGGCGAGACCGAGCGCAGGCTCGGCGATTGTTTCATTGAACACCTGCGCTCAGTACCTTGGCCTATATGATCTCCCATTCACCAAACATTTTAAGTCCCCTTCCCATTCCCACACTGACCTTTCTGTCCTGGGCCACTGTCAGAGTGAGACCAAACGTAAATTGGAGGAGCAGCACCTCATATTTCACTTGGGCAGTTTACAACCCAGCGGAATTAGGTCAATTCTCTAATTTCAAGTAACCCCTGCATTCCCTCTTTCTTCCTCCCTCCCGCACCCTAGTCATCCTGCCAGTTGTGCTGTTCGCATCCATTTATCCCTTCGTTATCACCTCTTCCACAACCAACAATGGATCATTGTGGGCTCCACCTTTCCTTGGTCATGTGCGCCAGCTCCGATTTGTTCTGTACCTTTTCATACCTTGTTTCCCTCTCCCCTGACGCCACCTATTCTTTTTCTCCAGAGATGCTGCCTGACCAGCTGAATTTCTCCAGCATTTTGTGTCTATCTCTTTCCAGCTCTGGTAAAACTAAACGTTCAGATCAGGAGTTAAATGTAATTGTGAAGGAAGGAACTGCAGATGCTGACTTAAACCGAGAAATGTACACAAAATAGCGAGTAACTCAGCGGGAGGCAGCATCTGCACAAAACGCTGGAGTAAAGAAGGTGTCGACCCGAAACGTTTTACCCATTCCTCTTCTCCAGAGGTGCTGCCTGACCCACTGAGTTACTCCAGCTTTTTGTGTCTATCTCCTTTCAGCTCTTTACGTTTCCCTGGAAAATTACACCCTCCGGGCAGGAGTTAAATGGTATTGTTTTGCAAGCTTGGTCCCAGATGGCGTTGGTCAGAGCGACCAGCGGGGCTTACCAGAGTGAACGGGGTGTTGAGAAGGGTGATCATGATATCTGCCACGGCCAGGTTGGCGATGAAGAGGCTGGTGGCGGAGTGCATCCGCTTGTTTTTGATCACCACCTGACAGACCAGGACATTGCCGAAGAGGGAGATGACAATGATGACCGAATAAGCCACGATCAGCAGCGCCTTCACCGTCGGGTTCTTGGACTCGGCTTCGTACTTGGTGTGGTTGCTGAAGATGCCCCAGTCCTCGATGGTCAGGTTGCCCCAGCTGAAGAACGAGGTGCTGTTGGAGATGCCGTACAGCGCCAGGAAGAAGTCGCTGGCGTTCACTTCCTCGCCCTTCTTGCGGACCGAGTTTGTAGCGTAGGACAAGGGGAGCCACAGATAGCGGCTCATCGCAGCCTCTGCAACAGTCTCACCGACTAGCCGGCATCCGTGGCTCTCTCTCTCTCTATCTCACACACACACACACACGTCTGCTTTTGCAACAGTCTCTCAATAAAACCTCCTGCGCGTTAAGAAACAATGGGTCTCCAACGTTAGGACCGGTAGCGCCCCTGCGTTCGTTGTATTCCCCACACTGTTCTCCAACCTTTCAGCACCGAGCGGACAACACCACTTATACAAAACTGTGGGGCGGTGTTACCGAACCAGCCAACCCGGTCGACTGCTTACGACCAACCCTTTCATCCTCCGCCTTACTGTATCATGTAGCCACTCAGACTTGCCCAAGAGGTCCGAAGTTTCATCGCTTCTCAACCACTTCACCTGAAGATTTTTTTTCCCCCTTTCAGAAGTAAAGCATTTAACATCACAACTACTGGCTCCATTTCTCAGTCAGAGCCGTGTTAATAAGATGATACGCCCCCGCAAACCCTATCTTTAGATATGTATGCGGCAGAATAAAACGAACGCATTTAAACTAGGCACAAAATGCTGGAGCAACTCAAGCGGGTCAGTAACATAGAAACATGGAAAATAGGTGCAGGATGAGACCATTCGGCCCTTCGAACCAGCACCGCCATTCATTGTGATCATGGCTGATCGTCCCCAATCAATAACCCGTGCCTGCCTTCTCCCCATATCCCTTGACTCCACTAGCCCTTAGAGCTCTATCTAACTCTCTCTTAAATCCATCCAGTGATTTGGCCTCCACTGCCCTCTGTGGCAGGGAATTCCACAAATTCACAACTCTCTGGGTGAAAAGTTTTTTTCTCACCTCAGTCTTTATTCTCACCTCCCCTTTATTCTAAGATTGCGGCCCCTGGTTCTGGACTCGCCCAACATTGAGAACATTTTTCCTGCATCTAGCTTGTCCAGTCCTTTTATAATTTTATATGTTTCTATAAGATCCCCCTCATCCTTCTAAACTCCAGTGAATACAAGCCTAGTCTTTTCAATCTTTCCTAATATGACAGTCCCGCCATCCCAGGGATCTATCTCATGAACCTACGCTGCACTGCCTCAATTACAAGGGTGTCCTTCCTCAAATCAGGCAGCAGCATCTCTGGAGAACAGGAATAGGTGACGTTTCGTATGGAGACCCTTCTTCAGATCCATTTTTAAAGTGCCCACAAGTAACAAATGAATGAAATTCTTAAAAAAAAAAAGAATAAAATGTGGGGAGAACAATAATTTCTGCCAGTAATTATTCTCTCTCCATCACCAATTGTCCCTGATAGAAACACAGAAAATAGTAGTAGGCCATTTGGCCCTTCCAGCCAGCACCACCATTCAATATGATCATGGCTGATCATCCAAAATCAGTACCCCGTTCCGGCTTTTTCCCCATATCCCTTGATTCCCTTAGCCCTAAGAGCTAAATCTAACTCTCTTGAAAACATCCAGATAATTGGCCTCCACTGCCTTCTGTGGACTACTACAAATGCTTCTTTTTGACACTTGTAAAGTGCCTTCATGTGAAGACTATGTCCAGTGAGTGTGTATTGTCAGTTGTGGTTGTTGCTGCAGACAGCCTGGTAATCAAAGTAGATTCCAATTTGAACTTAACGTGGTAGAATTGCTGCCTTGCAGTGCCAGAGACCCAGGTTCGATCCTGACTACAGGTGCTGTCTGAATGGAGTTTGTATGTTCTCCCAGTGACCTGTGTGGGTTTTCTGGGTGAAAACGTTTTTCCTCATCTCAGTCCTAACAGGTCTAATAAGTCCTAACGTATTCTTAAACTGTGACCCCTGGTTCTGGACTCCCCCAACATCGGGAACATTTTTCTTGCATCTAGCATCTATCCTGCATCCAATCCTCTAAAAATGTTAAATGTTTCTATAAGATCCCCTCCATGAGATCTATAAGATCTAAATTCCAGAATATACAAGCCCAGTCGACCCATTCTTTCAACATATGTCAGTCCCGCCATCCCGTGATTAACCTGGTGAACCTACGCTGCACTCCCTCAATAGCAAGAATGTCCTTCCTCAAATTAAGAGACTAAAATTGTACACAATGCTCCAGGTGCGGTCTCACCAGGGCCCTGTACAAATGCAGTAGGACCTCCTTGCTCCTAAACTCAAATCCTCTTGCAATGAAGGCCAACATGCCATTAGCGATCTTCACTGCCAGCTGTACCTGCATGTTTACTTTCAGTGACTGATGTACAAGCACACCCAGGTCTCGTTATACCTCCCCTTTTCTTAATCTGACACCATTCAGATAATAATCTGCCTTCCTGTTCTTGCCACCAAAGTGGATAACCTCATGTTTATCCACATTATACTGCATCTGCCAAGCACCTGCCCATTCACCCAACCTATCCAAGTCACCCTGTAACCTCATAACATCGTCATCGCAACTCACACTGCCACCCAGCTTTGTGTCATCCGCAAACTTGGTGATGTTACATTTAATTCCCTTGTCTAAATCATTAATATATATTGTAAATATCTGGGATCCCAGCACCGAGCCTTGCGGCACCCCACTTGTCACTGCCTACCATTCTGAAAAGGACCCATTAATTCATACTCTTTGCTTCATTTATGCCAATCAGTTCTCTATCCATGTCAATACCCTACCCCCAATACCATGTTCTCTAATTTTGCACACTAATCTCTTCTGTGGGACCTTATCAAAGGCTTTTTGAAAGTTCACATACAACACATCTACTGGCTCTCCCTTATCCATTCTACTTGTTACATCCTCAAAAAATATATATTGTAAACAATGAGACATCACAGTGGAGATCTTGACCTAAGGAGACAATTGCGGAAGACTATGGAACTCAGAATTCATGCTGTATAAAGTGTATTAAATGATGAGAGGAATAGATTGGGTAGATGCACAGAGTCTCTTACCCAGAGTAGGGGAATCGAGGACCAGAGGACATAAGTTTAAGGTGAAGAGGAAAAGATTTAATAGGAATCTGAGGGGTAACTTTCACACAAAGGGTGGTGGGTATACACTGCCAGAGGAGGTGGTTGAGGCTGGGACTATCCCAATGTTTAAGAAACAGTTAGACAGGCTACATGGATAGGACAGGTTTGGAGGGATATGGACCAAATGCGGGCAGGTGGGACTAGCTGGGACATGTTGGCCGGGGTGTGCAAGTTGGGCCGAAGGGCTTGTTTCCACACTGTATCACTCTATGACTCTATGCTGATGAGGATTGATGCCTGGGGATGGCTAGATACAGTATGTTAAATCTAATAAGTTCATGATCAGCTAACATAATCAAAAGACTTGTCCCACCACAGTCATTCTTTCTTTGCCTTGCTCCCATATGGCAGAAGGTGTGCGTAGGAAGGAACAGCAGATGCTGGTTCATACTGAAGATAGACACAAAATGCTGGAGGGGGTCAGGCAGCATCTCTGGAGAAAAGGAATAAATGACGTTTCGGGTCGAAACACTTCTTCAGAAGCAGAAGGGTTCTTTGTGAGAAGGCAAGGAAGCTTGAAAGTGTGTACCACCAGACTCAAGACAGCTGTTTCCCCTCTGCTATCAGGCATATGAACGTTATTTCCATAAGCTAGGGTCACCTGTACCCCATTGTGGACATTGGACTTAGTTTAACTGTACCTCGGTACATGTGACAATCATAAATTTAAACCTAAATCAGATAACCAAGTTTACATTTCATCCCCATTGTCACCCCAGTGTTACCTCATCAGAGACATTTCCCTGCCCTTAACAGAGTTTATTTTTACTCCTCAGTTCTAACAAAGCTTCTTCGACCTGAAACATTGGCTCTGCTTCTCTTCCCACAGATGCTGCCTGACCTGCTGAGTATTGTGAGCACTTTCTGCTTTTATTTTTATATTTCTAGCATCGACGGGGCTTTTATTTTCATTTCAGGGTAAGTACAATTCCTGGTGCTCTTGGTAGTGGTGGTGAGTGGGGTAGGTGCCAGATTCAATGTGCACCACTGTTACACACAGAAGCTGTTCGCTACACTCTGAGGTGGGGAGGGCAGGAAGAACATAAATAATAGAAGCAAAACTTTCAGGGACTGCAGAAAAGATGTGGTGGCGTTGTGACAGTCCATCAAAACAGCAGTATAAAACAAGTCCTTCATGACTCATCAGAAAATTGCAGTGCTAACAAGCCACTGACACCGAAAAAATGTCTTGATGTCTCAGTTGATCGTAAAGATGTGGGAAGCAGATTCAACACTGGTACGAAAAAAGATAATCAAAATAACATTAAGCACATTTTGAATTGAATTCAGCTGTCATTTCACACTGTGTCTGCAGTGCACTGATCCATAAAGTTATGGATTTAATTAGAGCTTTCAACTGTGTATGTGTGTGTGTATATTAAGGAAGGGGTAGATAAAGATACAAAAATAGAGAATTCTGGATAGTGTCAGCAGGTCAGGCAGCATCTGTTGAAAGATACATTTTTCTTTTTTCTCAGGCTGAAGACCCACACCAGAAACTAAACCTTTTGTCTTTGACCGCAAAGACTGTTAACATAGAAACATAGAAAATAGGTGCAGGAGGAGGCCATCCGGCCCTTCGAGCCTGCATCGCCATTCATTATGATCATGGCTGATCGTCCGCTATCAATAACCCATGCCTGCCTTCTCCCCATATCCCTTGATTCCACTAGCCCCAAGAGCTCTATCTAACTCTCTCTTAAATCCATCCTTAATGGCCTCCACTGCCCTCTGTGCCCTCTGGGAATTTCACAAATTCACAACTCTCTGGGTGAACAAAGTTTTTTCTCACCTCAAATGGCTTCCCCTTTATTCTAAGACTGTGGCCCCTGGTTCTGGGCTCGCCCAACATTGGGAACATTGTTCCTCGTTTCACAGAGATTGTCTCACCAATTGACCTTTTCCAGGATTTTCAATTTTCATTTCAGACTTCCAGCATCTGGAGTTTTTTTTATAATTTTCATGTAAAGAGAGATATGTGAATAGTATTGGTCTACAAATATTAAGTGTTGGAACAGGTCTGTGGGTCAAAATGATCTGATCCTATTTCTAAGAAGCAAAATCAGTCAAGGTTCTTATATCTTCACTGATATTTAATGACCTGCAAGAAAATGACTATGTGTGGATTCCTGATAAAGTTAACAACCCCAACATTTGCAAAGTTTTACAGTGTGCATGAGGCTCAAATATGGAAAATGACCATGAGGAGAAACATGGCAACTTTAGTGTTTGACATGTTTAGAAAACAACGGGAGATTGATCTTGGACAGACAGTGTTTTGGGTCGGGTCCCCTAGATTCAGAGTCATACAGCATGGAAACAGTCCATTTGGCCCAACTTGCCCACGCCGACCAATGTACCCCAGCAACACTTGTCAGAAGGTCATAAGGTTGTAAGTAATAGCAGCAGAATTAGGCCATTTGGCTCATCTTCCTCTTCTTCTTCTTGCATATGGCATGCACAGCCTAAAGATGTAGGACAACTTGTTCTATTTGATCTCATTTGATTGTGCACGCCGGGTTGATTGTATTCATCGAAGCAGGGCGGACCACATGAAGGTTGCAATCTTCCAGTCCACTCTGCCATTCAATCATGGCTGATCTATTTCTCCTTCCTAACTCCATTCTCCTAGTCCCACCTGCCTACGCCTGGCCCATATGCCTCTAAACCTATCCTATCATTGTACTTATCCAAATGTTTCATAAATATTGCAATAGTACCTGTCTTAACTACCTGTTCCGGCAGCTCGTTTCACATACCTACCACCCTTTATATAAAAAAATAAGATATCTCAAAAGTTCCTATTAAATCTTTTCCCCCTCACTCTAGGCAAAAGACTGTGCATTTACCCAATCTGTTCCTCCCATGTTCTTGTACACCTCTATAGAATCACTCCTCATCCTCCTGCACTCCAAGGAATAAAGTCCTAACCTGTTCAACCGTGCCAATAGCTCAGGCAACATCCTTGGGAATTTCTGCAACCCTTTCCAACTTGACAACATCTTTCCTATAACATGGTGACCAAAACTGTACACAATACTCCAAATGTGGTCTATTCAGACTCAGACACAGGAGATTGTGAATGCTGGAATCTCGCGCAAAAAAACAAACTGCTGGTGATACTCAGCGGGGCAGGCAGCATCTGGGGAAGGAAATGGTCAGACACCATTGTGGGTCAGGACTGAAGAAGAATATCAAGCCTGTCCCAGACCTGTAATCTGTATTTTTCCCAGCTCTGTTGAGTTCCGCCAGATTTTTGTTTTGCTCAAGATTCCAGCTCCTGCAGTCTCCTGTGTCTCCAGGAGGTTGATATTTGTTGGAACATTATGTTTTTGAATTCTCAAGATATTTGCAGTAAAATGATGAAAAGAACAATAATTGGAATTACAATAGGCTTTTCGTGTAGCACATACTTGTTAAAGACTAATCGACCACATTGTTAATTATAAGATTACAAAAGAAGTTGATTCTAAATCTGATTAGTACAAGTGCAGTGAGGTACAGGTACAATGCAAAATCATGCTTATAGCAGCATCACTGGCACACCCAAACAAACACACAAAAACATAAATCATACGTAAAATTATGGAAAATTGTAAAAAAAAAAAAAAAAGAGAAAAGACTGCAAAAAACAAGTCATTAGTGCAAGACATAATAAAGGGAAAAAAATCGATGCTAGTGCACCAAGTGGTATGTAGTGTTCCATTGTCAGGGTAAGATTTAGGTTTTGCGGGTTAGTTCAAGAACCTGCAGACTGCAGGAAAGTGGCCGTTATAGAGTAATAGAGTCTGCGGCATCAGGGATGACGTCGGGTTCATCAGTGACCACACACCGACACTCCCAGTAGGGTGAACTCACATGATATGCTTTATTTACAGTTACAAGACAGGCCAGGACTGCATGGGGGCGCTGTCCATCAACGTCAGGGCACATGTAAGGTGTGGCTGGCAATCTCGGGGTTGACTCAGCAACTCGTCCTGATCTAGAAGGAGGAGGAATGGGTGAACTCGGGCTCCTTCCAGCAATTCATCCTTGCCTTGAGAGGAGGTGCTCAGACTTATCCTGGCGGCTCAGCTTTGGGCTTGAAGAGGTGATACTGGTGGTCCCTGGCTTATTCTTGCTGCTCAATCCATGCCCATGTGTGTGGGTGTAGTCCCTCATTGTCTGTGGGCAGTTTCAAGGTTGCCATGGTCACAGTCTTTGCCTCAGTGGAGGTGCTGGCTGTCCAGTGCTTCTTCCCAGCATCTCAATCTCGACCACACGGTGGCACTAGTGGTCTTGTGTTTGTCCCAGTGACTCAGTCTTCCTCGAATCTGTGACAGGGGACAAAGCAAACAGGGAGGCGTCCTTCTTTCTTCCTCTTTCTCTTCATCTTTCTCTTCCTCCTCCTCTTTTTCTTTCTTTTCCTCTTTCTCTCATTCTTCTCTCACCCTCTCCCTTCTTCCCTCTAGCTCAATTTCTGTGTTTTATAAGTAGATTGACGAGATTCAGAAAAGTCTATCCAATATCAGGTGGTTGGACTCAGCTGTTACCAATGATGCTGAAGTTTAGCCTCTCCTGGCCTGTATGTCATGATAAAGAGTCCACTGTAATTTTTGATTAGGTATTCTTAAACATTCAGCTCCTATCACTTATGACCTTATTATGGGTGTCAGCGGTTATGGGGAGAAGATAGGAAGCATTGGTTTAAGTAGGAGAGATAGATCAGCCATGATTGAATAGTGGAGTAGACTTGATGGGCTGAATGGCGTAATTCTGCTCCTATCACATTAACTTGGTGGCGTGGGACCTCAGTATTTTGTACCTCCTGCCTGATTCTAGCAGAGAATAGAGGGCATGGCCTGGATTTTGGGATCCTTTATAATAGATGCTACCTACTTGAGGCAGTGCCTCATGTAGGTGGTTGTGATGGTGATGACTATGCCCCTGAAGGACCTGACTGAGTCCAGCACTCACTGCATCCTCTTGCATTCCTATGTGCTAGCATTGCCATACTAGACCATGGTCTAACTAGAATGGATTATTTCTACAGTACATCAGTGGAAGATTGTAAAAACAATTGCAATTTTGTGCAGGATCTCTTTAAACGTCTAACAAAGTAGAGGCACTGGTGAGCCTTCTTCATGATTATATCAACATACTGAGCCCAGGACTAGTCATCCAAGACATTAACACCCATGAACTTGAGGCTGCCCAAATCTGTCCACTGCCACCCTATCAATGAAAACTAGCACATGATCTTCCCCTTCCCCTTTGTGAAGTCAACAATCAGTTCCTTGGTCTTGTTGTCATTAAGCAAGAGGTTGCATGGCACCACTCAGCCAGTTGGTTCTATTTCTCTCCTGTTTGATGGCATTACCACCCCCTGAATCAGTCTCTGAGGAGGAGATTTTGTTACCAATCTGGACTAATAGAGGTCTAACGATAAGGGAGTCAAAGATTCTGTTCCAAAGGGAGGTACAGAAGTTCGAGTCTTGGAGTTTAGGAATCAGTTTGGAGAGGATGATAGTGTTGAATGCCAACCTGTAGGCGATGACATACTCTATGTTCCAGATGGTTTTGAGCAGAGTGGAGAGCCAGTGCGATAGCAGCTGCTGTTGATCTGTTGTGGCCATAGGCATATTGACTTGGATCCAGGTAATTTCTGAGGGAGCAGTTGATTCAGACATAACAAAAAAACAGATATGGTGGACAATCAAGACACAAGAGACTACAAATGCTGGAATGTTAAGCAAAAAACAAGTTGCTTGCGGAACCCAGCAGGTTAGGCAGCATCCATGGATGGAAAAGGACATAGGACATTGACATAATGTGGATTTCACTGTTTAGATGCTACCTGGCCCATTGAGTTCCTCCAACAGTCTATTTTATGCTGAGTAATGTTAATGCTGAATGACATTCATTCAGAGTTGCAATAGATTTTTCAGGGTGTGTTTTTTGCTGAATCACACGTACATTTCCCACAATAGTGTTTGTTCCCGAAAAATTGGACTAAATTATCTGAACCATCATTCACGGATAGATATCATCTGATGAAAGATCGTGCAAAATGATTGCTTGCTGGCCAAAAGTAATTTGAGTAGAAAAACGTGTCCATGATAATATTATTCACATCACATAACCTAGTCATTGGTCATCTCCACCAGGACAGCTCTCCACAATCAACATCTAAATGACCAGAAATTTAATTTGAAGTTGGGTTTGGCAGTGACTGCATAGACACTTGCAGTAACGTGAACTCACGTGATGTATTTTATTTACAGACAAAGAATGACCAGGACTGCATGGGGTGCTGTCCCTCATCGTCAGGGTGCATTTGCATTAGCATTGGCGATCTTGGGATTGTCTCCGAAGCTCAGTCCCGGTTTCAAAGGACGAGATGTGGCGGTCTCAGGTTTCTCCCTGCAGTTCACCCTTGCCTTGAGAGGGGGTGCTGGAGGTCCCAGGCCTATCCTTGCGGCTCATCTTTGGGGCTAGAAGAGATGGCGCTGGCAATCTCTTCATTATCATGGCATCTCAGTCTTTGCCTCTGTGTGCGGCTGTAGTCCCACGGTGTCCTCATTGGACAGGAAGCAGCAGTGGTGTCTCAGGCTTGCCCTGGCCACTCAGCTTTAGCCGCAATAAAGGAGATGGCTGTCTCGGGTTTCTTTCCCAGCAGCCCAGTCTTGACCACATGATGCCGCTGGTGGTCTCGGTTTTGTCCCAGTGTCTCTGTCTTCCTGTAATCTGCAACATGTGAACAAGCTAGCAGCGAGGCTCCCCACTCGCTCCTTTCCAAGCTCTCTCCTTTCTTCCATCTTCCACTCTTTCTTCTTTGTTTTTCTCTTCTGCTTCTTCTCTCATCCTCTCGTTTCTCCCCCCCCCCCCCCCCCCCCCCCCCCCCCCCCCCCCCCCCCCCCCCCCCCTCCCCGGATATAATGCCTGGGTTTTACAGGGAGTAGGCTGACAAGGTTCTGGTGGCCAAACCAATATCAGCTAATTGGCCCCAGCTTTATCAATGATGCTGGGCATTGGCCTCTCCTGACCAGTCAGCCTGTGGTAGGGATCAAAGTGGCATCCAAGGGAGGAGGCGCTGTCACAGCAGCCTCTCAAACATGGTGGCTATGGGATCAGATTAGCAGTTATTATATAATGCAGGGACCTCACTTTCATAATTTTGTTTAGAGATTCAGTGCAGAAACAGGCCCTTCGGCCCACTGTCCATGCCGACCAGCAATCCTCCCATGGACTGATGCTGTCCTACACACAAGGGACAATTTATAATTTTACCAAAGCCAATTAACCTACAAACCTTTTGGGGTGTGGGAGGAAACTGGAGCATCGGGAGAAAACCCACGCGGTCACGGGGAGAAAGTACAAACTCCGTACAGACAGCACTCATAGTCAGGATCAAAACCGGGTCTCTGCCACTGTAAAGCAGCAACTCTACTGCTGCGCCACCATGCCGCTCCTTCCTTGAGGATATTCCAGCACACACAAGGTTTTAGTCAAAAGTGCATTAGAAAGCTCACTTGAACAGATAACAGCTACTCCAACAGAACTGTTGAATGTTGAACACCTTTTGAGGCTAAGCATCCTGCTTCAACAGTGTCCAGTTATTCCTATAACACCAGCGCTGCAGTATACTTAAAAGGCAGAGCACAGCAATTTGATAAGGTTTTAATCGAGCGCACCTCCTATGTCCTTGACTCTTACCACCAACGAAAACAAGGGGTGTTGAAGAATATCACTGTCTCAATGTGTAGGAAGGAACTGCAGGTGCTGGTTTAAACCAAAGATAGACCACAAAAAGCTGGAATCACTCAGCAGGTCGGACACTATCTCTGGAGAAAAAGAATAGGTGACGTTTCGGCTCAAGACCCTTCTTCAGACTGAGATTCGGGGGAAAGGGAAACGAGATATAGACACTGATATATAGAGATATAGAACAAATAAATGAAAGATATGCAAAAATGCAACAATGATAAAGGAAATAGGCCACTGTTAGCTGTGGGCTAGGTGAGAACGATTTACAGACAATGAGAGAGACTATTGCACATCACCACGCCAACTCGTAAATATATCAGTGTTCCTTTGTTGTCATTGAGTCCAACCTCCATTCGGACTCTGTAAGAATAGCTTCCAGCGTGTGACACTTCAATAGATGAGAATGTTGGTGTGGGTGGAAAATACTGGCTTTGTCAGCAAGATTCCCATTCAATCAAGGAATATATCAAAAATAATTCCATTGGATACTTATTTTCTCCGAATATATAATTTCACAGGGTTGGCCATGCAGGATGCAGCATTCATTACACATTATATTCTATTATATTATAATAATTCTATTTAATGTAATGTCTTTCTGTTGACTGTTCAGCACGCAACAAAAGTTTTTCACTGTACCTCGGTACACGTGACAATAAACTGGACGAAACCCGAACTGATATCTGGACATTGTAACCCATAGATACTTCAAACCCAATCCAAGCCAAATATTCGCCTTGTTTTCTTTGTGATGTTAACTAAGAAATCAAATGCATAGATCTGTGCTATGATTTTTCATTATATGTTTCACTGATCGTACAATTTGCCACCATAAAAAGTTAGATCATATTATTAGAAGTAACCTCATCCATGAGCAGCACAAAGCACAGAGGAGACCCTACACATGATTTGTTGTTATTGCTTTTCCTTCACTATTGGCAATGAACGTTCTACTAATCAGCTACTGTTACTTCCCACCATATGCCAAGTTAGGAGAACACTTATCTTAATAGCATCTATTCAACATTTTGAATAAAACTAAATCAATAATCATAAAAAGTTGCACAAAAAGGATGGTCATAGTGGCACTGTGGTAGAGTTGCTGCCTTACTGCGAATGCAGCGCCAGAGACCCGGGTTCGATCCCAACTATGGGTGCTGTCTGTATGCAGTTTGTACGTTCTCCCTGTGACCTGCGTGGGTTTTCTCCGAGATCTTTGGTTTCCTCCTACGCTCCAAAGACGTATACGTTTGCAGGTTAATTGGCTTGTTAAATGTCAAAATCGTTCCTAGTGGATGTAGGATACTGTTAATGTGCGGGGATCGTTGGTCTGCGGCAGACTCGGTGGGTTGAAGGACCTGTTTCCATGCTATATTTCTAAACTAAACTAAAAAAATAATTTGATGATGCAACGCCTGAAATTGCAAATTTTTTGAAGATATTAATCATTGGTGGGTATTGAATATCTTCTCTGCAGAGCTCTGAGCCAAGGGAATGTTATTGCCTTGGAAATGAGGTCAAAGATATTTGTGTTTCAGTCCATTTTGTATCTACCTTCGATTTATACCTGCATCTGCTGTTATTTCCTATAATTCTGCCTGTGGCTGTAACAGCCTGGATCAAACAATGGACGACAACATTGCCTCCTAACCGCGGTATAGACACCTATTGGGCTTTGGAACTCTTACACATCTGGGCACCTGTTATCACATCAAGAAGTTAGTGCAAAGACACATAAAGTGGAGTAACTCAGCGGGTCAGGTAACATCTCTGACCCGAAACATCACCTATTCCTTTTCTCTGGAGATGCTTTCTGACCTGTTGAGTTACTCCAGCTTTTTGTGTCTATCTTTGGTTTAAACCAGCATCTGCAGTTCCTTCCTGCACAAGCAGTTTGAGGATAACCCTGTTAATATGCATATTAAAACCTTTGGGGAGTGGATCGAGGAATTCAGCGAGGTGATTGAGGCCTTAGCAGGGTTGGAAAAGTGATTGGTCTCAAGGTGGGTGGGAGGTGCAGGGTGTTGGAGATGGGTGTTGAGGTGGCAAGGACTGGAACCTGGAGGATTTTATAGAGATTGTGTGGGCAGGAGAGGTGTCAGGCTGATGACAATGAGGACATTGTTGGCATGGAGTGAGAGTGCATAATAAGACATTTAAAAGGGAGAAAAGTTAAATAAATATTTGACTGAGCAGGGCATACAGGGATGTGGAAATAATGCAGGCAAGTGGGATCAATATAGTTGGCAATTCTCAATAATTTGCCGAGTAGTAGTGGAGCTTTTAATTTTTTTTATTCAAGCACAACGGTTATACGACATCAGAGCAAAGCATTCAAATATCTGCAGGCCGTAACTAAAAACTGAACACATCATAACTGCCAAAACAAAGAAACTATGGAACTGTAACTAAAAGACTGAAGACTGAACATGACTAGAGACAAAAGACACTGGACTAACACTCTCACAGAACACAGAATACACTGCTGAAAAACAAGCTTCCTTGTCTATATCGGGTGAATGATCCCTTTGAATACAGTTATCCAGGATGAAAGCCACAAAGGTTAAATTGCTGTGCTATCGGCTAACACCTTACTGTACTTCACAGAGACACAGCTTTTGCAGCCTCCTGTCTTATAAGAAACAGCAATCCTGGGAGTCCAAAGCCCTACTGCCTACGGAATAACGTCTCCGCTCCAAGATTCCCATCATAGTGCCACCCATAAAGCAAGCTCCCACAAGCATTAACCAGTGGGCTGAAAGGCCTGTTTCTATGTTGTAGACCTCTAGCTTTCAACTGACCCCACTTACCCTGCTATCTGAGAGTATGAAATCTTCATCTTCTTTCAACTAAGTGAAAGAAAATAGTAAGATTAAATGAGAACTTACCAGTTTGAAGTTTGATCTTTATTTTATGAGGAGTTACGATGAGTGATTACGTGAAGAAGCCCCGCCAGGCGCATGCACGTCATACTTCATAGCAGTGGCGTGAAAGCACAGAAACGATAGCCGAAGTAACATATCAGAAGGCTTAGAAGACTAGAACTACCAGATGATCTTTTTGATTATGAGGGCCAGGAGTGGAGGGCACGTAATCCCTCATCGTAACTCCTCATAAAATAAAGATCAAACTTCAAACTGGTAAGTTCTCGTTTAATCTTACTATTTTACTTCGGAGTCACGTGAGTGACTAAGTGAAGATTTCAAAGCTATGTGATTTCATGCCGTAGATCCATTCCTTACGACACACTGCTGGTGAGTGAGATTTCAGTGCACAATCCAAAATCTGTTTTAACCATCTAGAAATAGTTTGCACTGACACTTTTTTATATGTTTTTTTGTGGCTGATGAGCATTGCTGTCTCAGGACCTCTGAGACTCTTAGCTACCTCAGTATATTGACTCAGGTGCTTAACTACACATAACGTTTGGTCAACAGGGTACGCTTTAAAGATTACTCTGGTTCCAGCCATTCCTGGCCTGTTTTGCTTGATTAAATCATAGACATAAAATGTTATCTACAGAAACATACATGCTATCTAGCCGTAACTTTTGCAATGTTTGCACCCGTTGTGCTGAAACTAGTGCCAAGAGCATAACCACTTAAGTGTTAACTTCTGAAAAGATAATGACGTAATTGGAGCACATTGCCGAAGCAGTGTGAGATCTATACTGACATCCCAGATTTCTGTATATCTAGGCTTAGGAGGATTTTTGTTAAAAATTCCTATCATGAACCGGGATACTAACGGATGAGACCCGATAGATTGTTGTCCTGAAAAATGCCCTAAATATGAGGAAAAGCACTTTGAGCACTATTAATGGCACTATAACTCAAGTGTTCATCAAAATGCATCATAGCAAGGAACTCCAATACATCTGATATACTTGCAGTATGATAAGATATATCTGACTGTAAACAAAACATCTCCCATTTCTTAATATGAGACACATATTGTTTCTTAGTGCTATCTCTCCAAGCTGCAGTTATGACATCCATGGTCCTATTCGACAGTCCAAGACCTTGGAACGGTCTGGTCAGAACCTGCAGATCAACAAATTAATATGATCATGTAACGGATGACTTTCTCCTGTTACTGGATGCACCAGTTGGGGACAGTCATGAATGGCTGAGTCATCATTCTGAGCACCAATGGGGACCATGGCTGTGTAGGCCAGTCCGGAACCACCAAAACGCCTGAGGCAGAGTCCTGCTCTATTTTGGTGAGGCATTGCCTAATCAGACAAAATGGGGGAAAAGCATAAAAGAATGTACGTCCCCAATGTAGCGAGAATGCATCTACCGCTACTGCTCCCTGATCCGGCTCCCATGAAACATATTTAGACATCTAGTGATTTAGCCTGGATGCAAATAGATCAATCTCTGGCAACCCATAGCGGCTGACAATCATTTAAAAAACTTCAGGATTTAACATCCATTCTATATTGTCATTGAACTTTCGTGACCTGTTGTCTGCCACCACATTGTCTCTACCCGGTAGGTAGATAGATGAGACCCTGATGTTCCTGGAGATACACCAGTACCAAATCAGGTTAGCCAAACTATCACATGATACTGACCTTATTCCTCCCATGTGATTGATATATGCCGCAGCTGTATTATCTGGAGTTTGAATTATTCATTGTGGAACAATAAGCTTTTAATCCATAGAATGCACCCAACAATTCTAAATAATTTATACCATGTTTATGGAGGATTAAATCCTCTTGCACACTCCATCTACCACCACAGCTAGACTCGCTGTCCGTGGCTCCCCATCCGAGAGCGCTCACATCTGTCTGTAAAACTACTGAAGGTTGCTGAACCAAAATGTTTTTGGTAGTTTGTATAATATTGATAATCCACCATTGTAATTCAGCTATGGCTCTGGTTGGTAATTGCATAGCTCTATCAAAATGACATGCATAGTCTTTTAGTGCTTGTTCTCTACCTCGTTGCAGACTTTGATAGTGCAGAGGTCCAAACTCTACTGCAGGAAAAACTGCTACCAATTTGCCAATAACCCTACCTACTTCCCGGATGGAGGGATATTGTTTTTCAGCAAGACAAATACATATATCCCTAATCTCCACAGCATTGGCTGTAGGCAAAGTTACTGACATATCCACTGAATCAATGACAAAACCCAAATAATCAATTTTTTCGGATGGCTGTAACTTGGATTTTGTACGATGGACCAGAAACCCTAAGGTTTTAAACAGGTGTTTGGTTGCTGAAACTGATTCCTCAGCTGTCTCCTGAGTGTTGTTTATGATTAAAATATCATCTAAATAAGCCATTACAATGTGATTCTGGGCCCTAAGTAGCGCCAGCACTGGTTTCAACAATTTTGTGAACAACCTAGGAGCTGAAGTTAATCTATTGGGCAATGCTTTAAATTGCCACAGCTGTCCCATCCAACTAAATTTCAAGTATCTGCAATACTGATGATGAATTGGTACTGAATAATATGCATCTTTCAGATCTATAGTTGCCATATAATAGCCTTGTTATAACAGCTGTTTAGCAGTATTGAAGGTGTCATTTTAAAATGTCTATACTGGACATAGGAATTTAATTGGGTTAGATCCAGAATGACTCTACAACCCCCATCTTTCTTCTGTCTGGGGAATATATTGGACACAAATTGTGGAGGATGGTTAATCGTCCTCTCAATCACCCCTTTTTGGAACAAATTCTTAATTTCTTCTTTTACCTGCCGAGTTTCTGGTGCAGAAAACACCAATACTCTATTAGGCATATTCTGTACAGGTGTATCAATTCCTGACATAAACTCGATTCTAGAGCCTGACACAGTATCTAGTATAAACCGATCAGATGTTATGTAGCACCATTCATCATAAAACAATTGCTATCTACCCCCAACCGGAGGTTGTTCCCCAGAAGTCTTATCCTTGACGGAATGAATCTCCTGTACCTCAACAGTCGGTCTCGAGGTCCTTTTTTATCCGAAATTAGGGTTGTTGCTGGGATACCTGGGTGAGTGATATCATCGCCCCACTGGCCCCCCTCGGCTTGGCCCTGCCCCTGGATCCGAACCCCTTCGCATTGAACCAAAATTGCGCGTTGACGTTCTTGGAGCAAGGACGTATGTTTTCAAAAGCCCAATTGTCTTGGCCTCATCGTCGAGGTCCCTGATTTGTTTCATAATGTCTATTCCAAATAAGTAGTCTGGTGCTTGAACATTTGTAGACCTACGTAGGGAGCAAACCGGGTTCAAATTTGGTTTAATGGCTACCTTTCTGATACAATTAACCTCAAAGTAGGCATTGCAGAACAGGGCCAGCATATCTTGTTGAGTTGCAGACATCGTCGCCCCTTGGACCATTTTCCCGAATGCAGTTATGCCTGCTGCCACCAACTTGAGGACGCGTTGAAATCTTACTTCCTGTCCCCGCATCGTTGCACGCATTTGTGCCCATATTGATGAGTTTACGGTGAAGCACAGTTTACTGGTGTTTTGTAACGTGTGGTGGTTTCCTCCATGATGGTATCCTGGAGCTGGTGAGAAGCCATGTAATTTACATTGGCAGCCAGATTGTCCTCCATAGCCTCACCAGTCCCTTCCGGAATAGCAAAGTTTCCGTTACATCTGGGACACCTGGAGCATGGCTCGTGTGCTCTGGTGTGTGCACAAAAGCAGTGACACCAGCTTCAGGGTCAGACTCCTCCTTCCCTGGCTCTCCCGAGTCCTGCGCAAGGGAGTCATGCGCCCTAAACAAGGCGCTGGAGAGGGTGATTCCCATTGATGTTGAAAGGCAATATATATGGGCCTCTTCTGTATATGGGCCTCTTTGAGAGGCTGCCTGGGGAATCATTGGGGCACTGGACCCCTGGTTGATTAATGTGGAGCATTCGCTCCATTTGGTCGAGTCTTCCCCAAATATTCTTGTTGTCCAGAGGGTAGTCCCCTTCTTAATCAGACCCGTCAGATAAAACGGGTCTGACAGACTTTCTTTTAGCTTTTCTACTCGTTATTGTGGCCTCAGTGCCCTGAGACACTGGAGCAGCTGGAGGCTGTTCAATTACCGGTAAAACAGCAGCCGGTATCTGAGCCGGCGCTACCGCACTAGCTATCTCGCGACCCGATCTCCGAGGTGGAACCGCGGGCCCACGCGCTCCACTCCTATTTCGAACATTTTTCCTACCAGTACTCTCCATAGCCACCAACTCCCGCTGACTCCCGAGCCTGACTTATGGAGCTTAAAGTTTAAACCACTTACCTGCAACTTTACTACTTACCGCTGGTGGAGCTGCGCTCTCCAGCCCGTCGGTGCGCCATGCGTCGGACGTAATGACGCGCATGTGCCTGGCGGGGCTTCTTCACGTAGTCACACACGTGACTCCGAAGTAAAATTAACATTTCATACCCTCGGGTAGCAGGGTGAGTGGGGTCGGCTTAAAGCCATAGTGGTCTACATCATTGAAACAGATCCTTCAGCCCACTGAATTGATGCCGACCATCATACCAACTATATTAATCCCACTTGCCTGCATTAATTCCACATCCCTCTTTACCCTGTTCAGTCAAATACTTGTCCAGATGCCTCTTAATGTTGTTATTTAAAAGGCAGACCCTTTTTTCTCAGGGAGGATGTGTGAAGGACCAGAGCACATGGCATTAAAGTGAGAGGGACAAAGTTTAAAGGAGGTATGTGGAGGAAGATTTTTACACAGAGTGGTGGATGCCTTGTACACGCTGCCAGGGGTGGTGGTGGAGGCAGATATCATAATGCCAGTCATGAGTTTCATTTAGTTTTAGAGTCTTAGAGTAAACAGGCCCTCCGGCCCACCGAGTCCGTGGCAACCATTGATCGCTGCACTTTAACACTATTCTACACACACTAGGGACAATTTACGCATACACCAAGTCAATTAGCCTAAATACCTGGATGTCTTTGGAATGTGGGAGGAATCCGAAGATCTCGGAGAAAACCCACGTGGTCACAGGAAGAATGTACAAACTCCATACAGATAACACCCTTAGTCGGAATTGAACTCAGGTCTCCGACGCTAAACTCTACCGCTGCACCACCGTACCACCCTTTGAGTGCCACCCTAAAGCTATGTCTTTAGGATAGGCATATGGATACGCAGGGAATGGAGAGATACAGATCACATCAATGCAGAAGCGATGAGACTAACTTGGCATTATATTCAGCACAGACTTTGTGGGCCCTAGGGCCTGTTCCTCTGCCATACTGCTCTATGTTCTATGCTGTGATTCCTACTTCCACCACCTCCTCTGGCAACTTCCTTAACTAAAGCTACAGTGTGTCTCAATCTGTTGATTTGCAATATTCAGAATTCAAAGTAGGAATTTGAACAACTGATGCCACCAAGCATGCTAACGATATTCCTTGAGTCAACATGTTATGCAAACTAAAGTGCCCAAAGACAATCTTTGCCATAAGGTCTTCGCTCTAACCTGAGAATGACTTTACAAACTCCAAGATTTGGGCACTTCTAGTCGAGAGGAATTGTGAGAAACAAAACAAGGTTTGTAGAATAATGCGCCTTTTCCTTGCTGCCATGAAAAATGAAAAAGTTTCCCATTAAAATTAACAAGCCTCCATGTCAAAATCTTAACAAAATTAACAAGCCTCCATGGGATGTTCTGCCAGGTGTTCACTCATGCAACCTTTATGATTAGAAACTAGTTACTGCTCAAAGCTGGGTTGTACACTTGCCGTAGTTTGAATGAGAGTCTGACAATAACTTGAGTAAGAGCACATTCATAATAACCAAAAAGGCTAGTTACATGTGCTTTGTAAGTAAATGAAACACTACAAGTTTAGCATAGTTCGTAATTCACTCCACACATTGCAAAGAAGAAGCTGTATTACACTGTCCTCACAGGTGAATTAAATACAGTTTTCTGCCCACTACTTTCACTGAGGTAGGAAAGGAATGAGTTTATTAATTGATTGTTCTGTGATTTCCCCACCATCTCTCCCTCCCTGCTGAATACACCTACCTTTAAGGACACAAAGTGTTGGAATACGTCAGTGGGTCAGGTAGCATCTCAGGAGAACATGGATAGGTGACATTCCAGGTCTGGACCCCTCTGCAACCCAAAACATCACCTATCCATGTTCTCCAGAGATGTTTCCTGACCCACTGACATACTCCAACACTTTGTGTCCTTTTGTGTAAACCTGCCTCTGCAGTTTCTTGTTGCTACACCTAGCTCTACCTTGGCTGCCTAGTCCCTGGGTGAGTTATTTTCAATAACCCATTCGAATAATCATCTGCACATCTTGTTTGGAATACTTCTGACAAAGGTTTTCAGTAACATACCCATCCTGTGAAGATTATGCAAAAGTAGTTTGCCAAACCTCAATAGCACCAACTACACTGGGAGCAGACAGCCCTGAGCTAACTCAAAGCTGCCAATGCTCCTTCATCTCTGCTCACTCCCAGACTATTGCAATAGACAATGGACAATAGGTGCAAGAGTAAGCCGTTCGGCCCTTCAAGCCAGCACTGCCATTCAATATGATCATGGCTGATCATCCACAATCAGAACCTCGTTCCTGCCTTCTCACCATTTCCCCTGACTCCGCTATATTTAAGAGCATTGAACTCTCTCTTGAAAGCATCCAGAGAATTGGCCTCCACTGCCTTCTGAGGCAGAGAATCCCACAGACACACAATTCTCTGTTTTTCCTCATCTCCGTTCTAAATGGCTTACCCCTTATTCTTAAACTGTGGCCCCTGGTTCTGGACTCCCCCAACATCGGGAACATGTTTCCTGCCTCTAGTGTGTCCAAACCCTTAATAATCTTATATGTTTCAATAAGATTCCCTCTCATCCTTCTAAATTTAAACAAGCCCAGCCGCCACCATTCTCAATAAGACCGTGAAACCCTCTGAGTAACTCAGGATGGATGTTCATATTCATATAGCTTAGCATAGTGAAACACAGTGTGGAATCGGGCCCTTTGGCACACCAAACCCACATCGACCAGTAATCACCGTACACTAGTTCTGTCCTATGCACTAAGGACAATTAACAGAAGCCAATTAACCTATAAACATACATGTCTGGGAGAACTCCCAGAGAAAACCCACATGGTCATGGGGAGTATGTACAAACTCCATACAGACAGCACCTGTAGTCAGGATCGAACCTGAGTCTCTGACGCTGCAAGGCAGCAACTCTATAGTTGCGCCACTGCGCTGCCATAAAAAAAATCACAAGAACAAAAACACTGTAAAAGGAAATCCAGATTTCTTCCACGAAAACAAAAAAAACCTTGGGCAAAGTATACCATGAAAAAACGTTCTTGTTTTTGTGTTACTAAAAAATGTTCATTTCTGGAAGTGTTTGTAGACTCTGAATAAATATATCTATTATACTTTTTTAGTGTGAAATTTGTAATGACACTTCAGTTGCTATGGTAAGCAATGAATCTAAATAATGTGGTATCAAATTAATCGTGGATCAATATTTATGGCCAGGATGGTTCAGCGCAAGATGCTGCAAGATCAAAAGGACCTCTACAGCACCAGCAATGCCTTGATTCTGAGGAATGAGTGAACTATCAGTGTCTTTCCAATCCACTCCTATTGTCAAATATCCCCGGGTGATTTTGATTTAGGTACAATCATACACAGTAGTTATTTAACAAATACTTTTAAAATGGGAAAACATGGAAAGAGAAGTATTGCAATGACATCTGAGCATTATTTATGATATTCGACAATATGCTTCACAAATACATCATAAGTTCTTGTATTCCTAACTTCTACCGCAAAGATGGTTTGGACAATATTGGAACACCTGTGATTGCAGAATAGTTGCACATGGATTTAATTTAATAAAATGTTCCATCATTATCATCTAGCATCCCAACTTCATCAGAGACAGCTCATTAGGCCCATTCTAAAGCTGAGTGCTGAGAGAGGGCAACACTGCAGAAGGGAAATTTCAATGTTTTTTATTTGTACATTAAAAATAAGAGGGTGACCAGGGAAAATGTACGATTGCTCAAATGATAAAGGTGAAAATCTATGCTTGGCGTCAATGGATGTGGGTGAGGTGCTAAATGACTGCCATTCATCTGTATTCACTGAGAGGACTTGGAGGACAACGGGATCAGTGTGGAGAATACAAATATGCTCGGGCAGCATCAGATTGAGAAGGAGGTGGCGCTGAGGCTCTTGAAGGACATTAAGGTGGATATGTCCCCTGTGACTGATGGGATCTATCCAGGTTATTGAGGGAGGCAAGAGAGGAGATTGCAGGGGCCTTGATGAGGAACTTTGTATCTTCCCAGCACAGGTGGGGTCACACAGGACTGGAGAGTGGCCAATATTGGCCCATTGATTAAGAAAGGAAGTAGAGAGAATACAGGATGGCACAATGTCCCAGTGGCCCAGTGGCCCAGTGGGAGAGTTGCTGCCTTACAGCGCCAGAGACTTGAGTTCAATCTTGAATAGGTCTGTCTGTGTGGACTTTGCCTGTTGACTGTGCGGAGTTTCTGCATTCTCCCTGTGACCATATGGGTTTTTTCCGGGCGCTCCGGTTTTCTCCCACATTGCAAAGATGTGAAGGTTTGTGGGTTTGTTGCCTTCTATAAATTGCCTCTAGCATGTAAGATAAAACTAGTGTATGGGTGATAGCTGGTCGGTGCGGACTCAGTGAGCCGAAGGGCCAGTTTCCATGCTGTATCTCTAAACATAAACATAAACATAAGCTGGTGAGCCTCACATCAGTGGTAGGGAAACTATTGGAGTGAATTATTTGAGAGAAGATTTAATAAGAGAATGTGCTAATTAGGGACAGTCAGCACAGCTTTGCGCGCAGCAGGTCATGTCTCGCTATTTGATTGAGTTTTTTGAAGAGCTGACAAAGGAGATTGATGAAGTTAGGGTGGTGGATGGTGTACACGTGGATTTTAATAAGGTGTTTGGTAAGGTAGGGACCTTCCTGAAATGGTAGGAACCTTCCTGTAATGTGTGATCCCCACACATTAATACTGTCCTACACACTCTAGGGCCAATTTACACTAATACCAAGCTAATTAATGTACAAACCTGTACGTCTTTGGAATGTGGGAGGAAACCAAAGATCTCAGAGAAAGCCCACTCGGTCATGGGGAGAAAGTACAATCTCCCTACAGACAGCACTTGTAGTCGGGATCGAACCCGGGTCTCTGGTGCTGCAAACACTGTAAGGCAGCAACTCTACCACTACTCCACAGTGCCACCATTACTCCAGCTTTTTGTGTCTATCTTTGGTATCATGTTCGATGTGGACCTTGTGAGCCAAAGGGCCTATTCCTGTGCTGTACTGATCTGCACTATGTCCTATGTTCTCTCCTTACACACTCTAACTAATAACCTTACATCAGTCATGCAAGAAAAGGTTCTGCGCTGATGTTGGCAGGAGTCCAGAGATCATGAGGTGCACTTGATTCACTTCATTGTCATGGAGATGATGATGGAGCCCACAATATGTCAGGCATCAGCTAGCGGTGAAGCTCAGCTATTTAAGATGACTGCAATACCCTCTTTTCTCAGCACACAACATATTTTAAAGCACAAACTGCATAAGCATGAACTGGCAAAAGCATGAACACTCCTCTCAATCCCACTCCATCCACCACAGTCCATTAACATGGAAACGGTGTGAAAGGATTCACGAGAATGGTGCTAGGAATCGAGGGACTGAGCTAGAGGGCAAGGACCTGCAGGCTAGGACTTTATCCCATGGAGCGCAGGATAATTTGGGCTGAGCTTACAGAGGTGTGCAGGATCATGAAGGGCATAGCCAAAATCAAAGCATGCAGCCTTCTTTCAGGAATCAAAATGGAGAGGGCATAGGTTTAAGGAGTGAGGGGAATGATTTAATAGGAACCAGAGGGGAATGGTTTTCACATGGAGGGTGGTTATGTACAACCAGCTGTCAGAGGAAAAGGTTAGGATGGAGGTACATGTATAGGAAAAGTTTAGAGAGTCAAATGGAGGCAAATCAGATCTGCGTAGACCACTACATTATCTAGGCAATCCTGAACGATATTTAATCTTCAGTCTGTATCACTGACTCTAATGTTCATTTTCTTGAAGCAGTTCACTGCATACAAATTGGAAGTTATTTTTCATACTTCACAAGACTTCTTCTTCTTCTTCTTAAACCCTTTGCTCCTCTAGGGAGCATAGGCCATTGATAAATGTCCTCCACCTCACTCGGTTGTTGGCAGTTCTTTCGAGATCTCCCCAGTTTTGTACAAGACTGACTACAGTTAAAAGGAGCTTCATTGTAAATGCACTTTGTAACATTCTGGTTGTGAAAGATGCTGTATTTGTGTCAAGTTAAAACTATTTTTATATTGTTGCATTGAGCTGATGGTGGAGCATTCAGCTTCAGGCCCCAAGGCTAGAATTGCTATTAAAACACGAAGTACATGCACCAGAATAAGCGTTCAACAAAGAAAACAAAGACCAAAGCCATAGTAGTAGTTAAACTACCTATACACTTATGATATAGGACAATAACTAACTTCATATTTAGGAATAAGCTATCTACACGTTGACAAATACACAAGCTAAATGCTTAATCAAGAAACCCAATCCCAATGCCACATGAGAATTAAAATGCCTTTACACAGTTAAACTATGCTCCTGTTAACCAAGCACAGCCAGAATCAACATATTGTACAGCCTACTTGTTATCACAATTAAGGTGTCCGTTAATTGTGCTACTAAACTGAGTGTATTAGGCTGTGGGCCGACGAGCTTTATGGTGGTTTCACCCTGCTTGAAATAGTATGAAACTGCATTTGAATGTGGTGGCCTTGCACCCTGCATGAAATGGTATGAAACTGCATTTGAATTTGGTGGCCTTGCACCCTGCATGAAATGGTATGAAACTGCACTTGAATTTGGTGGCCTTCCACCCTGCTTGAAGTGGTATGAAACTGCACTTGAATTTTGTGGCCTTGCACCATGCTTGAAATGGCATTAAACAGCACTAGCATTTGGTGGCTTTGCACCCTGCTTGAAGTGGCATGAAACTGCACTTGAGATTGCTGGCCCTGCACCCTGCTTGAAGTGATAGGAAACTGCACTTGAGTTTGGTGGCCCTGCACCCTGCTTGAAGTGGTAGGAAACTGCACTTGAATTCGTTGGCCTTGCACCCTGCTTGAAGTGGTAGGGAACGGCACCTGAATTTGGTGGCCTTGCACCCTGCTTGAAATGGAATTTCAAGGAATAGCCGTGAGTCAACTGCTCGTCGACCAGCCGTGAGTCAACTGCCAGCACATCGGTGACTGAGCTGTCACCCCAATAATCCATTTGGTCAACAATGTCCATACTAGCCCTCTGGAAACCAATGCCTTCAGCCCACAATACCCATACTAGCGCTCCAGAAAGCGCCCCCCCCCCCTCAATGGCCACCAATATTGGAATTGGTGGAGGTGGAATATTGCATTGGGGGACCAGCCCTCCTGTGTGAACATGGGACCCAATGGGACCCACTTAGTACTCCCTGTGCACCTTACTCCCCAAGGTGTAATATGGGCATTGGACACTAGATGCCGCTTACTTTTTCGATTTCATTTTCTAATTAGTTTAATTAATTAATGTGCTACTTTTGGCACTGACGAGTTATGACTTCCTTCTCAATTATATTTTGTCTAAATCTGTGCAAAATATAATGTCGTTCCGAGACATGGGTCACGAAAATTGATTTCTAGACACATTTTTGATGCTCGGCCCACAACCTATATCTGTGGGGGTGGGGGTGAGATGCATTCCATGTCTAGGTGCATCAAATCCATCTTGAATTAACTAAATATGTACAGCCTGCATCTCTCAAATATATCCGTTTTGGTGTTGGATGTTTATGGCAGTTTAGCAGTGAATGTGACTTGATCAAAGAGAAGGAAGCATGCTCCATGCTTTTGCACATCTACACTGGTGGACCTGCAGTAAACATAGTGGGAAGGAAGAGAGATGGGAACTGTCCAGTGGATAAAGACTCTCTCCCACATGCACTCAATGTGAAGCCAAATGAGAAAACAGTAGAAGAAGTTAATACCCTGGAGCCAAGCGCCAGAGACCTTGATATTATGTGATAGAATTAGGCCATTCCAGCCCAATAAGACTGCACTGCTGATCTATCTCCCTCCTAACCCCATTCTCCTGCTTTCTCCCCATAACCCTTCCCTCAGGTGGCCATGGGCAGTGAATTCATCAACCTCCTGAGTAGCCTGATACCTACCTCAATGTCCCATGCCCCCATCACTCACCCACCACCTATCAATATTCAACTCTACATCACAGCCTTCAAGATTTAGCACAGCTATAAGTTTTATACATAAACCTCACAATGACAAGACACTATGATAATCACATCACCTAATGCACTGAGTAACACACACTCATAACCTTGCATCTGTCATCAAAGGAAGGTACTGCAATTAGTTGGCAGGAAACCAGAGTATAAGTGCACTTACTTCACCTCATTGCAATGGAAATGATAATACTGCCCACAATAAATCAGACTTCAGCCAGTGGTGAGACTGGGCCATTTAACATTATTGCAATGCCCTCTTTTCTCAGCTTACGGCCTCTTCCAATGTACAAACTACTAAAGGCATAACCGTGAACACGCCTTTCCATCCCACTTCAGCTACCATGATCCATTAAGATGGAAAAAGTGCTGAAATTATTTTTGAAGATGTTGCCAGGACATAAGAGATGTATTGAGTGTAGTTGGGCAGGCTGGGATGTTATTCCTTGGAGCGCAGGAGGGTGAGGAGTCATCAAACAGAGGGGTATGAGATCACGGGGGGCATAAATGGAATGAATCCACACAGAGATTTTCCCAGAGTTGAGGAATCAAGATCTAGAAGACATAGGTTTATGATCAAAATTCAAAGATTTAATAGGAACCTGAGGAGTAATGTTTTCGCACAGAGGTGGTATGTTAATGGAACAAGCTGCCAGAGGAAATGGTTAAAGTGCGGGTCCATGGTGCAGATAGGAAAGGTTTAGAGGGTCAAATGTAGGCAAATAGGACTAGCAGAGATGGGCATTTTGGCTGCAATGGACGAATTGGGGCAAAAGTTCTGTTTTAATTCTGTACGACTCTATAACCCTCACCTTCTGCCCTTGTCCTTTGTAATAGTCAAGAACTGTAACTCATCCCAGCAATGAAGCAAGAGCAAGAATATTGTGGTGACCACCTGCTGTTGCTGGACTTAACACCACCAGCTGCCACTCGGTTCCTGGCAACCCGCTTGATTTAGAGCTTACTGGGCAGGTGAGATTTCCACAGTGAGTTACTGACGATACCACTTAAGGCATTGGGATAACACATTAGCGTAGAAAGAGGGTCGACACAAAAGAGAAACGCAGAACAAATGGATCATTTTTAATCTGCAGTTCCTCTTCCTTGCCAGCTAATGTTTCTCTTAATGTTCCTGCTCTACAACTATCCACAATTCAGGAGATGCTAAAAGCATGGTGAAATATTGGGAAGGTTATACGGGTTACAGCACTCAGACGAGTAATGCAGAACTTCTCTGGAAGAGTCTGCACTGCAGATCAATAATGGAGCAGTGCATTTAACATCGCAATGCAGTGTAGAAGGAAATGTGTTGTGCAGCAAAGTCAAGAACCGAAGCAACACAAGCAGAAAGATAAGTTAAGAAGGCATTTGTTAAAGCTTGCCTTCATCGGTCAGGGCATTGCAGTTTCATAGGACTTTGGTTAGGCTGCATTTGGAGTATTGTGTGCAGTTTTGGCACCCCATTACAGGAAGGTGAGATTTCCATTACTTGGTGGGTTGATCCAGAGATTAAGTTGTATGGGATTTACGATGATTTGAATGTATGGATTTGGAACTGGCTTAGTCATAGATGACAGAGGTTTGTGGTGGAAGGTAGATAGTTTGGCAGGAAGTCTGTGACCAGTGGAGTTCCGCAGGGATCTGTGCTGTGACCTCTGCTGTTTGTCATATATGAATAAATGACATACGTAAATGGTTGGTGAGTAAGTTTTCTGACGACATGAAAACTGAAGGAAGGCTTTCATAAGATACAGCGGGATATTGATCAGCTGCAGAATGTGCAGTGAAATGGCAGATGGATTTTAACCCAGGCAAGTGTGAGATGTTGCACTTTAGGTGGTTGAATGTAAGGAGGGGGATATGGTCACAGGCAAGACCCTTAACAACATTGATGTGCATAAGGAACTTGGAGTCTAAGTTCATTGCTCACTGAAGGTGGCAGCAAAAGTAGATAGGCTGTTAAAGAAAGCATATGGTATACTGGCATTACTAGGGGCATTGAATATAAGAGCCAGGAATTCATAATGAAGCTCTATAGGACTATGTTTAGGCCGCATTTGGAGTATTCCATGCTTTACTGGTCACCCCATTGCAGGAAACATGTGGAACCTTTGGACAGAGTGCAGAGGAGGTTTGCCAGATTGCTGCCTGGATAAGAGGGTTTCAGCTACAGGGAGAGGTTGGACAGACTTGGATTGTTTTCTCTGGAACTTCAGGGGTTGAGAGGAGACGTGATTGAAGTATATAAAATGGTGACAGGCATAGAAAGGGTAAACAGAACCATTTTCCTTGGTTGGAAATGTCCAACACTAGAGGGCATAAAAGTTATGGTCAGAGAGGGAAAGGTTAATGGAGATGTGCGGGGCACGATATTTTGCACAGATGGTGGTGGGGTGCAGCAAAGCAATGCTTGGAGTGGTGGTGGAGGCAGACACGATAGGGGCATTTGAGAAGCTTTTCAATAGGCACATGGAAGTGCAGAGAATAGAAGGATATTTACTCAGAGGGTGGTGGCTGTGTGGAATGAGCTTCCAGCAGAAGTGGTGGAGGCAGGATCGATTTTAACATTTAAGAGTAAAGTGGATAGGTATATGGACGTGAAGGGAATGGAGGGGTATGGTCTGAGTGCAGGTAGATGGGACTAGGGGAAAACAAATGGCCGGCACGGACTGGAAGGGCCGAGAGGGCCTGTTTCCGTGCTGTAATTGTTATATGGTTATATGGTTATATGATATGAATCATGTACAGGCAGATGATATCAGTTCAGCATAAACATCATGGGGTGAATGGCCCATTCCTGTGCTGTGCTGTTCAATGCTCTGTAAGATTCTTTCTCATGGTTAAGCTGAGGCATCACCATTATTTTGATGAGGACCAGGAGGATGAGAAGCATTATTTATGAAGTCCTGAACAAGGTATAATCTTCAGTCGGAATTAGATCGCTGCATACAGACTTGCCGTTGTGTTTCATACATTGCAAGAATGACCACACGTAAAAGATGGCTTAATTGCAATCTGGTATAAGAGAGGCATAGATACGGCAGACAGTCGGAACCTTTTTCTCAGGATGGAATAGGGCATAAGATTAAGGTAAGAGGGACAAAGTTTAAAGTGGCTGTTTGGGGCAGGTTTTTTACACAGAGTTGTTGAATACTTATACCAAGCCAATTAACCTACAAACCGGTATGTCTTTGGAGTGTCGGAGGAAACTAAAGATCTCGGAGAAAACCCACGTGGTCATGGGGATACAATACAATCTCCCTACAGACAGCACCCACAGTCGGGATCGAAACCGGGTCTCTGGTGCTGAAATGCTATAAGGCAGAAACTCTACCGCTGTGCCACCATGCCACCATTACTCCAGTTTTTTGTGTATATCTTTGGTCTTGGTATCATGTTGTATGTGGACCTTGTGAGCCAAAGGGCCTATTCATGTGCTGTACTGATCTACAGTGTGTTCTATGTTCATCTCCTTACTTACTCTAACTGATAACCTTACATCAGTCATGAAATGAAAGGTTCTGTGCTGTAGTTGGTAGGGGTCCAGAGATCATGAGGTGCACTCACTTCACTTCATTGTCATGGAGATGATAGTCGAGCCCACAATATGTCAGGCATCAGCTAGCGGTGAAGTTAGCCATTTAAGATGACTGCAATACCCTCTTTTCTCAGCTCACAACATCTTCACAGATGCTGGTTTACACAGGCCCCTCATCCCACCAAGCCCGCGCCGACCAGCAATCCCCACACATTAACACTGTCCTATACACACTAGGCATTATTTATGAAGTCCTGAACAAGGTATAATCTTCAGTCAGAATTAGATCGCTGCATACAGACTTGCCATTGTGTTTCATACGGCACACAGTCTGAACCTTTTTCTCAGGATGGAATTATCTGATATGAGAGGGCATAAGTTTAAGGTTAGAGGGACGAAGTTTCAAGTGGCTGTTTGGGGCAGGTTTTTTACACAGAGAGTTGGTGAATACCTGAAAGGTGCTGCCAGGGGTGGTGGTGGAGGATGCTGATAAGCCAGTGGCATTAAGCAGCTTTTGGATCAGCACATAGATATGGAAGGAATGGAGGGATATCGATCATGTATAGGCAGAGGGGAGTTAGTCTTGACATCAATGTAGGAAGGAACTTCAGATGCTGGTTTACACCTAAATAGACTAAAATCCTGGAGTAACGCAGCGGGCCATGCAACATCTCTGGAGAAAAGGAATAGGTGACGTTTCGGGTCGTGTCTGAAGAAGTGTCTTGACTGAAACGTCATCTGTTTCTTTTCTCCAGAGATGCTGCCTGAGTTTAGTATAGTTTAGTTTAGAGATACAGCGCAGAAACAAGCCCCTCATCCCACCGAGTCCAGGCCGACCAGCAATCCCTGCACATTAACACTGTCCTATACACACTAGGGCCAATTTACACTTATACCAAGCCAATTAACCTACAAACCTGTATGTCTTTGGAAACCAAAGATCTCGGAGAAAACCCACGCGGTTATGGGGAGAAAGTACAATCTCCCTACAGACAGCTCCCACAGTCGGGATCAAACCCAGGTCTCTGGCACTGAAACGCTGTAAGGGAGAAACTCTACCACTGTGCCACCATTACTCCAGCTATTTGTCGACCAGCAATCCCCGCACGTTAACACTGTCCTACACACACTAGGGCCAATTTACACTTATACCAAGCCAATTAACCTACAAATTGGTACGTCTTTGGAGTGTTGTCAGAGGAAAATGTTAGGATGCAGGTACATGGATAGGAAAAGTTTAGAGGGTCAAATGGAGGCAAATCGGATCTGCGTAGACCACTACATTATCTAGGCGATCCTGAACGATATTTAATCTTCAGTTTGTATCACTGACTCTAATGTTCATTTGCTTGAAGCAGTTCACTGGATACAAATTGGATGGTGTTTTTCATACATTGCAAGACTGACTACGGTGTTTCATTGTAATGTACTTTGTAACATTCTGGTTGCGAAATGTGCTATATTTGTGTCAAGTTAAAAGTTTTTTTATGTTGTTGCATTGAGATGACGGCGTAGCATTGAACTTTAGGCCTCAAGGCTAGAATTACTATTAAAACACAAAGTACATGTGCTATGGCACCAGCATAAGCGCTCAACCAAGAAAACAAAGGCCAAAGCCAAAGTATCTAAACTACCTATACACACTTATTCTATAGAACAATAGCTAACTTCATATTTAGTAATAAGCTATCTACATGTTGACAAATACACAAGCTAAATTTTAACCAAGAAACCCAATCCCAATGCCACATGAGAATTAAAATGCCTTTACACAGTTAAACTATGCTCCGTTAAACAAGCACAGCCAGAATCAACATATTGTACAGCCTACTTGTTATCACAATTAAGGTGTCCATTAATTGTGCTATTAAACTGAGGATATCTGTGGGGCTGGAGGTGGGGCTGGGGTGAATTCCATGTCTAGGTGCATCAAATCCATCATGAATAAACTAAATATGGTGGTGGCCCGTCAGTAATAACGATGGTGGGTTGCGCAGTCTCAATTCTGTTTCGTTCTGACATGGCTCATGAGTCCAGGGCTGCACAAAAACCTGTGCGTGAATGAATTTAAGGTGGAGAAGCTGTTGCACTGTAACGACCCCACCCTCTCGGCCGCAGATGTCAACATCCAGTGTTATGAAAAATCATCACGGCTGGAAACTGCTTGGCTAGAGTGGATGGCCATGTCGACTTTAGTGCTCTGACTAGCCCTTCGCATTCCACAGTGCGTTGCTGCGTCTCCTTTCCAGCCGTTGGTTTATAAAGATCTCTTCCGCCTGGTGCACCAAATCAATGAAGGATGAGCATGCCCCACAGGTTGAACTGGACTACATCGTATCAGTTGCTAGGCTACATCCTTGACCTGACCTAAATATATACAGCCTGCATCTCTCAAATATATATCCATTTTGGTGTTGGATGTTTGTGGCAGTTTAGCAGTGAATGTGACTTGATCAAAGAGGAGGAAGCATGCTCCATGCTTTTGCATTTCTACACAGGAGGACCTGTAGTGAACATAGTGGGAAGGAAGAGAGATGGGAACTATGCAGTGGGTACAGACTATCTCCCACATGCACTCAATGTGAAGCCAAATGAGAAAACAGTAGAAGAAGTTAATACCCTGGAGCCAAGCGCCAGAGACCTTGATATTGTGTGACAACATGTTCACAGATTTACGGTCATAAATGATAGGAGCAGAATTAGGCCATTCGGCCAGAAAAGTCTACACTGCTGATCTATCTCCCTCCTAACCCCATTCTCCTGCCTTCTCCCCATATGCCTTCCCTCAAGTGGCCATCGGCAGTGAATTCATCAACCTCCTGAGTAGCCTGATATCTACCTCAATGTCCCATGCCCCCATCACTCACCCACCATCTATCAATATTCAACTATATCAGAGCCTTCAAGATTTAGCACAGCTATAGGTTTTATACATAAACCTCACAATGACAAGAAATTATGACAATCACATCACCTAATACACTGAATAACACTCACTCATAATCTTGCAATATAGTTGGCAGGAAAGCAGTGAGTATAAGATGCACTTACTTCACCTCATTGCCATGGACATGATAATACTGCCCACAATAAATCAGGCTTCAGCCAGTGGTGAGGCTGGGCCATTTAAGATTATCGCAATGCCCTCTTTGCTCAGCTCACGGCCTCTTCCAATGTACAAACTACTAAAGGCATAACCGTGAACACTCCTTTCCATCCCACTCCATCTACCATGATCCATTAAGATGGAAAGAGTGCTGAAATTATTTACGAGGATTTTGCCAGGACATAAGAGATGTATCGAGTGTAGTTGGGAAGGCTGGGATGTTATTCCTTGGAGCGCAGGAGGGTGAGGAGTCATCATACAGAGGGGTATGAGATCATGAGGGGCATAAATAGAGTGAATCCACACAGCGGTTTTCCCAGAGTTGAGGAATCAAGATCTAGAAGACATAGGTTTAAGATGAAAATTGAAAGATTTAATAGGAACCTCAGGAGAAATGTTTTCGCACAGAGGTGTAATGTTGATGGAACAATCTGCCAGACAAAGTGATTAAAGTGCAGGTCAATGGTGCAGATAGGGAAGGTTTAGAGCATCAAATGCAGGCAAATGGGATTAGCAGAGATGGGCATTTTGGCTGCAATGGGCAAATTGGGGCAAAAGTTTTAGGGAGATAGATCAGCAGTGTAGACTTTTCTGGCCGTATGGCCTAATTCTGCTCCTATCATTTATGACCGTAAATCTGTGAACATGTTGTCACACAATATCAAGGTCTCTGGCGCTTGGCTCCAGGGTATTAACTTCTTCTACTGTTTTAATTCTGTACGACACTATAACCCTCGCCTTCTGTCCTTGTCCTTTGTAATAGTCAAGAACTGTAACTCATCCCAGCAGTGAAGCAAGAGCAAGAATATCGTGGTGACCACCTGCTGTTGCTGGGCTTAACACCACCAGCTGCCACTCGGTTCCTGGCAACCCAGCGCAATTTAGAGCTCTCTGGGCAGGTGAGATTTCCACAGTGAGACACTGACGATGCCACTTAAGGCATTGGGAAAACACATTAGCGTAGAAAGAGGGTCGACTAACCAACACCAAAGAGGCGCAGAATAAATGGATCATTTTAATTCTGCAGTTCCTCTTCCTTGCCAGCTAATGCTCCTGTTAATGTTCCTGATCTACAACTATCCGCAATTCAGGAGATGCTAAAAGCATAGTGAAATATTGGGAAGGTTATACGGGTTACTGCACTCGGACGAGTAATGCAGAACTTCTCTGGAAGAGTCTGCACTGCAGATCAATAATGGAGCAGTGCATTTAACATCGCAATGCAGTGTAGAAGGGAATCTGTTGTGCAGCAAAGTCAAGAACCAAAGCAACGCAAGCAGAAAGATTGGTAGAGAAAGCGTTTGTTAAAGATTGCCTTCATCGGTCAGGGCATTGCAGACAAGAATGAGGAAGTCATATTGCAGTTTCATAGGACTTTGGTTAGGCTGCATTTGGAGTATTGTGTGCAGTTCTTGTCACCCCATTACAGGAAGGTGAGGTTTCCATTACTTGTTGGGTTGATCCAGAGATTGAGTTGTATGGGATTTACGATGATTTGAATGGATTCGGAACTGGCTTAGTCATAGATGACAGGTGGTTGTGGTGGAAGGCATATAGTTTGGCAGGAAGTCTGTGACCAGTGGAGTTCCACAGGGATCTGTGCTGTGACCTCTGCTGTTTGTGATATATGAATAAATGACATACGTAAATGTAAATGGGTTGGTGAGTAAGTTTTCTGACGACATGAAAACTGAAGGAAGGCTTTCAGAAGATACAGCGGGATATTGATCAGGTGCAGAATGTGCAGTGAAATGGCAGATGGAGCTTAACCCAGGCAAGTGTGAGATGTTGCACTTTAGGTGGTTGAATGTAAGGAGGGGGATACGGTCACAGGCAAGACCCTTAACAACATTGATGTGCATAAGGAACTTGGAGTCCTAAGTTCATAGCTCACTGAAGTGGCAGCAAAAGTAGATAGGTTGTTAAAAAAAAGCATATGGTATACTGGCATTGCTAAGGGCATTGAATATAAGAGCCAGGAAGTCATAATGAAGCTCTATAGGACTATGGTTAGGCCGCATTTGGAGTATTCCATGCTTTACTGGTTACCCCATTACAGGAAAGATGTGGAATCTTTGGACAGGGTGCAGAGGAGGTTTACCAGATTGCTGCCTGGATAACAGGGTTTCAGCTACAGGGAGAGGTTGGACAGACTTGGATTGTTTTCTCTGGAACTTCAGGGGTTGAGGGGAGACGTGATTGAAGTACATAAAATGGTGACCGGCATAGAAAGGGTAAACAGAACCATTTTCCTAGAAACAGGTCCTTCAACCCACCGAGTCCGCGCCGACCAGCAATCCCCGCACATTAACACTGTCCTACACACACTAGGGCCAATTTACACTTATACCAAGCCAATTAACTTACAAACCGGTACTTCTTTGGAGTGTGGGAGGAAACCAAAGATCTCGGAAAAAACCCACGTGCTCATGGGGTGAAAGTTCAATCTCCCTACAGACAGCTCCCAGAGTCGGGATCGAACCCGGGTCTCTGGTGCCGAAACGATGTAAGGGAGAAACTCTACCGATGCACCACCATGCCACCATTACTCCAGCTTTTTGTGTCTATCTTGGTCTTGGCATCATGTTCGACGTGGACCTTGTGAGCCATAGAGCCTATTCCTGTCCTGTACTGATCTACACTATGTTCTATGTTCTTCTCTAATGTTCACTCTAACTAATAACTTTACATCAGTCATGCACGAAAGGTTTCTGCGCTGTAGTTGGCAAGAATCCAGAGATCATGAGGTGCACTTGCTTCACTTCATTGTCATGGAGATGATGATGGAGCCCACAATATGTCAGGCATCAGCTAGCGGTGAAGCTCAGCCATTTAAGATGACTGCAATACCCTCTTTTCTCAGCTCACAACATATTTTAAAGCACAAACTGCATAAGCATCAACTGGCAAAAGCATGAACACGCCTCTCAATCCCATTCCATCCACCACAGCCCAATAACATGGAAACAGTGTGGAAAGGATTCACGGGAATGGTTTCACAGTGTGGAATTGTTTTCACACGGAGGGTGGTTATGTACAACCAGCTGTCAGAGGAAAAGTTTAGGATGCAGGTACATGGATAGGAAAAGTTTAGAGGGTCAAATGGAGGCAAATCGGATATGCGTAGACCACTACATCATCTAGGCGATCCTGAACGATATTTAATCTTCAGTCTGCTTCACTGACTCTAATGCTCATTTTCTTGAAGCAGTTCACTTCATACAAATTGGATGTTGTTTTTAATACATTGCAAGACTGACTACGGTTAAAAGGTGCTTCATTGTAATGTACGTTGTAACATTCTGGTTGCGAAATGTGCTATGTTTGTGTCAAGTTGTGCTATACTTATGTCGTTGCTAGAGGAAGTGGGCATTGGAATGCTGCCAGAGTAAGTGGTTAAAGTGCAGAATAATGGTGCAGATAGGAAAGGTTTAGAGCGTCAAATGCAGGCAAATGGCACTTGCAGAAATGGGCATTTTGGCTGCAATGGATGAAAAAAGTTCTGTTTTAATTCTGAACGACTCTATAAACCTCACCTTCTGTCCATGTCCTTTTTAATAATCAAGAACTGTCTCATCCCAGCAATGAAGCAAGAGCAAGAATATTGTGGTGACCGCTTGCTTTTGCTGGACTTAACACCACCAGCTGCCACTCGGTTCCTGGCAACTCGCGTGATTTTGAGCTTACTGGGCAGGTGAGATTTCCACAGTGTCCACAGAGTCACTGACGATGCCACAAGGCATTGGGAAAACACATTAGCATAGAAAGAGGGGTGGGAGGAGGGTGGTGGGAGGAACTTTTACATTTTTCAGCTTGAAATTGTGTAATACGGTGCATACTGTAGCGAGTCTTTTAACTTACACTTGAATGCAATATATATGCTTTAAATTGGATTAGCTATGAATAAGGTTAGAGTAAATTACATTCCTAATTACATTCCACAGTAGAGCCCAGGCTCTGATCCATACGTGCAGCACATGAATGATCTTAGTGTATTCATGTATGGAAATCAGATTATAATCAAGCACTTGGGCCAACCTGGGTCTCACTGCACACCTGGTACTACTCCTGGCCCTGACACCAGTTGCATACCTTCTCTCATTCCTGTCCCTGAGTCCAGCCCTACACCTGGCCCACTATTCTACCCTGATCATTGCTGCTTACCCGCTCAGGTTCCCAGTGCTGAACACACCCCTGGTCCCAGCTTTGACTGCACACCTAGTACTATTCCAGACCTTGACTCTGGATGCATACTTGGCCTTGCTCCTAGCACCTTTGCACTGACAATTTATCTGGCCCACACATAAAGCCCCATATCTGACCCGCTGAACTTAACCTATTACGTTCAAGTCCACAGGTGCTTATCTAATGCAGTAATCCTTTAAGGGGAACTTCACGGACCAAATTATGGATAACAACATTTGCTACATTCATTGGCTTCCTTGTTATCTAACATGCTAGTCACTTTGTCAAAGAAGTCATCAATTGGTTGAGCACAATTCCCATCCATAAAATTATACTCACTCAGCTGTATAAGTATTCTGATACAATTTCTTTCATTTTCGTAACAAACTGTCCTAAAATCATCAGGCTAATTACAAATCAACAACATTAGCCAACTCCGAATCATGAAGCGCTGAGTATTGGGATCCAGACATCACGGACAACTGGCCTCAGTTCCCCGCTCACATCTGGCAGTGTTCTCCATCTGAACCAGGGGCCGCGGAGCGTTTTTGAAAGTGGGGAGGCTGAGCGATCACTGATCACTGGCCTTGGGGGTACCCGGTGAGGGATTGGAGCAACCGAGTGGGGAGAGGGTGTGGGAAGGGGGTGTCCCCTCCGAGGGTAAGAACTTTTTGAAATTTGATGTATTAAAATCATGTTTTAGTGCATTGTAGAAGTATGATTTCAATGTTTTTTGTATGAAGTAATTTTAAGAGGTAACTTTTTAAGGGGTAACTTTATCCACACAAATGGTGGTGGGTGTTTGGAACAAGCTGCCAGAGGAGGTAATTGAGGCAGGGACCATCCCAACATTTAAGAAACAGTTAGACTGGTACATGGATAGGACAGGTTTGGAGGTATGGACCAAAGCAGATAGTGTAGCTGGGACATATTGGCGGGTGTGGGCAAGTTGCGCTGAACGGCCTGCTTTCACACTGTATCACTCTATGATCACATTATACCTCCACCATGCATGAATGCTTCAAAATCAAGTGATCGAGTTTTATTGCCGTATACTCAAGCATAGAAACATAGAAAATAGTGCAGAAATAGGCCATCGGCCCTTCGAGCTATTCAATATATATTGAATAGCTCGAATATATAAATACAGAAAATAATGATAATGCGGCCAGGGGAGGTCCATGATCTACAGGAAAAGAAGGTTAGGACAATGTTACGTCAATTCGAGTTGAGGGAACTTGAAATGGGGGTTTAATCAGTATATGCGTAGCAAAAGAAAAAGGGAGGATTGTGAGGGATAAAGTGATTTTACTTCGGAGTCACGTGAGTGACTTCGTGAAGACCCCGCCAGCACGCCTGCGCGGCATATCGTCGCGCGCACTCGCACCGGCAGGCTGGGGGGGGGGAGTGCGCTCTCTCCTCCGGCTCCTTCACAAGACCGGCAGGTGAGTATTACCTTTTCTTCACAGCATGGACAAGGGCCGGAGGACGACGCTGTCGAGGAGCTGAGCTGAGCTGCCAGCCAACGGCCCTTGTCCCCGGAGCTGCAAGGAACGCCGGCAGCTTTAACGCATGGTGGGGGCAGGAATGCGGAAGTCGGGTGCTCCCGCTGATACAGGGGCCGACTCACCCGAATGGGTTACCGCTCCGGAGCTGGAAGCAACGGGTCCAGACTCCAAGCCCCCGTCCCCCAAGAGAATAAGGGGGGATACAGGTACGTGGCAAGGGGTCTTGTTCTTCACAGGCAACCTCTCCCCGAGCTCCAGTAGACCCGAGGGGGCTGGGCCGGGGGACAGCCGCACGACAGGGGAGCCCTGCAATGTGCATAACGTACCGCAGCCAGGGATATCTGCCATCGTGCAGCCCGGGCATAACACTGCTGCGTCGTGTAGGCCTGCTGGAGCAGATACCGCCGACAACACACCCCGTCAGGCTGCGGTCAAGGGCGGAGGTGGCAGCAGGAAGCGGTCGGTCAGCTCAGCGCTGCGAGCGGCCGACCATGCGCCTCCACGCCAAATAATGGGCATGTGTGGAGGTAAGCCTGCACGGACTCCGGGGAGCCAGGTTCCGGGGGCCGGCGCCGATTCAACTCACCTGCCTTCTTATCAGCCAGGTGGGCCGCCACAGTCTGGGAGAAGACAGGCTAGCGGAGAGTCCGTGCGGGAGTTGTATGATCCTACTTGGGCTGTAGGTCACGACGACCTGCCATTGGAACCTAGACAGCACCCTAAGGGGGTGAGGTCCGATGGTGGAAGCCCCAGTGAATTCGCAGGGCCTGGGGAAGTCGGCTTGTCCGCTGCATATAGCAGGGACGGTCGCATAGAGCGGTTGGAGCTCTTAAGTGGTGCTACACCTCCAGCGGGACCGGGAACGAGAAGAGTGGGATTCGCGGGCATCCACTAGCCGTGCAAGGACACCACTCAGCTCCTCATCGTCTCCAGCCAGAAGCATTAATGATTGCCCAGCTGCTGAGTTTGACGATGACCAGGGACAGCCAGTGACCGCTGAACCAGAGCATGAGGAGGATATGCTGGATGTGGTGAGTGAAGTTTGCCGTTTCCACCCAGACAGGTGAACCCTGCACCACGAATTGGCGGGCACCATTGATTGCCTACTTATGCACCAACTCTGGAGTCAGATTCTCAATAATACCTTGGAGAAAGGTTCTCCACGGGCATAACGGTGTTTGCTAAACCCTGGTCGGGGATAATGTGTCCAGTAAATAGCATGATGCACTGGCACTCCTATGCAACGCCCAGTATGAGATAAATTGCCTGCGTAAGAGCTCCATATAGCCCACACTAAACCCCAAATTCGCGGGGTTGTGCCGACCATTACCGCTCCACCGCCGCATCAGTTGTTTGTAGACCTGTCCAAACAGGTGAAGGGACTGGACAAAGGAGGCCAAAACAGTGGGCCTCATGAAACTCCATCAGCCAGAGTTCACCCATATCACGGCAACAGCCTAATACAACCTGTGAACCAAGGCTGCGATAGGGCACAAGATCCTACCTACCTCCATCTCAACAAATACAATGACCTTTTAGGGCAAGGCCAACAGCGGCCTGCATGGGAAATGCGGCCGCCGGCCCGTCAACCTCCATAACGTCCACCCGAAGCACCGTATGTATGGAACCGCCGTTCACTATGGAGGTAAGGGGGCTGGCTCCTCTCACGCCGTAGTATCCCTCCTGCACGAATAGGTGGGCGATTGCGGGTGGCCTTGGACATATGGGAAAACTGTCACCACAGATGAGTTTATTTTACAAAGTGTTCAAGGGTATATAATTCGTTGGAGGTATAGGTTCCCATACCCAGCATTCGCCTCGTGGGAATTTACTCTATCCCAAAAAGAGGTGGAGGCAGGGCATGCTGAAATTATATGGCGAGCAGGGAAAAGTGGTAATTGGCATAACCAAGCATGGACCTATTGAGTTTGAGTCTAATACGTTCACCAGCAGTAAAAAAGAAGGGGGATGTCGGATTATAATCGATTTAGCTGAGTTGAACACTTTTGTATAATATACCCATGTCAAAATGGATACTTTTGGAACAGCTAGGTGGATGCTTTACTCAGGGTACTTTATGGCATGTATCGATTGAAAGAAGCATGCTATACGGTGCCATCGCTGAGGCTCACCAGGGAATTCTGAAGTTGTCTGGAAGGGTGCATTGCCTAATGGAACCATCACAGCCTAGGCTGTTTACCAAATTGGTATTTACCTGTATTGGCTCTTCTCCGACAACAAGATTATAGTGATGGCATATTGGATGAAATCCTTATAGTGGGGCAGACCCTCCAATTGGCAATTCAAGGAGTGGCTGCAACCAAGGCTCTGCTTGAGAAGCTGGGGTTGTAATCCATCCAGACAAATCAAAATTGCACCCGGTACGGGTTATGGATTTGGTGTTCACCTTAGACACCAATTTAATGAAGTTTATCATCCCCACTAATAAAGCTACTGCTATATTAGAAGAGTGCCACAATCTTGCTTGCGCCAGGGTATCGACCATGCGGCAAACAGCAAAAGTTGTCCGCTTTCGAATAGATAATGCTACAATAATGGCTTACATCAATCATATGGGTAGTATCAGGTCGCTAGTTTGCAATGAATTGGCTAATACAATTTGGCACTGGTGCATTGAAAGAAATATTTGGATTACTGCGACCTATTTGCCTGGGAAGCTTAATTCAGTGGCGGACACCAGGTCACGTGTCTTCAATGACAACATTGAGTGGATGTTGAACCCCCAAATTTTGGAGATATTATAGCTCAAATTGGGGACACCAGATATTGACCTATTTGCGTCCAGGCTGAACCATCGAATACCGACGTATGTGTTGTGGAACCAGACCCTGGGGTAATAGCATTGGATGCGTTTTATCCATTGGGGGAAATGGGTTGCTACGCGTTTCCCCCATGCAGCCTCACCAGTGGGGTATTGCAGAAAATTAAACTAGACTCTGCAACTGGCATATTGATCATTCCCGACTGGCCTACACAACCATGGTACCCGATGGTTGTAGAAATTTAAAACAACCATGGATGGCGATTGGGAAACATCCCAAATTGATTACTCACTCCATTACGGGGGGGGGGGGGGGGGGGGGGGGGGGGGGGGGTCAGTCATCCTTGCCATGGTCATTTAAACTTGTTGGCTTGCAGGTTCTGCAAAGACCGTCATCCGGGCAGGCATCTCGTCAAGAGCCATGAACCTTATTGCAGCATCGTGCCGGGAATCAACCCGGAAACAATACCTCACTCAAATCAGAAAGTGGGAGGTTTTCTGTGCCCGGAACAAACAAGTCCTCCAACTCGGCAACAATACCGGATGTGTTGGAGTTTCTAGCAGGCCTCCATTTTGATGCTGGCCTCAGCTACAGTGCCATCAACAGCGATAGGAGTACGCTGTATTCATACCTGGATATAGGTTATCAGCTCCCACCACCTGGTGTCTAAACTAATGAGGGGAGTATTCAATACCAACCCTCCACGACCCAGATATACAGTAACGTGGGATGTGGGGATCGTGCTGACCCTACTGAGGAGCTGGACTCCAATAGATGAGCTACATTGAAACAGCTCACCCTTAAGGTGGTGATGCTCATGGCACTGACGACAGCCCAACGAGTCCAGACGTTACAAAAACTGCGACTGGACAGCATGGTGGCCAACCCTGGTCAAATAAAATTCTTTGTTAAAGAATTGTTTAAAACAGCACAGGCCAGGGGCGCATGGGGCTGCAGCTGGAATTTCGGGCGTACCCTGTAGATGCCACACTCTGCATAGTCACTCATCTCCACCACTACATCCGAGTTACTGGAGTTATCAGGATGAAGGAACAGGGGCTCCTCATCAGTCATAAAACCTCTGCATCATCGGGTGACTACACAGACGATCGCAGTGGCTCAGGGTGGTGCTGGATGCAGCAGGAGTTGCTACTAACATATTTTAAGGCTCATTCCACCAGGGCTGCAGCGAGAGCCATGGAGGTGCCCATGGACCACATTCCCGCCACCCGCGGGCTGGGCCAGTGTGGGAACAACCTTTCAACAGGTTTCTATAACAAGCCTCTGGCCGTTCCTGCGACATTCGCAGAAGCTATCCTGGGTACCGCTCAGTAAATGTCTGGCTCCGAATTTAGGGGTTTGTTGTTTATTTGATTAATAAATTGTATTGATTTTTCAGCCAGTTTCGACTGAACTCCATTAACAGCCTTCCTCCATCAGACTGGCGGCAGTGTGATAAGCATGGACGTTGTTCAGGGCGTGAAATCACAGAGCTTTGAAATCTTCACGAAGTCACTCACGTGACTCCGAAGTAAAATAGTAAGATTAAACGAGAACTTACCAAGTTTGAAGGTTGATCTGTATTTTACGAGGAGTCGCGGTGAGGGATTTCGTGCCCACCGCTTGCACCCTCTATCATAAGGTCAACCAGGTAGTTCTACGGTTTTCATCTTTCTATTTTTAGTCATGGTTTGGTTCTGTGATTCCACACCGCTGCTTTGAAGGATGCCGTGCTGGCGGGGTCTTCACGAAATCCCTCACCGCGACTCCTCGTAAAATACAGATCAACCTTCAAACTTGGTAAGTTCTCGTTTAATCTTACTATTAAACCCCATTAAAGTAAGGAGTTTTAAAGAGAATTCGAACTGAGAGGGGCCGGAGAGAGGGTTCTGACACAGCTGTGTCTAAAGGTTACCAGACCCATCCTTGAGTCCTTGAGAAGTAATAGCATTGTATAGCGGTAGAAGGGAGTGATGTAGAGAGATCCCTATCAGTGGAATGGAGTGATAGATGGGACCCTTGTCACTATAGCTTAGCTTTAGTACTGATATAGGGAAACTGAGAGGGTTCACTAGGAGGTGAGTAAAACTAGGGTAGGTCATGAGCAACTGAGCATGCTTAATAGAATAAATGAATATTACAACACACCCCTGGTCAAGAAACTGCTCATTATCATGAACATGTTTGAACATGCGATGTATGATATGGGAGGTACAGGAGGATGTACGGGGGGATGTACCTACAGATTGTGCACCTCAGACCCTGATTGGAGAAGGGTCCGGAGGGGAGTTTGAATGTAAAATTCTGTGTATAAAGGGGGATGACTTCTTTGGCTTCGGTGTGTCTCGACTTGGAGAGGCACCCGGGTCTGCTGATTCGTGAGGAGTAAAGAAACTCTTGCTTCCAAGATTTAGTCTTTGAGCAGTGATTGTGAGCACAAAGCGTATCTCACATCACGCTCAAAGCGTGAGAGTTGGCAGCCCTGTTACTGCAGTCCCAGACGAGTAATGCAGAACTCTGGAAGAGTCTGCACTGCAGATCAATAATGGAGCAGTGCATTTTACATGGCAATGCAGTGTAGAAGGGAATGTGTTGTGCAGAAAAGTCAAGAACCAAAGCAACATAAGCAGAAAGATTGTTAAAGAAGGTGTTTGGTAACGCTTGCCTTCGGTCAGGGCATTGCAGACAAGAATGAGGAAGTCATGTTGCAGTTTCATAGAACTTTGTTTAAGCCGCATTTGGAGTATTGTGTGCAGTTCTGGTCGCCCCATTACAGGAAGGATGTGGAGGCTTTGAAATAGTATAGTAGTGTACCAGAATGCTGCGTGGATTAGAGGGTATTAACTATAAGGAGAGGTTGGACAAACTTGGAATTTTTCTTTTCGAACAATGGAAGCCTGATAGAAGTATAATAATTGTTTCCCAATGTAAGATCCAATATGGTCCCTTATCTAGTCAGACAACCATATACTGTTCCAAGAATCCCTTTTGGATGCACCTAACAAACTTTGCTCTGTCTGCTTCTTGTACTAAGGTTCCAGTCAATATTCGGGACGTTCAAGTCACCCTCTATGACAACACAATTGTTTTTACATCTTCCCTTACAGTGTCAGCATTTCAGTTACATTATCGCCCACTGGCTATTGGGGGGCCTATAGTATAAACCCATCAGTGTGATGACACTGTGGGTGCAGCAGCATCTATGGAGAGAAGGAGATATGGAGTCTGAAGAAGGGTTTCGGCCCAAAACGTTGGGGTCTGAAGAAGGGTTTTGGCCCAAAACGTTGCCTATCTCCTTCGCTCCATAGATATTGCTGCACCAGCTGAGTTTCTCCAGCATTTTGTGTACCCTCGATTTTCCAGCAGTTCCTTCTTTAACAAAAACAGTGTGATGACACCTATCCTTACTGCCTCGGTGGATGAACCTTCCAGGATGTCGTTTCTGAATGCAGCTGTAACATTCCCTCTGATTACTAATGCCTATGTGACCTTAGCAACCACTGACAGAGCGGTTCTTGCAAGGTCTTTACCATCTGTGCATGTTGAACAGTTGGTGCCAAGTACATCACTGAAATTCTGTTTGGGAACACTAGCATTAAATCAGCAGGGGGTTGTTGATTAATATTAGAATCTGTTTGCTCTGTACTCTTGCAGTTCCTCCCCTTCCATGCAGTACCTTTCACTGCAGCACATGCAATGCGTGCTACAAATATCCATTGAGCAGCATAGCTTTGTGTTTATGTGACCAGTGGTTATGTTACTCGATATTTGCCAGAGACATAGACCATAGGCGTAGAGATGTGAATTCAACCAAAAACATTATTGTACAATTGAAAGCATCTGTCAGCTTTGGTATAAATTACTGGAATATTGTAGAAAACCTGCTTTGTTAATATTCTTCAAAGAAGAAATTCCACTATTTTTACCTAGATTCAAAATCTACCAATGTTCCATTGACATAGCTGCTCCCTCTATGTGTGAAGCAGCTAGCAATGCACAGACTTGCCAATGATTTCCACATTCTGCAAATAAAAATAAATAATTTGAAAATAAAATGAATGGCTCAGAGTTACAAGTCGTCATCTTTATTTGTCACATACACATACAAGTACAGTGAAATGAAAGTGGCAATGCCTGCGGGATTGAGCAGAACAACAGAACAACTGAACAGAACCAGTATTTACATTTAAAAAAAAGACACAACAGTAATTACTCCCTGGTGAGGTCAGAGTTTACAGTCCTGATGGCCTGTGGGAAGAAACTCCGTCCCATCCTCTCTGAGAGGAGGTGCTTGCCTGACCGTAGCAGCTGGAACAGTCTGTTGCTGGGGTAGTAGGGGTCTTTCATGATCTTGCTCGCTCTGGATCTGCACTCCTGGTGTATAGGTCCTGCAAAGGGGGGTGGGGGAGTGTAGTTCCCATGGTGCGTTCGGCCGAATGCACTGCTCTCTGCAGAGCCTTCCTGTCCTGGGCAGGACTGTTGCCAAACCAGATCAAGATGTTTCCGAACAGGATGCTTTCTACAGCACTAAAGTAGAAGCACTGAAGAATCCTCAGAGAGACTCTGAATTTCCTCAGTAGCCTTAGGTGGTAAAGGCGCTGCCTTGCCTTTCTCACCAGTGCAGCAGTGTGTGTTGTCCATGTCAGATCCTCTGTGATGTAGACTTCCAGGTATTTAATGCAGCTCACCCTATCCATAGTAGTCCCATTATCCCCAGTGGTGTGTACGTCCTTGGTTGTTGAGCCCTTCTAAAGTCCACAATCAGCCCCTTCGTTTGTAGTGACATTCAAGAGGAAACTGTTGTTCTGACACCAGAGTGCCATGTCAGCCACAGAGAGAGAGAGTATAGAAATGACGCTGGACAGGTTGATATTGAGGAGCCAGGAATGAATGGGCTAAATGGATTCTTCTTTAGAAAAAAAACAATACTTGGAATCTATGATGTGTATCCATAACAACCAGATGCTGTGCAATAGCGTTTTGGAGTCTTTGATTTTACCTCTGAGGAATGTAATGTGCCAAACCTTTCCTCATTAATAGGGTTTCTAAGAGGACAGAACTCCAAAAAATAAGGAAAGCGATGTTATTTTCAAAAAACATTTCAAACAACCTCTTGCAATGAAAGAGAAGTAACACTGTCAAATTCACTGCACATATTCAGTTTATGGATTAATACAATACTGCTATGTCAAATGTATTTGAAGCCGCATCACAATAAAATGTTTACCTACAGTAATGCAGTTGCCCATATGGTTCTGTGTTCTGCTTGATATTTAAAAACCCGCTCTACATATTAAGATTTAAAATATCTTCCTGTTACATTTGCTGTTATATTTTCTTCAGCTTGCAGACAGGGAACTTCGAAAGGTGGATTTAGTTCATGAGGAGTGAATTTAGTTTAGTTTAGTTTAGACTTAAAGCAAGGAAACATGCCCTTCGTCCACGCTGCCAATTGACACTAATTTACGCTCTTCCACTTCCTCATCCATGGGGAGAATATTAAAATGTTTGGCAGCTGGGACATCACGGAGGACAAGGTAGACTGAGTGTAAGTGTTCAGCGAAAAGATCGCCAAGTCTATGCTTGGTCTCACCAATATATAGGGACCTACATTGGGAGCACCAGATACAGTAGATGAATTTCTTTCAGTGATACATTTTAATTCCCCTTCCCATACTGAAACTTCTGTCCTGGACCTCCTGTACTCTCAGAGTGAGGCCACATGCAAGTATCAGCACCTCGTATTTTATAACAGTAACTCCCACTTCCTTCAGCCCCCTCACCCCTCCTTCCCCACCCTAGTTGTCCTACTAGTTCGCATACTTGTATCCCTGTCATTAGCACAACTTCCACAGCCAACAATGGGCCACTATGAACTCCACCCTTCCTGACACCATCTGTTGTCAGCCCAGCTTTGTTCTGGCCTTCTCTATCTTTCAGTCTAAAGGAGGGTTTCCGACCCGTTGCGTCACCTATTCCTTTTCCCCAGAAAAGTGTGTCTGTCTTCGTGAATAAACCAGCATCTGCAGTTATTTCCTACACAGCAGAGTTGATCTGACTTTGGGTGAGTGCATTAAAATTATATCTCTCCCAAGGTGCAAATCGGAAGCAAAGTATGTGTTTGTCAATTTATGTTGTGCAGGGATCAAATCAGGCAAATCATTTAAATGAACATTGGGCATTAAATTAATTACTGAAGAAAAATAAGTATTAATTTCAGAATTACTAGCAATATTGATTTAATGCCTGAATTACCATGAGACATTTTATAAATTTTTGAAATGTTATTTTATGTAAAGCATTGATATAATTGTTTACCACCTTATACACCAGTCACCGAAAGTTAGCATGCAGGTATAGCAGGCAGTGAAGAAAGCTAATGGAATGTTGGCCTTCATAACAAGAGAATTTCAGTATAGGAGTAAAGAGGTTCTTCTGTAGTTGTATAGGGCTCTGGTGAGTCCACATCTGGAGTATTGTGTACAGTTTTGGTCTCCTAATCTGAGGAAGGACATCCTTGTGATTGATCCCTGGGATGGCGGGACTGTCATATGAGGAAAGATTGAAAAGACTAGGCTTGTATTCACTGGAGTTTAGAAGGATGAGGGGGTATCTTATAGAAACATATAAAATTATAACGGACTGGACAAGCTAGATGCAGGAAAAATGTTCCCAATGTTGGGCGAGTCCAGAACCAGGGGCCACAGTCTTAGAACAAAGGGGAAGCCATTTATTCTAGAGGTGAGAGGTCAGAGGTGAGAAAAAACGTTTTTACCCAGAGATTTGTGAATTTGTGGAATTCCCTGCCACAGAGGGCAGTGGAGGCCTAGTCACTGGATGGATTTAAGAGAGAGTTGGATAGAGCTCTAGGGGCTGGTGGAATCAAGGGATATGGGGAGAAGGCAGGCACGGGTTATTGATTGGGGACGATCAGTCATGATCACAATGAATGGTGGTGTTGGCTCGAAGTGCTGAATGGCCTCTTCCTGCACCTATTTTCTATGTTTCTATGTTTCTATGTTTACTTGCTAAGAGGTAAAATTTACTGTTAAAGGATACTGTAATCACAATTATTATTTATGACTAATTCCAAAAACAAAATGACGTGAATGTTGGAAACAGGAGGTACTTAGCACAAATGTTCTCGACCTTTCGAGAAAGTACAGCACATTTACTTTTAATTAATTTGCTTTGATTTGTTTTTTTAGGATGGTTTAAAAAAATAATTATTTGCCAGAATTATCAACCAAATACTCACAAATCACCATGGCCAGTTTAATTGGTATCATTAAATACTTCAGAAAATTCAACACTTGCTGTGTTTTGCTTCTGTCGCCTCACCATCGTTACCTTCAACAAACAAGCGATTTAATTAACTACATCTGATATACTGTAATTGTCCTGATTGTTCACAATTGCAAGGACATTGACTCATTTTGCCAGGAATTTTGCATTCAGTATTTTCAAAGGATTTTAAATTAAAGTTTGACTCATCTTCGGATCCACCTTCCAGCTCTGCTGCAGTTAGTTTGTTGGAAGTCTGAAGAACTGAAGAAGCCTTGGAGAGTTGCTACAGCCACACTATGGGAGAGGTACAGAGAGGTTGGGATGCTGATGAAAGATCTGAAATATTAACTCTTTACTTTTCTCTTTTCACAGATGCTGCTGCCAGGCCTGCTGAGTGTTTCCAGCATTCTCTGTATTTATTCCACATTCTTTTGATTTTCATTATTCCAGTCAGTTTGCAGTATTAACAACTCGGCAACATAGAAACTTAGAAACATAGAAAATAGGTGCAGGAGGAGGCCATTCGGCCCTTCCAGCCAGCACCGCCATTCATTGTGATCATGGCTCATCATCCCCTATCAATAACCCGTGCCTGCCTTCTCCCCATATCCCTTGACTCCACTAGCCCCTAGAGCTCTATCTAACTCTTTTAAATCCATCCAGTAATTTGGCCTCCACTGCCCTCTGTGGCAGGGAATTCAATAAATTCACAACTCTCTGGGTGAAAACGTTTTTTTCTCAACTCAGTCTTAAAGGACCTCCCCTTTATTCTATAGTCAACATACTGCCAATTTATGTAGCCCACTTGAGGTTTGCGGCACAGTGAACAAGAACATTGATTTCAGCTAATTTTGCCATCTCTGGCTTGAAGGCGTGAGGAATAATTTTGCACATGTGTTACCACAAGGCTGCGAAAAGTTCACCCAAAATAAATACTGAGTCTCAGAATTTAACTTTGGATCTAAACCCCTCAGAAATGATAATCCTTTATCTGGCAAAGATGGGATCTATCATAATGTTCTAAGTCAAGGGTTCCCAACCTGGGGTAAATTTACTCCCAGGGGGTACATTTTGCCTACCCAGGGGGTAAATTTGTTGATTCTGGATTGGTACATATTTTTCCTCATTGACGGGCTGTGTTTGGTTCTGGTATACCGGCGGCAGTATCTGTTCATCATTAGTTGATCATAAATAAGTGAAATAACATTGTTATGAGCTATAAAGTTGCCGTGAAACTGATGAAAAAGGTGGAACCCCTTGTTTCCAAGTTGATCAGCATAAGCAAATGGATTTGATGATAATTAGTGGTAAGACAGCATGGAAACAGCATCGAGACCCACCAAATCAGACCTGAACCAATTGAACACTCGTTTACACTGGTCTGAGTGATCCTAACTTTGCTTCGCACACCCGCACACTACGAGGCAATTTTACAGACGATTCATCTATAAAGTCCGTTAGTCCCAGGGTTGTGGAATGCCGGAGCCACACGGTAAAACGTGCAACACACCACACAAGTCAGCACCCAAAGTGAATTGAAACCCTTCCTTGAGCAGTGAGAGGCAGCTATGCTGTGATGCACCATTGTGCCATTTAACCTTTATTTATTTACTTGGACAAGAGTGGAAACATCGGAATGCATTGCATGTACGATATTGTGGCGGAAGGTTAATCGTGGCCATTTCAAAAAGTTGACTTAAATCGTTAAATGAAGAAAAGAAACGTGGTATGTGGGGATAGGACCTAGCTCTGCCTAGATTACTGCAACTCCCTTTACAGGGCATCAGCCAATCTTCCCTGACCCGCCTGCACTGGTCCAAAATGCCGCAGCGAGACACCTGACGGGAACCCGAGAAAAAGGGACCACCATCACCCCGATCCTGCCATCTCTCCACTGGCTCCCTTTAGGCGTCAGTACCGAATAAATTTCAAGACCCTCCTCTAGTCTACAACGTAATATTTTTGCAACACAACAATAAAAGTCCTCTCACCCAACATATGTAGACCGTCTGACTTCTCAACGGTCCGAGGGGTGTCTGAATCCCACATCTAGGCATAAGCTCTCAGGGCGACCGCGCCTATGTAGCCGAGCTCCTATACATTGGAACAGACATCCCCACTTAAAGAAAAATTAGAACTGCCCCCCCTCCATCGACTCCTTTAATCTAGTCTAAAAACGAATCTGTTCTCCCAAGCCTTTCCTGATTAATAGGGAGGGCTAAATTAATATGTCTGTAGCCTGAGTAAACAACACTCTTATAACAAATGTAAAGACAATGGTCAACGAGTTGTAATAAATGTGCTATATAAATAGAAGTGACTTGAATTGACACTTCATGGAGAGAGCATGGGCTCAAAGAAATGAAGAGGAGGTTTCAAGCCAATTTTATATTCCATGCACATGAAAACTCAGAATCTTCAACTTCCTCTGTGCTTTGATTGGTGAGGTTCTTTAGAGTGCGTCAACAATGCCGTCCTCTGCTGGTATCAGTTTGAAATGAACTTATGTATTTTGCAAAGTGAAGAATTCCCACCGACGCTCAAGACTAGAAGCGTTAATGCTCGGGATTCTCAAATTAATGATCGAGTTTCCGCACAGAAAAAGGTTATGAATTAGAGCAGAGTAATAAAGCAATTTTTCTTCGTACAGAAAATTACAATGCAGCATCATGTGATGATAAAGTTTGGAAGCGTTATTTGAAGTGGTACAAGGATACTAAACAGCATCCAGTCAAATTGGAACTGTGCTGGATGGAAGAGACTGAAGTAATGATTTTGATTAGTCAAGCAATAATATTTAACTGTTTAACCTACCACATTATATTTGTAAGGTAGTCCTCGCTTCGGATCTAATTGTTATCATCTAAAAGTTAGCCCATGTAATATAATGTTTCAATTATAGTGGGAATAGCTAATAGAAGGATAATGATTTGAAAGGTTTATCAAAAGGTGGATATTAAAGCAGTCCACTGAGGAACGGGAATCAGAGCCTTTCATTCTAGTCCTTCCATAAGGGTTTCACTACCAGGTAAAACTATTGCTCAAGAAGCCTTGTGGCACAAAGGGGGGGGTTCCAATGCAGCAGCTCGGTGGCAACAGCAGTAGAGTTGCTGTCATACAGCGCCAGAGACCCAGGTTTCGACCTGGCTATGGTGCTTGTCTGTACGGCGTTTGTACATTCTCCCTTTACCTTTAGTGGGTTTTCTCTGATCTACGTTCGTCCCACACACCAAAGACATACAGGTCAGTAGGTAACAATTGGCTCTGGTATAAAAATGTAAAAATATAGGATAGTTTATTTAATGGCGTGGGTAACCACACTGTTTCTCGAAACTAAAATATAAAAAAGGCAAGGCGAACTCTTGATACTAAACCACATATTATATCCCTTGGAGTGACTTTGGGGTGTAATAGAATTATCAAAAACGATAAAAATTAATATTTTTAATATATAAATAATATAAATAATAAGCGTCAGAGAGTTATTAATTGGACATGTGTCCCGGATAAGACAAAGAAATCTCTTTCTTGCAGCAGCACAACAGTAATATTAGCAAAAATACAAAACATTGAGTGTGTCTATATACCAATATATACACATAAATAGTAAGATTAAATGAGAACAACCAGTTTGAAGTTTGATCTTTATTTTAGTGATGAGTTACGATGAGGGATTCCTGAAGACCCCGATGACGCGTGCGCGACATGCTTTCAAAGCAGAGGAGTGAAAATCACAGAAACCAGAGTAGACAAATATAGTAAGATAAGAAGGAACTACCATACCAGATGAACATTATAATAAGGTTTTTGGGAGTCAGAGGGACGTAATCCCTCATCGGAAACTCCCTACATAAAATAAAGATCAAACATCAAACTGGTAAGTTTACTCATTTAATCTTACTATTTACTTACGAGTCACGTGGAGTGACTACGTGAAGATTTCAAAGCTCTGTGATTTCATGCCCTGGAACTAGACCATGCTCACACACTTGCCAAACTTGACGGAGGATGAACGTAATTCACACCACCCACTGTGCTGCAAAACAATAAAGGTATTATTCATACCAAATAATATGCCCCACATTGAGGACTTTAATTTATCGAACTTAATTTTTGCCCCTGCCACACGTCGTCACAGGATCGGCCACGTTTAATTAAAATAAAGCATGAAGTTCATTGCTCCACCCCGCTGTGGCAAGGAATGTGGTCCATAGTAGGAACTCCCATCATCCTATCGTCCGATGTAGATGCAGTCCTGTTGGAGTGAGATTTGAAACATTAGTATTCACCACTGCACGTAATACCCACCCGAACAATCTGGATATGGTTTGCACTGTGACCTTAGGTGAGATGGCATTTTATGGCTAATAGAGAAAGCTCTCTCCGTGCCCATAAGTTCTTGGTGACTATATATTGGAAAATATGTGTCACTATGCAGGCCGACTATCTGCAGGATAGGCCAGAACTCTAATATTGGCCAAAGGAACCGGGTACATGTTAAGTACCACCTGTATGTAGCAGGTTATCTTGCCATTTGTGACAGACATGACGTCCTATTCTAAGCTTGTAAGGACTGGACCCGTTGTGCTGATCCAAGTGCCATAATCATTCCATCTAGGATATTAGTTTGTCCAGAGTGAGCCCCGATATGGTGTCCATCCTCGTAACATGGCGTACTACCTATGTCCCATATATATGGGTGTATCTGGCCTGGGGGGAATAGAGTAACAAATACCCGCAATTCGTTAGGTACTAGTGGGTGTGATCCTATAGCCAGGTGATCACTCCCTCTGCCCAGATATTAGATAGGGCACTCCTTGCACAATAATGGCACTGTAACTCAATCCCTTCATCGAAATGACTGGGTGGCCGATAACTCCTCACTTTAGTTTGGTGGCTGAGATATGTGTGTACGTCCTAGGAGCAGACACCACTTCCCTGACATAAGTCAGTACTGCTTTCTCGTGGACTCCCTGCACGACGCGAGATGGCATTTGATCGTCCTGTCGGAGAGTCCGTAATCAAGAAAATTTGCCCATGTTCATGAAACTCAACAAGATCATACAGTCACTGCACGGAATACTTTCCGCGCATCGGGGTTGTGCCAACCTCCTTGGCCGTTGTTGATCCAGATCAGGGTTCTGAGACCATCTTTGTACTGTTGGGAACCATGGTACCCGTTGCGGCGTCTTGTTTAATTATTGTAAGACTCGCCTGATGAGGCAAAAGGGGAAAATGCATAGCAAAACAAATCCCCCCCCCTAATGCAGCGAGAAATCGTCCATCGCTGCTTGCCCCTGGGTCTGGTTCCCAGCAACATATGTTGGTAGTTGGTGAATTAAGTCTGGATGGAAAAAGGTCGATATCTGGTGTCCCATACCAGTCAATAGAATATCTGTAAACACTTTCCAATCCAACATCCATTAATGTTGTCGTTGAATTTACGTGACCTGGTGTCTGCCACTGTATTTAGCTTACCTGGAAGGTAAGTGTTGAGATCCAAATCTCTCTCCCAGACACAGTACCAGATATTATTAGGCAATTCATCACATGAAATCGACTTTATTTCACCCATATGATTATATATAGGCCCCCAGTGTGGTATCAATTTGTACCGTACATGCAAACTGGTGCTCATCTGAGCAGTAGGCCCTGAGTCCATGCAACGCATCCCAGCATTTCTAGATAATTAATTCCTAGTGCTTTAAACAGAATAATTTTTGTGCACTCATCTGCCACCACAACTTGCGGTGGTATTAGTTGCTCCCCAACCTTTAGCACTGGCATCAGTCTGTAATGTACCCTAGGGTATAGAATGGGGTGATGGGGTTAGGAAATATTGAACATTTCTATCCACCAGTTTAATTCTGATTTACTTTCCCTGGTAGTTGCATAGGCCTATTGAAATTGGGCCTGCATGATTTTTGAGAGCTAAAATTTCCCTCTTCCAGGTTTTAATAATGGAGTGGTCCAATTGTGCTGCTGGGAACGCAGCCACCAATTTCCCAATCACTCTCCTTGCCGAATGGATGGTTCCCTGATGCCAGTGAGGCTTTTGCATACTCCCATCAAGTCTGTCACTTTGTTTGGTGGCAAGGTGATAGACATATGAACAGAGTCAATAGTGAACCCCAAATAATCCATGGTAGTGGAGGGTTCCAATTTTGACTTATCTGGATGTACGTTAATATCTCTGTGTTGTGGCTGATACCACCAATGTAGCCAGCTCCAATTTTTCACCTACAATGAGAATATCATCAAGGTAAGCCATGACGAATGGTTATGTTTCTTTAAGTATGCTAAAGCTGGTTTTAATGAATTTGTAATAGCCTGGGTGCTGATGACAACCCATTGGGTAAGGGCATACTGCCATAGCTTGTCCCATCCAGATAAATTTCAGGTATTTACGATGACCCTGTGTGTGACAAAACGTGTCTATTTTGAAATGGGCATACTGAACGGAAGTATTTTAGTTCGGTCAAATCTGTAATGATACGGCAACCACCATCTTTTTAGTTTTTATAAATATATTTGATACGAACTCTTGAAACTCCTGATTGTTTTCTCAATCCCTTTTGTGTTTAGTCTTAACAGTTCAGCATGGCCTGCTGTTCTCTCTTTTTGTGAAGTATGAACTTCGCTGCTAGGCGTATGCTGAACTGGGACGGTAGTTCGTATACAAATTCAATTTTTGTAATTATGAATACTTCCGAGTATGTAAAAGTTCAGAGGTAAAAGTGCAGCACACATGATGAAACAAGTGCAACCGTCCCCCCAACTTTTGATGAATCGACATGCAAGTTTTTTAAGACAACCAGACCCACCTACCTCCATGGTTACCGGTGTTGTGTGGGTTGTCTCCGCCAGTTGTTTCTTCTGGTATTGTGTTGCTGCGTTGTGGGGTTGGCGCATTTTCCATGAAGGCCGGGCTGGGCCATGGTCTGAAAGACCGCTGTGCAGGTGGGCCGGCCTTCGAGCTTTCACCATCAGATGGTCTTCCATAGCACCGATGTCTGGTGGGTGTGTAGGGGTGCTGCCGATGTTGATAGTGGGTTTTAGAGGTGCTTGGCACCTTGATCAGGCCTATAGCCTTGGCTTCCTCATGCAGGTCTTTCACCTGCTTCGGGAGGTCCCCCAACAGCAATTTTGGTGCCTGTGTGCTACTTGTCTTGCATAATTCCGCACTTCTTGATGATGCTCTTCCTGTAACTGTTAATCTCCACTGAGTATTACACAGTCTGCTAGAGCATCTAGTAACTCTTCAGGCAAATCAACCCCATCAGTTGTCCTGGTACTGCTGTGATTTTAGCAGCCAGCAGTTTCCTCTGGGCTCCTGTTGCCCCAGATGGGGTCATAGACTGCTGGTACTTTAAGAGAAATGGAGTTCTCTGGAGCAATGTAATCCCAGCCATAAAGTTAATGCTTGCTCCTGTAGCTGTTTTGTAGCCATGTATTTTGTACTGGCTTGCAGCTTTGTATAGGCAGTCCTTCTTGAGTTGATACAGCATGTGTTCCCACAAATCTTCTGCTGCCCTCTCTTCTGGCACCCCTCACAGCTGACTGTTCAGCCAATGCCCCTTCTTCAGGGTCAGCCCAGCTCTGACCCCTAATGCTCCCCTGCGAAGAGGGTGAGACATTTGGCAGTCCTTGAAAGGATGCTGCCGTGGGTCTGCGAGGAGACCCACTGTGACTCTGCCCCTGCATAAGCAGGTCACACTGGAGCACTGCTCCCCACCCGCTCCCGCGGGAAAGACGCCCGCCGTCCCTATCCGTGAACGGGGTGTCTTCAGGTCCGGACCCAGCCGAGTCCACGGATCTGTCCGACTTCCGGGTGGTTTTTGACGCCGCCCGCGGCGCACCTGCGGTCTGTAGCGGCGAGAAGCCGGGAGCTGCTGGCAGCACCTGCAGCTCTGGAGAGACGGCACGCTGCTGGCTGCTTCCACAGCAGCGGTATCAGCTGCTGCTCTCCCTTACGCGACTCCATGGTGCTTCCTCCGTTCTGAAAAAGAAACACACAGAGTCGCCACGCTCACCAGAAAAGGTAAGACTTACCTTCCGTAATTTTTCAAAACTCGCGCTGGAGGAGCGGCGCTCCTCCCGACTGTCGCTTCCGCAATGCGTTCGACGATATGTCGCGCATGCGTCCTGGCGGGGTCTTCACGTAGTCACTCACGTGACTCCGAAGTAAAATATACAGATAAAGTGCAATAGGCTGTAATAGTTCAGAGTTTGTTTGAAGTTGTGTTTAATAGTCTGATGGCTGTGGGGAAGAAGCTGTTCCTGAACCTGGATGTTGCAGATTTCAGGCTCCTGCACCTTCTACCTGATGGCAGTGGAGAGATGAGTGTGTGGCCAGGATGGTGTGGGTCCTTGATGATGTTGGCAGCCTTTTTGAGGCAGCAACTGCGATAGATCCCCTCATTGGTAGCGAGGTCAGAGCCGGTGATGGCCTGGGCAGTGTTTACAACATTTTGCAGCCTTTTCCGCTTATGTATTTTACATATTTTTAAATGAAACATATTTTAAATGAAAACACTTAAAAATAAAAGCACTGAGTAAATAAATAGCATTATTTACCATGGTCCCATGTAGCTGTTCCTCTCCTTTTAAATGCGCCAATTTTAATCCAGGGCCAGTGCAGCAGGCAGATATCCCAGGATTTAAACTTGCATTTGGCCGCTAAACTTGAGGAAGATTTTAGCAGTGGAGCGTAATTGCAAAACACCTGTAAACATCTATTTAGGCTCACTTCCGGAGAGCTTTGAACTTCCTGACACTTGATCAAGAAAGTAGTGACAATTCCAGAATTCCTGTGGAAAATCCAGGCCATGATTTCCATGTGATCTCAGCGTGGATATAGACAGAGCATGGGAAGAATCAAATGGGCTGCAACGGAAATTTAAACCTGTTTCCTTAAGTGTTGAAAATAATCAGCACTATTTCATGCTAATGTTTTTGGATAGATTATGTAACATGACTAATTCACAACCCTGTCAGAGTCCGCAAATTTCAAACAAGACTCAACAATTATGAAAATGTTCCATCTGTTCCTTTATGTTGGATTGCAACCCTTGTTGGTTTAATTCAAATATGTGTTATTTGGCTCTTTTCATTAAACTAAAAATATTTAATCCACTTCATGCATTTTCAGTTTGACTTTCTCCTATTGTTTTAAGTTAAGCAATAGTCTGATCTTAGCAAAACGGCTTGCATTAAAAAATAATTTAAATACTTCAGTGAAATAATTTACTGATTAAAGTTCAATGAGTTTGGTTCAAATGTAATGCTATTTGCAGAAAAGTAACATGAAGTCAAAATTAAGAGGTTTTTAAATGTATGAATTGCGTGTCCCACATTCGTTGTTATCTCCAACCGAGTGGGAGAACTAGGCTGAGAAATGGCAGGTCAGTTGGTTTAACATACCTTCAAGGTCGGCAGGTGAAGGAGTGAGTGCGGGGATTGGCTGGACAGGAACTACAGCGAGATTGTTACACCGAAGATGTAATTGGGTAAATGGAAGAGAGAAGGCGTGTGACGTTGAGGAAGGGGAGGAAGCGTGGCGTACAGGAGACCCTGGGAGATGTACCTCTTGAAAACAGGTTCACCCTCTTGGAAGCTGTCGGGACAGAAGACATTGCCAGTCTGAGCGGTGGACAGGTCTGCGAGTCAAAACGTGGCGCTGAAGCAAAGCCAAAGAGACAGACGTCAGGGAGAGCTGTGGTAGTAGGGGACTCCATAGTGAGAGATACAGACAGGGGTTTCTGTGGCAACAGATGGAATTCAAGGATGGTGTGTTGCCTCCCTAATGCGAGAATCCAGGACATCGTGGACCGATTGCAGAGCATACTCAAGGGAGAAGGTGAGCAGCCGGAAGTGGAAGTGCATGTCGGCACAAATTACATCGGGAAGAAGAGGAAAGACATTCTGCAGCATGACTTTAGAAGGCAGAAAAGCAGGACCTCCAGGGAGGTTATCTCCGGTTTGCTTCCAGTTCCTCATGAATCTGAATTGTGCCGCTGAGGAGCTGGTGCAGGGGGCAGGGATTTACATTCTTAGACCACTGGGATCTGTTTTGGGGGAAGAGTGAATTGTACAAAAGGGTCAGGTTGTACCTTAACAGGCGGGGGACCAGTATTCTGGCCGGCAGGTTTTCCACTGCTACATGGGTGGGTTTAAACTAAATAGTGGGCCGTGGGGGGAAGGAGACAAATTTGAAATACAAGGATGGTGTTAAAGAGAAAGAGAGTATAGGAGAAGTTAAGAAAGACACCAGAATTAACGGGGCAGAAAGCTCACAAAGGGATAGGAGAGTATGGCCTAGTGAAATAGGAATTAGTGTGAAAGGTGAGGAGTGTAATGGATTAAAAGTATTATATATGAATGCGCGAGGTATAAAAAATAAAGTGAATGAGCTTGAGGCTCAGTTAGAGATTGGTAGATATGACATTGTGTGGATTACAAAGACATGGCTGTAGGAGGATCGGAACTGGGAACTAAATATTCAGGGTTATACATCCTATAGAAAGGACAGGCAGGTGGGCAAAGGAGGTGGGGTAGCTCTGTTGGTGAGTGATAAAATTCAGTCCATTGCAAGGGTTGACATAGGGACTGATGATGCAGAGTTGCTGTGGATAGAATTCAGGAATTGTAAAGGTAAGAAGACACTAATGGGAGTTATCAACAGGCCCCCAAACAGTAGCCAGGAGATAGGGTGCAAGTTGCAGCAGTAGTTAAAATTGGCATGTAACAAAGGTAATGCCACTGTGGTTATGGGAGGTTTCAATATGCAGTAGACTGGGAAAATCAGGTCGTTTCTGGACCCCAAGAATGGGAGTTTGTAGTGCCTCTGAGATGGATTCTTAGAGCAGCTCAGATTGGAGCCTACCAGATATAAGGCAAATCTGGAATAAGTGTTGTCCAATGAACCAGATTTAATAGGGGAACTCAAGGTAAGGGAACCGCTAGGAGGTAGTGATCATAATATGATAAGTTTTAATCTGCAATTTGAGAAGGAGAAGGTTAAATCAGAAGTGTCAGTGTTGCAGTTGAACTAAGGGGACTATGAAGGCATGAGAGAAGAGCTGGACAAGGTCGATGGGAAAGGATCCGAGCATGAATGATGGTGGAACAGCAATGGCAGGAATTTCTGGGCACAATCCAGAAAATTCAGCATCATTTCATTCCAAAGAGGAAGAAAGATTCTAAGGGGAGTAAGAGGCAACTATGGCTGACAAGGGAAGTTAGGGATGGAATAAAACTAAAAGAAAAGGTGTATAATACAGCAAAGAGTAGCAGGAAGCCAGAGGATTGGGAAACTTTCAAAGGACAACAGAAGGCAACAAAAGGGCAATATGGTCTGAAAAGATGAAGTACGAGGGTAAGTTGGCAAAGAATATAAAGAAGGATAGTAAAAGCTTATTTAGGTATGTTAAGAGAAAAGATTAGTAAAGATAAATGTGGATCCCTTGAAGGCAGAAACAGATGAAATTATTATGGGGAACAAGGAAATGGCAGAAGAGTTGAACAGGTACTTTGGTTCTGTCTTCACTAAGAAAGGCACAAACAATCTCCCAGGTGTACTAGAGGATAGAGGATCTAGGGAGACCGAGGCACTGAAATAAATTTGCATTGGGCGAGAAATAGTATTGGGTAGACTGATGGGACTGAAGGCTGATAAATTCCCAGGGTCTGGTGGTTGCATCCCAGGGTGCTCAAGGAGGTGGCTCTAGAAATCCTGGACGCATTGGTGATAATTTTCCAATGTTCTATAGGTTCAGGATCATTTCCTGGGGATTGGAGAGCAGCTAATGTTATCCCACTTTTCAAGAAAGGAGAGAGAAAACGGGGAATCATAAACCAGTTAGCCTGACGTCGGTGGTGGGGAGATGCTGGAGTCAATTATTAAAGAAGTAATAACGGTGCATTTGGATAGCAGGAAAAGGATTGGTCCAAGTCAGCATGGATTTATGAAGGGGAAATCCTGCTTGACTAATCTTCTGGAGTTTTTTGAGGATGTGACAAGTAAAATGGATGAAGGAGGGCCAGTGGATGTAGTGTATTCAGAAAGCCTTTGATAAGGTCCCACACAGGAGATTAGTGGGCAAAATTAGAGCACATGGTATTGGGGGTGCGGTATTGACATGAATAGAGAATTGGTTGGCAGACAGGAAACAAAGAGTAGGAATATACGGGTCCCTGTCAGAATGGCAGGCAGTGGCGAGTGGAGTACCACAAGGCTTGGTGCTGGGGCTACAACTATTTACACTATATATTAATGATTTAGATGATGGAATTAAAAGCAGCACTAGGAAATTTGCAGATGACACAAAGCTGGGTGGCAGTGTGAACTGCAAAGAGGATGCTAGGCGGTTGCAGGGTGACTTGGACAGGTTGAATGAGTGGGCAAATGCATGACAGATGCAGTATAATAGTAAGATTAAATGAGAACTTACCAGTTTGAAGTTTGATCTTTATTTTATGCGAAGTTGCGATGAGGGATTTCGTGAAGACCCCGCCAGGCATGCATGCGCGACATTCTTCAAAGCAGCGGTGTGGAATCACAGATAACAACAATGACTGAAGATAGTAAGATTAAAGAACTCGAATATACCAGTTGACCTTATGATAGAGGGTTGGGAGCGGAGGGCACGAAATCCCTCATCGCAACTCCTCATAAAATAAAGATCAAATTTCAAACTGGTAAGTTCTCATTTAATCTTACTATTTAACTTCGGAGTCACGTGACTGACTTCATGAAGATTTCAAAGCTCTGTGATTCCATGCCCTGGACCAGGTCCATGCTCACACACTGCCGTAATACTGATGGAGGAAGTATGTTAACGTATTTCAGACTTAAACAAGCTGAAAAATAATAACATTTGTTAATACAACAATAAAACCCCTGAACTCAGGGACAAACGTTTAGGGAACAGCACTTAAAACTGAATCAGCCAACGTTGCGGGAGCGGCCACAGGTCTGTTATAAAGCCGCTGAAATGTAGCTTCACTGGCCCAGCCCGCTATTGTGAGGACATAATCCATGAACACCTCCATGGTGCTCGCCGCTGATGTGCATGCAGCCCTGGTAGAATGACATTTTAAAATGTTAGTGTCTTACCTGCTGCACCGAATACCACCTTGAGCCATCTCCTGATGCCCATTTTCAGACCTGTAGTCACAGGTCTGTGTAGTTTAAGCAACTCTTGTATAATGCAGTGACTTTATTGTGGGTCGAAACCATTCTATCCAGGCAATTCCTGTAGAGTTTGGACTAGTTGTGCTGTCTTCAGTGCCAGTACCATCATCACTATGAAGGTGAATAAGTCCAGTGGTAAATCCGCCAAAGGCGACCAGCTCCTGAGTAGGGTCAACACCACCCCCTATATCTTTGGTAAAATATCGAGGTTGGGGTGGGATAGAACATACCCTCCAGTGTGAATCTCACCAGCTGGTGAGGTCCCACTCCAATGTTGAGATAGGATGACAGTGTACTCCTGGCACTGTACACGGCACTGTAACTGAGGGACTCATCATAATGCAGGCCTGTGAGGATTCCAGCACATTGGAGATCATAATAGATATGTGGGTGGTCTAGGTCCGACTATGGTAACCTCACATGTCCTTATGTGGGTAAGGTACTGCTTCCTAGTGGACTCTCTCTGCACGCTGCTGTATGATGTCCATGGTCCTTTCTGTTGCAGATCTGGTTACGTTTTCTGCAACACCTATCTGATGAAGCAGAATGGGGAAAAGCATAGAAAACCCATTTCCCCCCAATGTAGCGAGAACTTGTCCATCACCATTGCCCCAGGATCTGGTTCTCAAGACACATATGTTGGTATCCAATGGTTCAACCTGGACGCAAGGAGGTCAATATCTAGTGTTCCATGTTAGGCTATAGTTTTAGCAAATAATTGGAGGTTCAACATCCACTTGATGTCATTATTAAATACTTGTGACCTGGTGTCCGCCACTGTATTGAGCTTAACCGAAAGGTACGTAGCTGATATCCAAATATTTCTATCAATCCACTAGAGCCAAATTAATTTTTCCAATTGATCACAAGATATTGACTTGATACCACCCATAAGGTTTAAATACGCCACCTCAATGGTATTTTGAAGATGGACATGCATATGCTGCAGATTAGTGCATTAAACCCAGAGCCCGTGACATGCTTCCAGCATTTCTAAACAGTTTATACCTTGTGATTGAAGAAAAGTAGACTCGTGCAAATCCCATCTACCACCCCAACTTGAAATGGTGTTGGTAGCTCCCCAGCCCCTGGTGCTTGCGTCGATTTGTAACACGACTAATGGGTTTGATGTAATGAATGGATTTAACAATCACAGACATAGCTAATCCACTATTGTAGCTCAATTTACGCCTTGATAGGCGGCTGCATAGGCCTGTAAAAATGTCCAGCATTCGCTTTTAATGCCGAGATTTTGCTCTTTGCAAGCTTAGATAGTGTAACGTCCCAATTATGTAGCTAGAATGTAGCTACAAGTATAGCAATTATTTTAGCAGTATGTCTAATAGTCGGTTTCCTGGCGCAAGCAAGGCTGTTACATGCCTCTATTATGTCTATAGCTTTGTTCCCTGGGATAGTGACAATCAGCTCCCATACATCCCAGAATGTATATAACCGCTCTCCTACTTGTGAGGTTAAATATGCAGCACTTCCAAGAGAACCAGAACCCCTGGTTACCACTCCATGGTTACCGGTGGGCCTGACATTCTGGTTCTGGTGTTCTGTTGAATTGTGTTGAGGTGCTGCCGGCGTGTAGCTCCTTACTGGTCTTTCAGGTGGCCCCCGTGGTCTTCCATATGGTGTTTGTCTGCACACTGCCGGCCTGCTGGAGGGAGGTGGGTTCATCAACCCGTCTGCCTTCACCTCCTAATCCAGGTCCTAGACCTGTTTGGGCAGGTCCTCACTGAACAGCTGTTTCGGTGGTGGCGTCGCAGATGCCTAGTACAACCCCGCAAATATGGGGTTTGATGTATTTTGATGTTTGAGTCGATTTGATGGTGATACTCCAGGAAGTGTAAACTTCATGACTAATATTGCAAGAGCATCCTCCTGTTTTGCCGTCATTTCCATGCCATCAACTGACCTGGCAAAGGCAGTAATCCCCGACGTCAGCAATTTCAGGATGTTTTAGGAACTTCAGCTCCTGTGCCCTATCCCCGGACCGATGTTGCCCCGGATGGGCATGTTGACTGTCGGTACATTCAACGATATGCAGTTGTTTGGGCCTGGTATATGTTGATCGCCTCGGTAAAGACCTGTTCCTACAGCTGGTGTGTGTTGAGGTAGTCTATGCTGGGCCCTTGTGTGCTTCGGCTGGGCAAACTTGGAGACCACATTCAGCAGTTCCTTCTGGGTTTTCTCAGGTACTTTAGGTTTCTGCTCCAGCCCGTCTTGCATGTCCGCCAGCTGCTGATCCGTGGCATCCCCACCGATGGTGTGGCCCAGCCGCATGTCTCCTGACTGGAGGACATCTGGTCCAGGTGCAGAGATTGTGCTCTAGGATACGCTCCATCCGAGCCATGCGACCGCCGCTGCATCTGCGGACGACAAGTCGACTTCCTCAGGTTCTGGAGAATCTCTGAGGCTTCTGTCATCGCCCCGCACCTCGTCGAGGTGATAACAAGGATGCCTAGACAGGATGTCGCTGCCTGCCGCTTCTGCGTGGCGAAACGACTCCCGCGCGGACCTGCCGCTGGCCCGCCGTCTTCCGGGCGGAGACGGCCCGCTAGTCTGATAAGACATGAGCGGTGATGAGTCGGTCCCGGCCGCCGAAGCCTGGTACCCCAACGTCCGCGCGGGTTTGCTGCCTGTCCCAACGTTCGGTCACGTCCTACCGCTAAAGGAGGGTGCGGTGACTGAGATGAGACTACACCGGCCCACAATCTGGCAGGCTCCCCCGGTGGTGAGTCTGTGCCGGCCGCACATGCGGGCTTGCAGACCCAGGCCTCAATCCTTCACTGGTCCATGACCTGGCAGCCGCTCCGGTGGAAAGTCGACCCCGGCTCCTACAGCGGGGCTTCACCGACTGTTGTGCGATTCTTCCCCTGGTCCTCTCTCTGGTGACCTGCATAGTTGGGGAGAGAGAACGTGCCACCAGGCGAATAACATGTTTACGCACCTTAGCTCCACTGTCCCTATGCTTAGGTGATAGTGGTAGGGAGTCAGGGTCTTGCCGACCCTGCTCCTGCCCGGTCCTCCTACCACTCCATGGCTCCATGGCCAGCCGTGGTGGAGAATCGGGACCTGGCTGCTGCAGGGCTCCCCGGTTTCCGCGTTCTTATCTCGGCCCACAGAGTGGGTGCTGCCTGCGTTGCTGGCAGCTCCGGGAATAGTGGGCGTTGACTCCCATCCGAAGTCCCATGGCCCTGGGAGGCAAACTTCGATGCCTTCATTCTGGTCTCCCATCCATTGTTTCTGTAAGCAAAGTCTAGTACTGAAGCTAAACAACTCAAGACTAGTATCTTACCTGAGGGTCTTTATGAGCTTCCGGTGGAGGAGCGCACTCTCCCCCCCCCCCCCCCCCCCCCCCCCCCCACCAGCTCCAATGGTGACCAGACTTACATGCGGGACATAGACTGCCGCTAACAGCAAGGCTCCCGCCTGTGTGTGAGTCGGGGCCCCGGCTCTGTCTACTACCTCTATAGGGTAGCATAGCCGTTAGTCCGTGGTATTCGTGTAGCCTGCTGCGTTTAGTCGGAGCTCCTGCTCTGCCTTCGCTACCCGCGAATGGCAGTCTCCGAGCCCGGACCCTCCTGGTCCACGGGCTTGCCCGACTTCCGGGTAGCGTAGCCGTCAGCCCGTGGTGACCCTGCGGGCCGCGGTGTAGATTCGGGCTGCCGCTCGGCCGTCACTGCCTGCGAACGGCGAGTGTGAGCCCGGACCCTACCGGGTCAACGAGCTGCCCAACCTGCCCGGTGTAGAAAATGAAGTCGGGGCTGTCGCTGTGCCGTCGCTAGCTGCGAACGGCGTGTAACCCGGGACCCTCCCGGGTCCGGTGCGAAGTAAAGCCGTCAGCCCACGGAGTCCTTGCGGGCTGCGGTGTAGAGTCGGGGCTGCCGCTCTGCCGTCGCCTGCAAGCCACACTCCCTGGTAAATGCCGACAGCTCGCAGTGTCCTTGCGGGCTGCGGTGTAGAGTCGGGGCTGCCGCTCTGCCGTCGCCTGCAAGCCCCACTCCCTGGTAAATGCCGACAGCTCGCAGTGTCCTTGCGGGCTGTGGTGTAGAGTCGGGGCTGCTGCTCTGCCGTTACTAACTTTGAACGGCGAGCCTGCAAGCCCCACTCCTTCTTCCATGCCGTCAGCCCGCGGTGTCTTGCGGGCTGCGGTGTACAGTCGGGCTGCCTCTGCCGTCCTTCCGACCAGCGAGTGTGAACCCGGACCCTCCTGGGTCAACGGGCTCTTCCCGACTCCAGTCTGTTGCTGCCGCCACTGACTGCCCACATCCCACGGTCTGCAGTCAGTGCTGAAGCGGCCCGGAGTACTCTGAAAACAGAGTCCCAAAAAATGAAAAATGGACCGCAGGTTTTTTTTTCTTACCTGCAGGTCCCTGCAGTAGAGGAGCAGCGCTCCTCCCTGCCTGTCGCTCACATGCTGTTGACGATATGTCACGCATGCATGCCTGGCGGGGTCTTCACGAAGTCACTCACGTGACTCCGAAGTAAAATGTAGATACATGTGAGGTTATCCACTTTGGCGACAAGAACAAGGAGGCAGATTATTATCTCAATTGTGTTAGATTAGGAAAAAGGGAAGTGCAACGAGACCTGGGTGTCCTTGTACACCAGTCACTGAAAATAAACATGCAGGTGCAGCAGGCAGTGAAGAAAGTTAATGGCATATTAGCCTTCATAGCGAGAGGATTTGAGTATAGGAGTGAAGAGGTACTTCTGCAGTTGTACAGGGCCCTGGTGAGACCACACCTGGAGTATTGTATGCAAGACTGGATTTGTATTCACTGGAATTTAGAAGGATGAAAGGGGATCTTATAGAAACCTATAAAATTATAAAAGGACTGGACAAGCAAGATGCAGGAAAAATGTTCCCAATGTTGGGGGAGTCCAGAACCAGGGGCCACAGTCTAAGAATAAAGGGGAGGCCATTTAAAACTGAGATGAGAAAAAGCTTTATCATCCAGAGTTGTGAATTTGTGGAATTCTCTGCCACAGGGAGGCCAATTCACTGGACAAATTTAAGAGTTAGATATAGCTCTAGGGGCAATGGGGAGAAGGCAGACATGGGTTACTGATTGTGGATGATCAGCCATGATCACAATGAATGGCGGTGCTGGCTCGAAGGCCCAAATGGCCTCCTCCTTCATCTATTTTCTATGTTTCTATGTTTCAATGTAACATCTCTGAGAGGGAAGATTACACCTGCAAATATTTGAAGAACTATTGGCTTCACAAACTTTACAATCCTTTAAGGTAGTGGGAATATGCAGTTGATTTGGAGTATATTGATTCTGCTGTTCTCCAACTGGAGTTTTTTTTTTAATTCAGCTTTCATGATCTGGAAGTTATTGGCAAGGTCAATATTTCTTCCCATCACAATGAGGAACAAAGTACTGTCACACTCTCTAAAGGCTTCATAAATGCAGCTATCAAGTTTCCACCAGCACCCCTGGCAGCACGTTCCAGGCATCCAGCATCCTCTGTGTGTAAAAAGAAACCCATTCCCATCACATCTCCACCTCTTTGTTTTGAAGTTATGCCCTCTTGTTCTGATTGCCTATCTTGTCTGTGTCTCTTGATATTCCAGAGAGTTGTGGATGTAGCCCTGTCCAACACGCAGACCGGACTCCCCACTTTTTATTCAATCTATACTTCACACTGCCTCGGAAAAGCAACCAACTTAATCAAAGACTAGCCTCACCCTGGTCATCCCTTCTTTTCCCTGCTCTTGTTAGGCAAAAGATACAGAAACTTGAGAGCACACAGCACCAGACTCAAGAACAAACTCTTCCCCTCTGTGTTGAGGCTTCTCAATGGTCCCTCCATAAGCTGGGCTACTGTCCAATTCACCTCTACCCCATTGCAGATATGGAAGTTTGCCTCAGGAACTGATGCGTTACAATGCTGAGAAATAGTAAGATTAAATGAGAACTTACCAGTTTGAAGTTTGATCTTTATTTTATGAGGAGTTACGTTGAGGGATTACTTGAAGACCGCGCCAGCACGCATGCACGACATTCTTCAAAGCAGCAGTGTGAAATAACAGATAACAGAGTTGACTAAAGATAGTAAGATAAGAGAACTAAAATACCAGTTGACCTATATAATAGAGTGTTGGGAGCGGAGGGCACGTAATCCCTCAACGTAACTCCTCATAAAATAAAGATCAAACTTCAAACTTCTAAGTTCTCGTTTAATCTTACTATTTTACTTCGCCGTCACGTGAGTGACTACATGAAGATTTCAAAGCTCTGTGATTTCATGCCGTGGAAACAAGTCCATGCTCACACACTGCCATAATAACCAATGGAGGAAGTATGTTAACGTATTTCAGACATGAATCGGTTGCTGAAAAACAATGGTGTATTTATTAACAAATAATAATAACCCCTAATTCGGGGAAAATCATAATACAGAACTCAAAATCGTGTCTGAAAATGTCTCATGTCTGGCAACGGGTTTATTATAAAACCGTTGGAAGGTTCTTTCGTTAGACCATCCCGCCGTTGCAAGGATGTGGTCCATGGGAACTTCCAACATCCTTGCTGCCGATGTAGCTGCAGCCCTGGTGGAATGAGATTAAAAAAACATGTGTCCACCCCCACTGCACGTAATACCTGCCTACGCCATCTTGAGATGGTCTGCACAGTCACTCTTTTATGAGGACGTTTATGACTTATCAATAAAGCCATTTCCGTGCCCCTGAGACTTTTGGTGACCTCCAGGGTCCATCGCTACTGCCCCAGGGTCTGGTTCCCATGCAACATATGTTGGTATCTGGTGATTAAGTCTGGATGTGAAAAGGTCGATATCTGGCGTTCCATACCGAGCTACAATGTCAGTAAATACTTGGTGGTCCAACATCCATTCGGTGTTGTCATTGAATTTGCGTGACCTAGTGTCCGCCGCTGTATTGAGCTTACGGGGAAGGTAAGTAGCTGATATCCAAATGTTTCTTTCAAATCACCAGTGCCAGATTGTTTTGACCAATTCATCACAAGAAATTGATTTCATTCCACCCATATGATTAATATATGCCACCACGGTGGTATTATCAATTTGTAGGCAAACATGCAGATGTTGCATGTCTGAACAGTAAGCCCGAAGTCCGTGGAATGCTCCCAACATCTCTAGGTGATTGATACCTGGTGCCTGAAGTAAGGTTAACTCATGTGCATTCCATCTACCACTGCAACTGGAGGTGGTATTGATTGCTCCACAGCCGTGAGCGCTGGCGTCAGTTTGTAACACAACTGAAGGATTTGTGACTATGATGGGATTATAGCAATGTCGAGCATTGTTAATCCACCATTGCAACTCCAATTTTGCTTTGTCTGGGAGTTGCATTGGCCTGTCAAAATGGCCAGCATGGTATTTGAGTGCTTCAGTCTTGGCCCTTTGTAAATTTTGGTAATGTAAGGGTCCAAATTGGGTAGCTGGGAAGGCAGCCACGAGCTTCCCAATTACCCTGGCTACTTGTCGAATAGATGGTTGACTGACGCAAACAAGACTGTTGCATGCCTCTATTAAGTCTGTTGCTTTGTCCTTTGGCAAAGTGACAGACATGTGAACAAAATCAATTGTGAACCCCAAGTAGTCCATAGTCATAGAAGGCATTAACTTGGATTTATCTGGATGGATGATAAACCCCAACTTTTGAAAATAGGAGCTTGGTGGCTGAGACAGCCAATTTGGCCAACTCTAGAGTTTTCCCCACAATTAAGATGTCATCCAGATATGCCATGACAATATGTTTTTGTTTCCGGAGAAACGCCAAGGCTGGTTTCAATATTTTAGTAAACAACCTGGGGGTTGATGTTAATCCATTAGGCAGCGCTTTATACTGCCAGAGCTGCCCCATCCAAATAAATTTCAGATATCTGCGGTGATCCTTCTCTATTGGTACTGAATAGTATGCATCTTTTAAGTCGATGCAAGCCATGAAGTATCTCTTGGAAACTCGTTGTTTGGCAGTAACAAAGGTTTCCATTTTTAAGTGGGTATACTGCACAAAAGTATTCAGTTGTGTCAAATCAATGATGATGTAACATATGCCATCTTTTTTGTTTTTTGTGAAGATGTTTGACACAAACTCAAGAGATTCGTGTTTGGTTTTCTCAATTGCTCCTTTTGTATGTAGTCTTAACAGTTCCGCATGACCTTCCAATTTTTCTTTTTGTGAAAGCACAAACGTTTAGCTAGGTGCATGCTGAACTGGAAGGAGGAGTTTGTGAACAAATTCAATTTTGTATCCCTGGATACTTTGCAGTATAAAAGGATCAGAAGTTATGGAACTCCATGCATTTCTAAACAAGTGTAACCTTCCCCCAGTCTGTGAAGAATTTCTACATGCTATGTTCCGGAAGAAACCAGACCCACCTACCTCCATGGTTACCGGTGGTGCTGCGTTGGTTTCTTCCATCCTTGTTTCTTGGGGGGTGGAGGCACTGGGGTGTGGGGTTGGCGCATCTTCCACGAAGGCTGTTCTGGGCCATGGTCTAAAAAAGACCTTTGTCCTGAGCGTACGGCCTTCAAGCTTTCACCAGCTATTCCTCTTTCGCTGTAGTAACGTGGTTTGCTGGTGGATGCGTAGGGGTGCTTCCGCTGAGGATACGAGGTCTTGGTAGTAGACGGCGCTTTCATCAGGCCAACGGCTTTTGCCTCCTCATCAAGGTCTTTAACCTGCTTCAGCAGATTGTCCCCGAACAGTAAAGTAGGCGGCTGTGTGCTGCTAGTCTTGCACAACCCTGCGAATTTGGGGTTTAGGGCAGGTCGGATGACACTCTTCCTAAAACAGTTTATTTCGAACTGTGCATTGCAGAAGAGTGCCAGGGCGTCTTGTTGCTCTTCCGACATGTCCTTCCCATCCACTGAGCTGGCAAATGCCAGTAGTTTCAGGATCATTTGCATTTTTATTTCTTGGTTTCTGATGCCAGCACTGATGTTTCCCCAGATGGGGTTGTTCACCGCAGACACGTTGAGGGAAATGCAGTTCTCTGGTGCTAAATATTTAGCAGCCGTGTCACTCATGGCCTGTTCCTGTAGTTGGTTTGTGGTGAGGTAGTTTATGCTGGCTGCCAGCTGCAGCTGTAACGGCAGTCCCTTTTGGGAAGGCATCGCTAATTTGGAAACCATGCCGAGTAGCTCTTGTTGTTCCTGCACCCCTAGCATGCTGGAAGAGTCTTCAGCCAAATCCCCCTGTTCAGAGTCAGCCCAGAATTAACTCCTTATGCTCCCCTCCGAGGAGAGGGAGACATTTGGCAGCCCTGTAATAGGTGCTGCCGTGGGTGTCCGAGGAGACCCACGGTGACCAGACTCCTGCTGGAGTGGGTCACCTTGGAGCAATTGCTCCATTAACTGTTCCATGCGGGATAAACGACCACTGTCGCTATCCGCAGGCGGTGAGTCTTGCAGCCCGGACCCTGCTGAGTCTACGGGCTTGTCCGACTTTCGGGTGGCTTTACCGCCAGTTCAAGGTACACCTATGGGCTGTAGCGGTGCCAAGTCGGGGGCTGCTGGTCGAATGGCTAGCAGTTCCGGTGAGGTCGGCCGTTGCTGACTGCCCACATTCCCGCAGTCCTCCGCAGTCAGTTTAGTTGCGGTCCATTTGGACTTAGTCCTTGACGTCCATAATAGGCGTTGCTCTGAAAAAGAATTACACAGAGCGGCCAAAAACGACCTCAGAATAGTGAAAACTTACCTACAGGTCCATTTTAAACCTACCGCTGGAGGAGCGATGATCCTCCCACCTGTCACTGCGCAATGCGTTGAATGATATGTGCTGGCGGGATCTTCATGTAGTCACTCACGTGACTCCAAAGTAAAATACATTCTGCACACTGAATCTTTCTTTGTGCTCTACCTATTGTACTTGAGTTTGGCTGGATTGTATTTATGTATAGTATTATCTGATTGGATAGCATGCAAAACAAGTCTTCTCACTGTACTTCAATACACATGACAATAATAACCCTAAAACTAACAGGGCCTCCCCTCAACCTCTGATGCTCCTGAGAAAAAAATCCAAGTTTGTAAAACCTGTTTGATAATACCCTCCAATCCAGGAGGTATTGGATTGTTGAATATAAGAGACAATATCTTGGGCTACACAGGTAGAAATATGAGGATTGCATGTGGATTCAATAGAAGATGACAAGTTTACTGCTATCCGTGCATAAATATAATAGTGAAGAAATAATTGAAATGCTGGGATATTTTTCATTTGTTCCATGCAGATTGAAGGTCAATGTAATAGGAGTATTTAAACTGATAAAATAATGGATAGAGTCACAAGTCATAGAGTTATCGAGCATGGAAACAAGGGCTTCAGCCCAACTGGTCCATGTCAACTAAGATGCCCCATCTAAGCTAATCCCATTTGCCCATGTTTGGCCCATCTTCTTCTAAACCTTTTCTATCCATGCACCTGTTCCAGTGTATTTTAGATGCTGGTATAGTACCTGCCTCAACTTCCTTTTCTAGCAGCTTGTTCCATATACCCAGCTCCCTCTGAGTAGAAAAAGTTGCCTCTCAGGTACCTGTTAAATCTTTCCCCTCTCACCTTAAACTTCGGTACTTTGGTTCTTGTTTCCCTTACCCTTGGTAAAGCTCTGTCTTTGTTCACCCTATGCTCGTTAGGTGGCAACTGACCACTTCCAGTAATGGATGAACCACGGCTTGGACACAAAACTGAACATAAAAGGCATTAAAAACATTAAAAGCAAGAGAACTCTATTGAGGCAGAAAGCACAACAACACTGGATAGATTGATAGTTACTGGATTAAAGGGTCATGAGATGAGATTATCTGTTGACAGAGCTGAGTTATACCCTCTTGTCTTTCTGTTCAGCATTTCAGCATTTCATCACTCACAGCCCTCCTTTCAGCAAATAAGTAGAAAGCAAATTTATCTCATTCCATTTGAAATTTTGAAACACGCCAAGAAATCTATTAAGAGAACGTACATTAAACATTTAATGACAGCGTGCTGGAACATACCTCAAAAGAAACGGTGAAATTGTAATTTGCAAACAATTGTTTTGATATTTTGCAATATCTTCCTTTGGTTTTCTGCACAAAGGTGACCCTTTTATTAGATGGTGCATGTGCCTTATATTTATCTGATTTGCTTAAAATAACATTGACTTTTTAATTATATTACATTGCAGCTGTTAGCTGTGCAAAAAAAAAAAACTAGAATTATCAAACAAAGCTTGCATCAAATGTTTGCTTGGTTGCTACACCCCAGGAAAGATTTCAGCTGTGTCAGCAGATAGGATGCTCCAATTTCATGGATAAACAAGGAACTGCAGATGCTTGTTTACAAAAAAGGAAACAAAGTGCTGGATTGACAGTGGGTCAGACAACATCTCTGGAGAACATGAACAGGTGATGTTTCAGGCCGGGACCCTTCTTCAGAGTGATTGGGACGGAGAAGGAGAATATTTATTTTTTGCTCCAATTTCACATCTCCTCGTTCCTTATCTGACACCCTTCTGTCTCCTTATTTCCTCCGGCCTTTGTCAGTTACTCCATCCATCTGCCTGTAACCACATACTGCCACCCCTTACCTGAATCTACCTGTCATTTGCCAGGCTTTGACCTCCACTTCTCTCTTCTCAATGTCTCCCCACTACTGTACACTGCAAGGGCCAGGAAGCGAGCGGGTAAGATCATCTCTGTCCCCTCTCACCCTGGCCACAAACTCTCTGAATCACTTCCCTCTGGAAGGCGACTCCGGACTATCAAAGCCACCACAGCCCAACATAAAAACAGCTTTTTTCCACGAGCAGTAACTCTACTCAATAACCAAAAGTGTGTAGCCTCCTTTTGCTCTAGTATTTCATTTCATTCACATGTTTAAACTATAATGTTTTATTCTTAATGTGTTCATGTTTTATGTTGATTTCTTAAATGTTTACTGGATGTTGTGTTGTTATTTGCGAGCGGAGCACCAAGGCAAATTCCTTGTATGTATACATATTTGGCCAATAAGCTTATTTATTCATTCATATTACATCAGCCTGAAGAAGGGTCCCAGCCTGAACATCTACTGTCCATTCCCTCCACAGATGCTGCCTGACCCGCTGAGTTCCTCCGGCAATTTGTTTTTAGCTGAAGATTCCTGCATCCCCAGATTCCTGCTTTGATGAGCAATTATATTATTGACCTGGTACCACAGAATTCTTGATCAAAAGACTTCTCTCCACTGACACTGCCCCAGAACCCCTGAATCTGAGTTTTAAAACAGTTAATTCTGTATACTTTCACCTGTTAGTTAAATAACATAAAAATTGAAATATGGAGTTAACATTCAATAGAGTTAATATTGAAAATCTGTTTCCTCTGGCAGAATTAGTAGCCAGATGACCTGAAAGGGAGATGAGCACTTTAAGCACAGACATTGCCATAATCTGGGATAACATGTATGAAATTGAGGCAGTAGATTCCATTGTGTCTTTCACAAGGGAATTAGATGCATCCCTGGGAGATTCAGAACAGTTCTCAGGAGAAAAAAAACAGACATTGACGTCAAGAGACAGCCTTTGACACCTTTGGTTATAAGTGATTCTGGTACTCAGAAATTATTTGGCAAATTGCCACTCTATTGAATAATGTCAAATAGAATGAATCACATGTTAGCACAATCCCATAAGTTATATTCAGGCACTCCGTGCATGCTCTTTTTTCTGTTTAAGAGGTCGCTTGGCGTGCAGAACAACCACAGGTAGAATGGTGCAGCAGCTACGCTGGCACAGGACCAGTGGAGGCTTGAGCCACCTACTTCCTATTCAACGGTGCCGTAATATTACCCGAGACACTGCCACTGGTCATCTTCCCCATTGAATTCCACCCCCCACTGACCCACTGATTATCCTGTGACCATTTTCCTAACTCCAACAATTGTCCCCTCGGTCACTACATATTGATCCACACCTCCTCCACCTCGAGTCATCTTCCCCACTAAATTCCACCCACAGACCCCATGGATCATCTCCCCCACTCACCTCCCCCCCCCCCCCCCCCACTGGTCATCTCCCCACTGATCCCATGATCATCTGCTTTGACCCAGACAGTGGGATCATCCCCCACCTCCCAACGATCATCCACTCTGGCACCACCTATTGAATCCTACTCTCTGACCCCCTCCACCCCCACTCACCTCCCTTCCCCCCTCCCCATGTCCCATATTGACCTCCCTCTGGTCATCCCCCCTCCCCCAACCCCTCTCCTCCTCACCGATCATCTCTACTCCCCACACTTACCTTTCCCATTGAACATCTCCAGTCAATTATGGAAAAAGCACATGATTTCAGAATCCCACACAAATGCTCTTGTCGTTGCACTGCACCCACTCCCTGCCTCAACCATATTCCTCCCCCTCCCTGATACATTCAATGCCCCATCACTAATTCGAGACCCAGTGCACAGAGCTGGAAATGGAGCAGCAGAATTGCAACTGGGTGATGAAAGGGTTTATTAGGACAGAGGCATGAACTGGGTTTAACTGCACATTAAAGACTTTTGGCAGGGACCCCTAGACTGTGGCCTTTCCTTTGTTCTGGCATCACTGAGCTTCAGTGTGTCCCTCACAAGCTACTCCTATATCTGAAATGTGTCAGTCAGTAACATTTACCATCTTGTTTTCCCATAGGAGTTCAAGGACATTCTGTGAAATTCATTGCTGAATTGATTTGACGTCAAATGTTTTTTTTGCAGAAGTCTTTCTCTGAGTGATTGGCAGCACCGTCCAGCTGAGGAATATGTCACAGTAGCATAGCCTACCCATTCCTCTCAGGGGTGGCAGGGTGGCACATCGGTAGAGTTGCTGCCTTACGGCGCCAGAGACCCGGGTTCAATCTTGACTACCAGTGCTGCCTGTACGGAGTTTGTACGTTCTCCCATTGACCTGTGGGAGTTTTCACCGAGTGGTCCGGTTTCTTCCCATGCTCCAAAGACATACAGGTTTGCAGGCTAATTGGCTTGGTAAAGTTGTAAATTGTCCCTAATGTGTGTAGGATAGTGTAGTGTGCGGGGATCGTTGGTTGGTGCGGACTCGGTGGGCCGAAGAGCCTGTTTCCACGCTGTATCTCTAAACTAAACTAAACACTATAGACAGTACCTCACCATTTTGATGTGTGTGTGAAGTCATGGGGAGATACAGCATGTAAACAGGCTTTTTAGCCCACTGACTATCAAACACCCACTTACACTAATCTCACAATAATCCAATTTTTATTCTTCACACAGTCTCATTAACCTCTCACCTGCACACTAGGGGCAATTCACAGTGTTCATTAATCTATCAATGTACATATCCTTGTTGGAAACCAGAGCACCCAGGGGAAATCCACACAAGGAGAATGTGCAAACTCCACATAGGCAGCGTTGATTTTGGATTCCCACATCAATTGCTCTGGTCGTTGCACTACACCCACTATCTGTCCTCACCATATTCTTCCCCCTTCTTGAAACATTCAATGAACCACGAGAGTGAATCTGGGTCACTGCAGCCAATAGCTCCACTGGCTGTGCTAATGCACCATCCATTAGTCTGTGCACGTAGGATGATTGGAGCTGTCTCTGGGGACACAATCCATTCTTAAAATCACCAGTCAACGCGGAAATTAGTGGGACATGGGCTCTATCTAAATGATGTGCAGCACCACAAGCACTGTGCACACAATGATCAGGTTCTTTACTGCAATCAAGAGGTAGTACCATCACCAAATTCAGTTTCCACTTCAATTAATCTACAGTACATCTCTACCCAGTCATTAGTTTTAGTTTTTAGAGACACAACATGGAAACAGGCCGTTCGGTCCACCGAGTCCATGCTGTCCATCGATTAAGTACACAATGAACCTACAAACCCGCGCATCTTTGGGATGTGGGAGGGAACCCATGCTGTCTCAGGGAGAACGCCTAAATGGCACCCAAGGTCAGGATCGAATGGAGGTCTGTGGCGCTGCGAGGCTGTGCCAATGTGCATGCCCCGTCTCTTCTGAGCCAAGTTCCCAACACGAACAGAATCCGATGGTGACCTCGGCAATAGCATTGGTCAGCCCAGTCCCAATGAACATGACCACTCCTTTCATGCCATTGACCTTGGCCTCATTGCCAGTTTCAGCCAGTGGCAGATGCTCATCCACCTACCGACTAACTGTGAGTCTGAGCGGAAGACACTGACACACTCAAGGCCAAGGAGGCTTTAAACTGAAGAAATTTAAGGAGTCAAAGGAGAATCTGTATCAATTTGGGTTGAGTTTATTATTGTCACATGTGCTGAGGTACAGTGAAAAGCTCTGTTTTGGCATGCCATCCAATCAGATAATATGATAATATTATACATACTATACATGAATCAAGTCATACTCAAGTATTCAATAGGTTAAGCAAAGAATTGTAGTCAAACATCTCCATTGTCAAAGCCAATACCAGCAATAGGGTAGAGGCAAATCGGACAGTATACTAGTTTATATTACGACTGTTCAGAAGCCTGACAACGAAGGGGAAGAAGCTGTTCCTGAGTCTGATTTCAAACTTCTGTATCTTTTGCCCAAGAGGGGGACTAATATCCTGGCAGGGAGATTTGCAAAGGCTACTGGGGAGACTTTAAACTAGAAAGGCTGGGGGGAGGGACTCGGGTAGAGGGGGCTAGGGGACAGGGTGTGGGGCAAGAGGCAGAGAAGGGAAGCACTGGGACCCAAAATGTAGGCGAGAAAGAGGAAAAAGATAATAGACAGAGAATAAGGGATGGTGGGTTTATAAAATCTGTATATTTTAATGCTAGGAGCATTGTAAGAAAGGTGGATGAACTTAGAGCCTGGATTGACACCTGGAAATATGATGTTGTGGCAATCAGTGAAACATGGTTGCAGGACGGCTGTGATTGGAAACTAAATATTCCAGGATTTCGTTGCTTCAGGTGTGATAGAATTGGAGGGACCAGAGGTGGAGGTGTTGCATTGCTTGTCAGAGAGGATATTACAGCAGTGCTTTGGCAGGATAGATTAGTGGGCTCGTCTAGGGAGGCTATTTGCGTGGAACTGAGAAGTGGGAACGGTGTAGCAACACTTTTAGGGGTGTATTATAGACCGCCAAATGGGGAGCGAGAATTGGAAGAGCAAATATGTAAGGAGATAGCAGATATTAGTAGTAAGCACAAGGTAGTGATTGTGGGAGATTTCAATTTTCCAAAAATAGACTGGGAAACACATTCTGTAAATGGGCTGGATGGTTTGTTTGTAAAATGTGTGCAGGATAGTTTTTTGCAGCAGTACATAGAGGTATCGACCAGAGAAGGGGCAGTGCTGGACTCCTGTTAGGAAATGAGGCAGGTCAGGTGACGGAGGTATGCGTTGGTGAGCACTTCGGGACCAGTGATCACAATACGATTAGTTTCAATATAATTATGGAGAGAGTCAGAACTGGACCTAGGGTGGAGATTTTTGATTGGAGAAAGGCTAACTTTGAGGGAATGCGTAAGGATTTAAAAGGGGTGAATTGGGACACTCTGTTTTATGGGAAGGATGTAGAAGAGAAATGGAGGACATTTAAAGGGGAAATTGTAAGAATACAGAATCTTTATGTCCCTGTTAGGGTGAAAGGAAATAGTATAAAATTGGAAAGGGCCATGGTTTTCAAGGGAAATTGGACACTTGTTTCGAAAAAAGAGAGATATCTACAATAGTTATAGGAGGCATGGAGTAAATGAGGTGCTAGAGAAGTATAAAGAATGTAAAAAGAATCTTAAGAAAGAAATTAGGAAGGCTAAAAGAAGATATGAGGTTGCTTTGGCAAGAAAGGTGAAAGTAAATCCAAAGGGTTTCTACAGCTATATTAATAGCAAAAGGATAACGAGGGATAAAATTGGACCATTAGAGAGACAGAATGGACAGCTATTTGCAGAGCCAAAAGAGATGGGGGAGATATTGAACAATTTCCTTTCTTCGATATTCACCAAGGAGAAGGATATTGAACTATGTGAGGTAAGGGAAAAAAGTAGAGTAGCTATGGAAACAATGAGATTCAAAGAGGAGGAAGTACTGACACTTTTGAAAAAATATAAAAGTGGATAAGTCTCCAGGTCTTGACAGGATATTCCTTAGGACATTGAGGGAAGTTAGTGTAGAAATAGCAGGAGCTATGACAGAAATATTTCAAATGTCATTAGAAACGGGAATATTGCCGGAGGATTGGCGTACTTCGCATGTTGTTCCATTGTTTAAAAAGGGTTCAAAGAGTAAACCTAACAATTATAGACCTGTTAGTTTGACGTCAGTGGTGGGTAAATTAATGGAAAGGATACTTAGAGATAATATATATAAGCATCTGGATAAACAGGGTCTGATCAGGAACAATCAACATGGATTTGTGCCTGGAAGGTCATGTTTGACAAACTTTCTTGAATTTTTTGAAGCGGTTACTAGGGAAATTGTTGAGGGTAAAGCAGTGGATGTTGTCTATATGGATTTCAGTAAGGCCTTTGACAAGGTTCCCCTATGGAAGGTTGGTTAAGAAGGTTCAATCTTTGGGTGTTAATGGTGGAGTAGCAAGATGGATTCAACAGTGGCTGAATGGGAGATGTCAAAGAGTAATGGTGGATGGCTGTTTGTCAGGTTGGAAGCCGGTGACCAGTGGGGTGCCTCGGGGATCTGTGTTGGGTCCACTGTTGTTTGTCATGTACATCAATGATCTGGATGATGGGGTGGAAAATTGGATAAGTAAGTATGCAGATGATACTAAGATAGGTGGTGTTGTGGATAATGAAGTAGATTTTCAAAGTCTACAGAGAGATTTGGGCCATATGGAAAAGTGGGCTGAAATATGGCAAAAATGCTGATAAGTGTGAAGTGCTACATCTTGGCAGGACAAATCAAAATAGGACGTACATGGTAAATGGTAGGGAATTGAGGAATGCTGTGGAACAGAGAGATCTAGGAATAACGGTGCATAGTTCTCTGAAGGTGGAATCGCATGTAGATGGGGTGGTAAAGAAAGCCTTTGGTGTGCTGGCCTTTATAAATCAGAGATTGAAGATGAAGATAGGAATAGGGAAGTAATGTTAAAATTGTACAAGGCATTGGTAAGACCAACTCTGGAGTATGGTGTACAATTTTGGTCGCCTAATTATAGGAAGGATGTCAACAAAATAGAGAGAGTACAGAGGAGATTTATTAGAATGTTGCCTGGGTTCCAGCAACTATGTTACAGAGAAAGGTTGAACAAGTTAGGTCTTTATTCTTTGGAGCGCAGAAGGTTAAGGGGGGACTTGATTGAGGTCTTTAAAATGATGAAAGGGATAGACAGAGTTGACGTGGATAAGCTTTTCCCATTGAGGGTAGGGAAGATTCAAACAAGAGGGCATGACATGAGAATTAAGGGACAGAAGTTTAGGGGTAACATGAGGGGGAACTTCTTTACTCAGAGGGTGGTGGCCATGTGGAATGAGCTTCCAGCAGAAGTGGTGGAGGCAGGATCGATTTTAACATTTACAAGTAAAGTGGATAGGTATATGGACGGGAAGGGAATGGAGGGGTATGGTCTGAGTGCAGGTAGATGGGACTAGGGGAAAACAAATGATCGGCACGGACTGGAAAGGCCGAGAGGGCCTGTTTCCGTGCTGTAATTGTTATATGGAGTGGGGGAAGAGTGAATAACCAGGGTGGAAACAGTCACCGAATATGTTGGCTGGTTTTCCAAGGCAGCGTGAAGTGTAGATGGAGTCAATTGTGGGAAGTCTGGTGGGAACCTTGGATCATCACCGCTCTCACATGTGCATCCTTCCCAAGCAAGCGGAAATATGCAGCCAGAGCCAGGGATTCAGAATCGGCCAGAGGCAGGGGTCGGGGGTACGGATGGTGATGGTGTCCTGGCGTTGGCTCGGGTGTGCAGCTGGAACTTGCATTGGGGTCCGGACGACTAGAGATCAGGAGCGAAGGCATATGAAAGTCAAAGTCAAAGTCAATTTTATTCGTCACATGCACCCAAAGGCGCAGTGAAATCAATTTGCCAGCAAGATCCTGCTGTGAAAGTGGGAAGTATGTGCAATTAACTGCAAATTAGAATATTAATTGATACAAACAATTGATTCTCTGGAGACTCTCTTCAGAATGGAAATGTAGTTTGCATATTATTATTCCTAACACATGCAGTGAAATTGTCAAAGCACTTAAATGTCAAGAACATTTGAAATGGGTTTTCTGAATTACCTGTAATTTGCAGAATGAGAATGTCTGGAGGAAATCAATAGGATGTCACAGTTCTTGGAAACTTTATGTTTCTCGAGCTTGTTGACAAGTGTTTACTAACAAGCGGCTATTCCACGAAAAGATAAAAAATCTAAATTTTATTCTGCCCTCAAATTTAACTGCAATTGGCTGAGTTTGAACATGGAGGAGAAGCCCGTGGTCCAGGTGTGGGTTATGGTGATGGTGGTGGTGATGGTGGTGGGTGACGGGTAAAAATTGACAAAACATCGTGAATCCAGCTCCAACCCACTGGCCATGCATTCTGTAAACGTTAGAGATACAGCAGAGAAACAGGCCCTTTGGCCCACTGAGGCCACGCCGACCAGCCATCAATCCGGGCACTAGCACTATCCTACACACTAGGGATAATTTACAATTTTACTGAAGCAAATTAACCTACAAACCGTACATCTTTGAAGTGTGGGAGGAAACCGGAGCACCCGGTGAAAACCCACGCTGGTCACAGGGAGAACAAACAAATTAGAACGTACAGACAGCATCTAGAGTCAGGATCGAACCAGGGTTTCTGGTGCTGTAAGGCTGCAACTCCACTGCTGCACTACGCTCTATGTGGCCATGCAACGGAATGGTTCATAAGTTACTAGATGCTGGTCATGTAATTCAAGTATTATTTCAACACCATCTTTTTGCTCCTAATATTCATTGGCTCCAGTGTGGTCAGTGTTTAAATTGGACATCAGATGACCACTATTTCCACCAACAACGCCCCACCTTTCTGATCATAGACCCCATCTGTCATATTATTCAGGGAACAGAGTGCACGTGGAGGCTCAATTTCCATGGTATAGATGAGCATTAATATTGCAGGAGCCTCACCAGTCAAGTTGGATGATGGAACATATCTGCTGCTTCCTAGAAGATGGCCACTGGTCTGATGGGCACAAATTGTGGTGAGAGTCAATGGTACTCAGATATCTTTGCTTCTGGATGCTTTCAAGATCAGCTGTGAAAGTTTCCAAGAACTCCCAACAAATTGATCTTCCACTGGTGGGTTTCCTACCAGTGGTCCTGCCATTCGTTATATACGGCAATTCAGAACAACTGTGAGTGTTGTTTGCACAGTAGGGTTGCCACTCCATTGATATGCAGTTGTGGGCAAACACACAATCGTAGATAGTGAGGAGGATGTATGCTGCGGGATAACATTGATTAAATGGGCTGAACAGTGGCAGATGGAATTTAATTCTGATGAGATGGAGGTGATGAGATTGAGGCAACTAATAAGGGTGAATGCACAGTGAATGAGCGAACCTTAGGGAGTATACAACAAAGGAGGGACATCAGTGGACAAATCCAAGGATCCCTGAAGGTGACAGCACAGTTGCTGAATTTAGGCATTTGGGATATTTGTCTTCATAGCCAGGGCATGGAATCTAAGAGCAGGGAGGTTATGGTAGAGCTTTATGGAAAACATTGGTCACTCTGCATTTCAGATGCTGTTTACAGTTCTGGTTGCCACATTATAGAAAGGACGTTATTGAACAGCAGAGGGAGCAAAAGAGATTCTCCAGCAAATTGTCTGAAAATGTAAGTTTCCATTATGAAGAGAGAATTGAAAGGCTGATTTGTTTTCCTTGAACAAAGGAAACTGAGGCTGGCCCTTATAGAGGTGTACAAGATTATATGGGGCAGGGGACATGGGTTATTGAGGTAAGTAGTAATAAATTAATGATAGGAAACTTTTCCCAATAGCAGTGAGCATTGGTATAGAATAAGTGGTAAGATGTTTAGAATTGATCTGAGGACATTTTTTTTTTTAGCCTGTACTGGGTTGGAGTTGGGAAGGCACTGCCTGAGTGTTTGGTGAAGTTTGCACTTTCAAGAAGTATCTAAATGAGCTTTTGAATTTCCTTCACACATAACATTACAGATCAATGTGTAGGAAGAAACTGCAGATGCTGGTTTAAACTGAAAAAAGACATAAAGAGCTGTAGTAACTCAGCATGTCAGACAGCATCTCTGGAGAAAAGGAATAGGTGACGTTTCAGAAGGGTCTTGACCCGATGCGTCACCTAATCATTTTCTCCAAAGATACTGTCTGACCCGCAGAGTTACTCCAGCTTCTTGTGTCTAGTACAGATCAAGTGCTGGTAGGTCGAATTACTATGTGCACTTGATGGTCAACATGGACACAGTGGGCTGAAGGGATACCTGCTCTGATTGATGCTGTTATGTTCTCGATCAATGTACCCTGGGATTTGTAACCCGTGAGGCCAGCCCCTGTCCCCTCTCATTTCAAAGACTGCTTTACAGGAAACAGCGAGCGGCATGGTGGTGCATGGGTAGAGTTGCTGCCTCACAGAGTCAGAGACCCAGGTTAGATCCTGACTACAGGTGCAGTCTGTGTGAAGTTTGTACGTTCTCCTCATAACCCGCGTAGGTTTCCTCCGGGTGCTCTGTTTCCTCCCACACTCCAAAAACATACAGGTTTGTAGTTTAATTGGCTTCGGTAAAATTGTAAATTGTCCCTAGTGTGTGTAGGATAATGTTCGTGTGCAGTGTGATGGCAAACTTGGTGGGCCGAAGGGCCTGTTTACACCCTGTATCATTAAACTAAACTAAACTATCTCTACCATTGGCAGTTTTAGGGTTTGAGTTACTGACTGGCAGGTGGTTATGGACACTTTGAAACAAATTCCGGCTCAGATTTTTCCTTCTTGTTCAAGGGCCATGGTCACCATTGTGCAGGAAAACTCTTTTATTCAGATCTGAATGACCCTGAAGGGTCAAAGTAAGGTGTCTGACAATCTGTTTTAGGTGGAAGACATTTTGAATTGAGACTATGAACGCGAGAAATGTGCGGATTTATTTAGAGAGTATACTGTAACTTCAATGTGAGTGGGGCAAAACTTCAAGGAAATGTACTGGGTAAGTCTTTTTAAACAGAGAGTGGTGGGTGCTTGGAATGAGCTGCCAGGGGTGGTAGTGGAGTCAGATACAATAGTGATATTTAAGACGTTCTTGAATAGGCACATGGATATACTGGGTATGGAGGGATATGCAGGCAGGAGAGATTACTTTAACCTTGTGTCTTGGTCTGACTGGATATTGTGGACTGAACGGCCTGTCCCTGACCTGTACTATTTAATGGTACCATAACAGCAGAACTCCCTTTAGGGAGAAGGGGATCATTTCAGTGGCCCATGGTATCTCACAGCTGGTGGTGGTGAAAGAATTCATGGTGAGTCACTTTGAAGTTCTGTTTATGCATCAACATTGACCCTATAGCTCACTAATAACGTGCACGTGATCTCTTCCACAACCACTGACCACACTTTCTGTGTGCAGGAAGGAATTGCAGATGCTGGTTTAAACCGAAAAAAGCTGGAGTAACTCAGCAGGGCAGGAAGTATCTCTGGAAAGAAGGTATGGGTAACATTTCGGGTCCAGACTCTTCTAGAATCTCGACCCGAAACATCACCCATTCCTTCTCTCCGGAGGTGCTTCCTGTCCTGCTGAGTTACTCCAGCTTTTTGTGCCACACTTTCTGTGTGGCAGATGCAGGCTTGTTCTCTCATATTACTTGAAACAGTTTCCAAGTCCAATAATGCAATTAGCAAAAGTCAAATTGCTGGAGAAGCTCAGCGTGTCTGACACGATCCGTGGATGGAAATGGACAGGCCACGTTTTGGGTCGGGACCCTTCTTCAGTCTGGCATCTGTTAATAACTACCAGTTGAACACATAGTTTCTTAGCTTTGCACATTGAAAATCCTTGTGAGCAAGTTTGGTTTATTATAACATGTCCAACAGTTCCAACAAGAGAAGAATGTGTTTCACTGAGTTTGCCAGCGTTATTTGGAAGTGTGATGTATACTTATTAAATCTGAACAAAAGCAAGGCCAGTGGGAAGCTGCCAATAGACCATAATCCAAAACTTATCACTGATGTAATTCAAAACATAGAACATTAAAAAAATAGGGCCGAGAACAGTACAGCACAGGAACAGATCCATAATCAACAATGTCCATACAGAATATGATACCAAGTTAAATTAATCTCCTCTGCCTGCAATGTGATCCCTATCACTTCATTCCCTGCATATCCATGTGCCTATCTAAAGTGTTCTTATGCATTACTATCTAATCTACTTCTGCCTGCCACTCATGGCAATGTGTTCCAGGCACCCACCACTGTGTGAAAAGAACGTGCCCTGCCCATCTATTTTAAACATTCCCACTCTCACCTTCAAGATATGCCATCTATATTTTGACACTTCCACCCTGGCACAAAGGCACTGACTGTCTACCTTATTCATAACTCTCAGAATCTTAGAAAATTCTATCAAGTCTGACTGAGGTGCCAGAAAATAATCTGTGTTTAAATCTGTGTGAAAATAATCTCTCCTTGTAGCCAATACCCTCTAATCCAGGCAGCATTCAGGTGAACTTCTGCTGTAATGGGGAAATCAGAATGGAACAATACTCCTAATGTGGCCTGATCAAAGTTTAACAAATCTGCAAAATCGCTGCATGACTCTTATACACAATGCACTGACCAATGAAGGCAAGTATACTGTAAAGCCCCTGTCCCACTTAGGAGACCTAAACAGCAACCTCTGGTGATCTTGCCTGCCACCCAAGGTTTCCATGAGGTCACCAGAGGTTCTGGTCACTCTCCCTAATGGTCGAAAGTGGTTTCTGTGTGGTCGAGGCTTCATCTAGGTTGCTGCTATTTTTTCATCATAATTAAAACTGGCCTCGACTAAAAATAGGTTGCCGTTTTAAAAATCGCTGATTATTTAGTCGCAGGTCTAGTCGAAGCCGGTTTTCCTCATAGTCGAGGAAGGTTTTCAACATATAAGATAAGATGCATTTATTTGTCAGATGTGCCAATTGGCACAGCGAAATTAAATCACCATACAGCCATACAGTAAAAATAAAGAACACAACATGGAGTAGATAGAATTCAACATAAAACATCCCCCCACAGCAGGATCAAAATTTACCACTGTGAGGGAAGGTACCAAAGTCAGTCTCTTCCCAATTTTGCCCACTGTTCCCCCGTGGTCGGGGCCTCCCCGAGCCCCCTGCAGTCGCCGCTAAGGGCGGCCCGATGTTCAGGCCCGCACCCCGGGGTGATGTATTCCGACGTCGGGGCTGGGGGACGTCCTCAGCGGCCTGGACCCTGAGTCAGCCCCCTTCTACCGGAGTCCGCGGCTCCCAAAGTCCAGTGGCCGCACCTGGTGGAGATGCAATGCTGGAGGCCCTCGGCAAAGGGCCCCAGGACTCTACGGAGTTGTTCAACGCCACCCGCGTTGGGAGCTCTCTAAACCAGAGCTCCACGGTGTTGGAGCAGCGGCCCAACGCTCCAGAGCTCCAACGGCGACCCAGGTAGGCATCGCCCGCTCCGCGGTGACTCCAGCGCCGCACCGCCACTGTTGCAACTCTGGTCTGGTTCTCAGTCCCCGGCAGGAAAGGCCACTCCGATCCAGGAGGTAGGCCGCGAGGTGGGGGGCGAGGACGCGACTCGGAGAAATAGTTGCGTCCCCGCCAGGAAGTGACTGGAAGTTAATTTCCCCCAAAAACAAACTTTAAACTGACTAAAAATAAAAAACAAGATGGAAAAACAAACGGGCTGCAGGCAGAGGCTGCTGGCAGTCCAGCACCCCTAGTGGGTGCCTATGCGTGGGAGGTGGTAGGAGGTTGCAGGTCACCTCGACCTTGATTTTTTTTTGGGTGGTGGGCAAGGTCACCAAAGGTTGCTGTTTAGGTATCCTAAGTGGGACAGGGGCTTAAGCCTTCTTTACCATTCTTTCTATGTGTATTCCCACTTTCAGGGTGCAATGGACTTGGAGAAAACCCAGAAAAAAAGAAATTTCAATTTAGATTGTCAATAATCACTGATATTTATTCATTATAATGAACAAGATTAAGATGTTGAAGTTGAAAGAGTTTGAGGGTGTTTCATTGTCATATGCACCAGGAATGGAACAGTGGAATTATTACTTTCTGCAGCTTTACAGGAACATTCATGCAAAAACACAAAAAAATAAATGTACAACAAGAATAGAATAAATTATCAGTTAGCACTAGATAACCAGACCATGATAGTGCAGGTCGGAGTATGTAATGTGACCAATACCAAATCCATTGAACTTTGTTGCTGGGGTAGGGATGTGGGTTAGGGTTGTGCAGTCTGGTTCAAGAGCCTGATGATTGATGAGAAGAAGTGACTTCTGGACCAGGAGGCAACATTTGTCAGATTCCGACATCTTCCTGATGGTAGCAGTGAGCTGAGAGCATGGCCTGAATGGTTGGGCTCTTTGACGATATTAGCAGCCCCTTGAGATAGCACTTCCAGTAAATCCCTTCATTGGTGGGGAGGTCAGTACCTGTGACAGACTGGGCAATGTCAAGTCAAGAGTGTTTTATTGTCATATGTCCCAGATAGAATATGTAAACATAGTACACTGTAAACAATATAATAAATGAGAAAATACAATTCTGTTCACCACTCTCTGCAACATTCTAGGCTCTCGGGCGCTTGAGTTACCGAACTAGGCTGTGATGCCACTTGTCAGTAAGTTGTCCATTTTATAGCTATGAACGGTTGATAGAGCATTCTGTGACATGTTGGAGATCCTCAATTTTCTGAGGAAGTTGAGGCATCGAGGAACTTGAGGAGGTTGACTCATTCCACAGCCATCCCAGCAATGGATACAGATTCATTAATTCTTGTCTTTCCCTTCCTGAAGTCATCATTCATTTCCTTGGTCTTGCGAACCATTCATTCAGATTATTGATCTCCACCATGTACTGTGAATTATCATTAAACATTATTCATCCAACTAGGGTGGTATCATTGATGTATTGCATTATATTTCTTATAATTTAGATATTCTTACATCAATATTTGTTCGTGCAAGTCGGGTTGATTGCATTAGTTGAAACAGGATGGACAACGTGAAGGTTGCAATCTCCCACCCCACTGCATTCTATTCCTTATAATTTTGTTATTCTCACTGAGGCTTTCCCTGGTGGCATCAAAGCCATCCACCCAGTAACTGATGCTGTCCTAGCCTGGATGTCTCCCCTTGACCTACAACTTTAGGCTGTGCATGCCATACGCAAGAAGAAGACTTCAATATTTTTTGCTGCATTGTTTCCTTTTACTACACTTGAATATTTTAGATTTCTCTCCACTGGGACCGTTAACAGTCTTGTTATTTTATTCAAAACCCAAGCTATCTCCCGACTTACTTAGCAACGGGTGTGAGATCTTTTGCCAGAGAAGCAACGTGAAATGAAATGCACACGTACTTTATTTGCATGATTGTGTCTATTTATATAGAAGTTGTCAGTCTCCAATATAATCAAGCAATAACAATTATTAAACTAGCAATACTAATTGACCTGATTGAGGCAGAAAAGACATGACAACATTAAGAGATTCCTTCGACATTTTTTGAAAGAACAGGTGAGTTCTTGGCAACCTTATCTCCCAAACGATGTACTTTTAATTATGTACTTTTGAACACATTGCCGTTTGTGTAATCTGAGCTGTTAATTCCTTTCCAACAGTGGCTATATTTCAAAAAATAAATTCCTGAAGTCAGGGGGTTAGGAAACACTGTATATATTCATTATATTCATTCAGAGCTACAGACCCGGGTTCGATCCTGACTACCGATGCTGTCTGCATGGAGTTTGTATGTTCTCCGTGTAGGTTTTCTGCAAGATCTTCTGTTTCCCCCCACACTCAAGTTTCTCCAAGATTCCAGTGCACAGGTTTGTAGGCTAATTGGCTTGGTATAAATGTAAAGAAAAGTGTCCCTAGTGTGTGTAGGGTAGTGTTAATATGCGAGGATGGCTGGTCAGCGCGGACTCGGTGGCCGATGGGTCTGTTTCCGCGCTGTATCTCTAAACTAAACTGTTAAAATATTATTTTTGGTGTTGCAGTATTTGAAAAAAAATTAAAATAGAATCTTTGGTAAAATAAAATATGTTGGAAATGTTCAGTAGTCAGCATCGGTTAATAGTGAAATAGAATTAAGTTTCAAGCTAAATTGCCTTTCATCAAAACTTGAAATCTTGACTTGGTTTCCTTTCTCCACAGAGGCTCGATGTTCTTAGTTTAGATTACCAGTACGGTTGTAGTTGAGAAACACCAGGGGACAGTAAATGCTCCAAACTGGAGCAGAAAAAAAACTTTGGGAAGATTTCAGTGGGTCAGAGAACATCTGTAGAGTGAGGTGGATGCACTTGGTCTCAACTATGCAGAGGGGGCGAGTTTGAGAGGACAAAACAGGTTAGGTTGGAGGAGGTGCAGGTGAATTTCAGCATCATCTGGAAGTGTTGTAATGTAATGTAATATATAGTGTTAAAGAAGGAACTGCAGATGCTGGAGAATCGAGGGTACACAAAAAGCTGGAGAAACTCAGCGGGTGCAGCAGCATCTACGGAGCGAAGGAGATAGGCGACGTTTCGGGTCGAGACCCTTCTTCAGACTCATATATATTGGTTTACACTAAACTGAACTGCTGTTCTTTTAAATACACAAAACAAGTAGAGGAAATTAGGGTTTTTTCCAACTAATCTATTTTTAACCAGGCGCCAACTTCTTCATGATTGAGCAGAAGTTTGTTTCTTCAGATGAAGGGAGATTTGCTGCACCTGCACCTGCAACTAAGCAAGAGGAAGTCGCTTGCGTTTCGAGATAGTCGGTGTTTACAGGTATTTCGGATGCCGAACACTGTTCCCTTTAACGCCCACAAAACAAGACACCAAGTGAAACAGAAAACATTCGCCCCACGGTTTAACGCATATCATATCAGTTTGAATGTGCGGCCCGATCACATTGACAAACCTACCTCTGATAGGTTTAGATTAGATCAGACGGCTTCCCTTGTAAAGTGCTGCGGTAAGTGCTTGTGATCACTGCGGCGTCTGGACAACGTTAGAACCAAAGAGAAACCGCCGTCCTGTCATTCTCATGCATTCACATTCATTAGAAATGTGACACATTTATCAGCAGCCGCGGGACGCACGTACTTGGGAGAGTTCGGGGAAAGAAGTGCAAAAGTCGTGTAACTTTGAAATACAACACTTCCAACTGTGAGTACTGTTTTATAGCGTCTTCATCTAGAACAATAGAAATGATGTTTTAAAGTAGATTTGCTAAAATAGTTAGCACCTTTGTTAATGTTGTAGATATCGATTTAAAAGAGAAAGCGAGCTATGCTTTTAGAAAATGGACTCCATCTAAATTGAGAAGTTTAGATACGTGATTAAATGTACGTTAGGTGATTTGAGCTGGGCTGTTTGTAAAGTTGACAAGTGAATGGGAAATTGTTCCGGGGAATTAGGTGTTTTTTTCTCTCGGATGAATAGTTGAATCAAGTTAATTGATCAATCGAAAATAAAAAAAATCTGAGGAACTGAAAGAATATATTTTCCAAAATAAGTCTAATACATAATTTTCTCTGGTGAAAGTTGTGAGAAACTACTTCGTAAGTTCATGTTCATTAGTGTCAGGAGCGGAATTAGGCCATTCTGTCCATCAATACTCCCCCATTCAATCATGGCTGATCTATCTTTCCCTCCTTTAAGGATAAGGGGGAAGTCTTTTAGGACCGAGATGAGAAAAACATTTTTCACACAGAGAGTGGTGAATCTCTGGAATTCTCTGCCACTGCACTGAAGGTAGTTGAGGTCAGTTCATTGGCTATATTTAAGAGGGAGTTAGATGTGGCCATTGCGGCTTAGCGGATCAAGGGATATGGAGAGAAGGCAGGTACGGGATACTGAGTTGGATGGTCAGCCATGATCATATTGAATGGTGGTGCAGGCTCGAAGGGCCGAATGGCCTACTCCTGCACCTATTTTCTATGTTTCTAACCCCATTCTCCTGCCTTCTCCCCATAACATCCTTGAATACATTTGCAAACGAAAGGACTGAGATATTTTTAAAAGCTGATATAACATTGAAACCATCAATATTTGTATGCCTTTTCCAGTCTTTATTACAGGTTTAGTTTATTGTCACGTATACCGAGGTACAGTGAAAAGCTTTTGCGGAACGCGAACCAGTCAGCGGAAAGACAATGCATGATTACAATTGAGCCATTCACAGCGTATAGATACACGATAAGGGAATAACGTTTAGTGCAAGGTAAAGCCAGCAAAGTCCGATCAAGGGTAGTCTGAGGGTCACCAAAGAGGTAGATAGTAGTTCAGCATTGCGCTCTGGTTGTGGTAGGATGATTCAATATTCACTGACCTTGCTAGATTTACTATGCACAGTTAAATGTATTATTCATTTTATATACTTGGATGCATATACCAATGAATGTGAAAAATATAATCCTTGCAGAGGGAACTCACTCCAAGAGGTGACTAACTGCCCAACTTTTAAACAGCAAAATAATCCAGATTTCTCTATCCGCATCTAAACCTCTCTGGCCTGATGTGTTCATACCCTAATTCTGCATCGTCTGCAAATATACACGGACTTGTTTGTAGGTGTATGAAAAATAAATAATTGGATGTTTTCAACGTAATTTAAGAGTTCAAATTAATGACACTGCCCAGATAACTTGTCATGTATTACGAGCAGGTGGCAAGGTGGTGCTGCAGTCTCTGCACCAGAGAGCCAGGTTCGATCCTGACTATGGGTGCTCTCAGTATGGTGTTTTTACATTCTCCCTGTGACTGGGTGGGTTTTCTATGGGTGCTCCGGTTTCCTATTACATTCCCATGACATGTAACTTCATGTTAATTTGTTTCTGTAAATTGTCTCTCATGTGTAGGATGTGAAAGTGGGATAACAAAGAACTAGAGTTTGGGTGATCGATGGTCAGCGTGGACCTAGTGTGCCTAAGAGCCTGCTTCCATGCTCTATCTCCAAACTAAACTAAACTTGGATTTGCTCTTTTTAATCTGGATTTCAGGATGTCATTTTCTTCTGCATAATCCTTTTCTGGAAAAGGGAAGAAATAATGAAATTAACAGTCATAAAGGGTTTGTACCTTACTCTGTTTCCTCTCGGCAGTTTCATTAGTTCATGAAATTGCAAATATTACACTGATGTTCAAGAGAAAGAGAAGCAGAAGTGTGGAAACTATAGGCTGGATAGCCAGACTTCAGTGGTTTGTAAGATTTTCGAGTCCATTGTAAAGGATGCGGTTACTTAGAAGGTTTATTTCTGGTTGGCTGCCAGTGACTAGCAGAGTTCCACAATGGTCGGTGCTGGGGCTGCTACTCTTCACGGTGTATATAAATGATTTGGACAGGGGAGTGAATGCTATGTGGTCAAATTTGCAGATGATACGAAGATAGGTAGAAAGACAGGTAGTGTAGAAAAAGTAGAGACTCGGCAGAAGGACTTGGACAGGTTTGGAGAGTAGAAATACTGGCAGATGGAATACTGCATAGCAAAATGTGGAGTCTGACCATCCCATCTATTCCTAATAATTTTATATTGTTTTATCAGGTCTCCCCGCAACCTCTGGTGCACCAACACCACCTCAATCTTAATTTCAAACTGCCTTTGCATATTAGTGCTCTCCACAAGGATCTTACTATCTTTCATGTCATTCTCCTTAGTAAATACAGAGGCAAAATACTATTATATCCTCTGTCTCCAAGCAAAAATTCTCTCTATCTTTGAGTGGTCCCACCTTCTCCCTAGTTACCCTCTTGTTTACAATGTAGGAAGCAATAGTTGATGCTGGTTTACATCGAAGATAGGCACCAAAACCTGGAGTAAGTCAGCAGGTCAGACAGCGCGTCTGGAGAAAAGGAATAGGCGATGTTTTGGGTCGAGATCCTTCTTCAGACTTAAGGTCAGGGGAGAGTGAAACGAGAGATATAGAAAGCACAATGAATGAAAGATATGCAAAAAGCAATGATGATCAAGGAAATGTGGAGCCCACAATGGTCCATTGTTGGGTGTGGGGAATTGAAGTTGAAACTCAACAGTGAAACTCTAGGATGGGGGAGGGATGGAGAGAAAGGGAATGCAAGGGTTACTTGAAGTCAGAGAAATCAATCGTATTGCTGGGTTGTAAGCTGCCCAAGCGAAATATGAGGTGGTTCAGATGGGAACAGACGGTAACAAAGGAAGTCAAAGAGGACAGTGTGGCTGATATAGACTCCAGTAAGGCCTTTGCTAAGGTAGGTTACGTTGGAAGGTTAGATTGCATGCGATTGAGGAAGATCTAACTGAAAGGATAGATAGTTGTTTTGATAGTGGAAGGCATGATGTTGGCAGTTTGTTTTTAGACTCGGGGACCCATGAGTCATGATGTGTTTTATTGGCCTTTTGTCATCTATATTAACGACAAGGACCACGGCATGGTTAGTAAGTTTGCACATATGTAACCATATAACAATTACGGCACGGAAACAGGCCCTATTGGCCCTTCCAGTCCGTGCCGACCATTTATTTTCCCCTAGTCCCATCTACCTGCACTGAGACCATACCCCTCTATTCCCTTCCCGTCCATATACCTATCCGCTTTACTGTTAAATGTTAAAATCGATCCTGCCTCCATCACTTCTGCTGGAAGCTCATTCCACACAGCCACCACCCTCTGAGTAAAGAAGTTCCCCCTCATGTTACCCCTAAACTTCTGTCCCTTAATTCTCATGTCATGCCCTCTTGTTTGAATCTTCCCTACCCTCAATGGGAAAAGCTTATCCACGTCAACTCTGTCTATCCCTTTCATAATTTTAAAGACCTCAATCAAGTCCCCCCCTTAACCTTCTGCGCTCCAAAGAATAAAGACCTAACTTGTTCAACCTTTCTCTGTAACATAGTTGCTGGAACCCAGGCAACATTCTAGTAAATCTCCTCTGTACTCTCTCTATTTTGTTGACATCCTTCCTATAATTAGGCGACCAAAATTGTACACCATACTCCAGAATTGGTCTTACCAATGCCTTGTACAATTTTAACATTACTTCTCTATTCCTATCTTCAATGCTCTGATTTATAAAGGCCAGCACACCAAAAGCTTTCTTTACCACCCTATCTACATGCGATTCCACCTTCAGGGAACAATGCACAGTTATTCCTAGATCCCTCTGTTCCACAGCATTCCTCAATTCCCTACCATTTACCATGTACGTTCTATTTTGATTTGTCCTGCCAAGATTAGAACGTCACACTTATCAGCATTAAACTCCATCTGCCATCTTTAGCCCACTTTTCCAAATGGCCCAAATCTCTCTGTAGACATTGAAAATCTACTTCAATATCCACAACACCACCTATCTTAGTATCATCAGCATACTTACTTATTCAATTTTCCACCCCATCATCCAGATCATTGATGTACATGACAAACAACAGTGGACCCAACACAGATCCCTGAGGCACCCCACTGCTCATCGCTTCCAACCTGACAAACAGCCATCCACCATTACTCTCTGACATCTCCCATTCAGCCACTGTTGAATCCATCTTGCTACTCCGCCATTTACACCCAAAGATTGAACCTTCTTAACCAACCTTCCATGGGGAACCTTGTCAAAGGCCTTACTGAAATCCATATAGACAACATCCACTGCTTTACCCTCATCAATTTCCCTAGTAACCTCTTCAAAAAATTCAAGAAGGTTTGTCAAACATGACCTTCCAGGCACAAATCCATGTTGACTGTTCCTGATCAGACCCTGTTTATCCAGATGCTTATATATATTATCTCTAAGTATCCTTTCCATTAATTTACCCACCACTGACGTCAAACTAACAGGTCTATAATTGCTAGGTTTATTCTTTGAACCCTTTTTAAACAATGGAACAACATGCGCAGTACGCCAATCCTCCGGCACTATTCCCGTTTCTAATGACATTTGAAATATTTCTGTCATTGCTCCTGCTATTTCTACACTAACTTCCCTCAATGTCCTAGGGAATATCCTGTCAGGACCTGGAGACTTATCCATTTTTATTTTTTTCAAAAGTGTCAATACTTCCTCCTCTTTGAATCTCATAGTTTCCATAGCTACTCTACTTTTTCCCTTACCTCACCGAGTTCAATATCCACCTCCTTGGTGAATACCGAAGAAAATCTCTTTTGGCTCTGCAGATAGCTGTCCATTCTGTCTCTCTAATGGTCCAATTTTATCCCTCGTTATCCTTTTGCTATTAATATAGCTGTAGAAACCCTATGGATTTACTTTCACCTTTCTTGCCAAAGCAACCTCATATCTTCTTTTAGCCTTTCTAATTTCTTTCTTAAGATTCCTTTTACATTCTTTATACTCCTCTAGCACCTCATTTACTCCATGCCTCCTATAATTATTGTAGATATCTCTCTTTTTTCAAAACAAGTGGCAGCAGAGGCATAGGTCCAATTTGGACTTTGGGTGCTGTCTATGTGAAGTTTGCACATTCTCTCTTTGATCGTGTGATTTTCCTCCAGGTGCTCTGGTTTCCTCCCACATCTCAAAGATGTGTGGATTTGTAGGTTAATTGGCCTCTGTAGGTTTCCCCTAATGTGGAGGGAGTAGTTGCCAAATTGAGATAACAGAGCTAGTGTGAATTGGTGATCAATGATAGCCATAGATGGGGCCAACAGCCTGTTCCCATGCAGTATCCATCAATTAATCAATCAAATACACTCAAATAGGTAGTATCGTAGACAGTTAAGATACAAGATACATTTATTTGTCACATGTACCAATTGGTACAGTGAAATGTGTGGTCACCATACAGCCATACAAATAAATAATAAAGAGCCCAGGACACGATAGGTTTTTTTTTTAACACAGACATCCCCACACAGCGGGTTCAAATTCCCACTATGAGGGAAGGCTCTAAAAATTCAGTCATCCTCCTCTGTTGTCCTCCTGTGGACGGGGGGCTCCCGAAACCCTCGCTCTCGCCGCTCTGGGCGGCCCGATCACCGGGGTGATGGAAGTCTGACATCGGGTCTGGAGGACCTCCTCAGCGGCTTGGACATCTGAGTCGGGCACCTCCTACCGGAGTCCGTGGCTCCCGAAGTCCGCAGGGCGCGCTGGGTGGGGATGCAACGCTGGTGGCCCTCGGCCAAAGGCCCCAGGACTCCTCGATGTTGTTCAGCGCCGACCGCGCTGGAAGCTCTCCAAACCACAGCTCAGCGATGTTAGAGCAGCGGCCCAATGCTCCGGAGCTTCAAACGGCGATCCAGGTAGGTATCGCCCGCTCCGCGGTGACTCTATCGCTGTGCCGCCACTGTTGAAGCTCTGGTCCAGTCCCCGGCAGGAAAGGCCGCGCAAATCCAGGTGGTAGGCCGCGAGGAGGGGGACGAGGACGCGATTAGGGGAATAGTCGAGTCCCCGCCAGGAAGCGACTGGGAAACAGTTTCCCCCTTATCCTACCCCCTTCCCCCCCAAAACAAACTTTAAAACTGACTAAAAAATAAAGGTGAAGAAGGAGGGAGAGATAGATCAGTCATGATTGAATGGTGGAGTAGACTTGATGGGCCAAATGGCCTAATTCTGTTCCTATCCCCTATGACCTGATGAACTTATCAAGATTTGCAATTGGATCAGTTGAGTAAGTGTGGGTTGAGGAATGGCAGATGGAATTTAATTCTGATAAATGAGATTGATAATGCAAAGGTGTTTATCAGAATGTTGCCTGGGTTAAAGGACATCCGTTATGGGGAATGATTGGGTAGTCTGGGCTGAGAAATGACTTGGTAGAAAGATATAAGATTATGAAAGGTTGGTGGTGAAAGGGAGATGAAAGGGTGTCAGGTAAGGAATGAGTGGAGGAGTGAAATGTATGCTGGAGGGACAGATGGCTGAAAGAGGACAGGGGGAAAGGGAGAGATGGTATGAAAGGGAAATATGGGACTTGGGCATAGGAGGTGAGCTTACAGAGAAGGGAAGACAAGCAGAGCGACTGACGTGGTGGTGGGATATAGTCAGCACAGTACAGAACAGAAACAGCTTAACTTTCCCATGCAACCACGGTGCCCCATCTACATTATTCCCAGCTTCCTGCATTTGTCTCATATCCCTCTAAACCTCTCCTACCCATGAATCTGTTCAAAAGGGAAACATGATGGCGCTGCGGTAGAATTGTTGCCTTACAGCTCTTGCAGAGCTGGTGACCTGGGTTCGATCCCGACTACAGGTGCTATCTGTACGGAGTTTGTACATTCTCCCTGTCTTGGTTTCCTCCCACACTCCAAAGACGTGCAGGTTTGTAGGTTAATTGGCTTGGTATAAGTTTAAATTGTCCCTAGTGTGTGTAGGATAGTGTTAGTGTGCGGGGATCGCTGATCGGTGTGGACTCGGTGGGCCGAAGGGCCTACTCTGGCAGATTGTTCCAAAAATCCATCACCCTCTGTTGGCCCTCAGATTCATATTAAATCTTTCTCCCCCAACCTTCAACTTGTGTCCCCTGATTCTTGACTCTCCTGCTCTGTGCATTTACTCTATCTATTCCCCTCATAAGATCACCCTTCATCTTCTTGCACACCAAGGAATAAAGTGTTAACCCGCCCAACCACTCCCTCCAGTCCTGGAACCACCCTAAATGTTGAGGGAAATGTGCGTACACCAAGGTGGAGGGGTGGGGGCAGGGGAAAGGCAGGTGCAGTGGGATGGTTATGACTTGAAGTCGTAGAATTCAATGATCCTACTGTTGTGTTGATATAAGCTACCCAAGCGGAATTTGAAGGTGTTGTTCTTCCAGTTTGTGTTTGATTTCACTCTGACAGCGGAGGAGATCAAGGTCATATAATCAGTGTGAAAATAGGAAGGAGAGTTAAAATGGTTAGCAACCATGTGCTTCAGTAGGTCACAGTGGAAAGAACACAAGTCTTTAGTGACATGGTTGATGAGTCTACGCTTGGTTTTGCCAATGTAAAGGATGGCACTTCAGCAGACTCTGATGACCCCCTTTTATCTGACACCGTTTTATCTCCTTCTCACAGGTCAGGTCAGGGGGAGTCCCCCCCACCATGGGTACCATATAATCCCGTGCTACCTGCTCCATGATTGGATAGTTGGCAACTAAACCGTCTCCCCACCTGGTTTGCCAGGTGAGGAGGGGGCTGTGGACCCCCAGCAGGACCAAATACAAGACCTGTCAAAGGGCGGATGAGCTTCTAGTGAGTCAACGGCCATCCACACTTCAGTAGAAGTTGCGATCACTGTCGTACATAACATTGTAAAGAATGATGATAAAGCACACACACCAAAATCCTATACTTCCAGCTGCGGAAGTCCGCAGGAACAGGACAGAGATGCGTGGTGCCATCATCACTGTTCCCGTTCGAAACCAGGACCACTGCGTTGCTAATGTTTTAAACGATGATGAATGAATGAATGAATCACCTCTATCCTTTATCACATAATCCACCTATATGTCGATCACACCTCTTCCCCTCCCTAACCACAACTGTATTTACTATCACTTCCCCAGCCTTGTTCCACTCCAACCTTCCTTTTTCCAGCTTTCTCTCTCCTAATCTATGCAGTCTGAAGAAGGACTCAGCAGGACAATCAGCATCTCTGGAGAAAAGGAATGGGTGACGTTTCGGGTCGAGACCCTTCTTCAGAAGGAAAGAATGGGTGACATTTCAGGTCAGATCCTTCAGACTGTCTGAGGAAGGGTCTCGAACCAAACGTCTCCCATTCCTTCTCTCCATAGATGCTGCTTGTGTTACCTGTGCTGGAGTTACTCCAGCTTTTTGTGTCTACCTTTCATTTAAACCAGCATCTGCAGTTCTTTCCTACAGTCTGAAGAAGGATCCTGACCCCAAATGTCATCAGTCCATTTCCTCTTCAGTTACTGCCTGACCCGCTGAGTTCCTTCAGCACTCTGTATTTTGCTCAAGATTATAGCATCTTCTATTTCTTGTGTCTCCATTGGACCTATGCTCCTTAGTGTTGGACTCTTCTACCCTGGGGAAAAAGTCCGTGACCATTCACCTTATCTATTCCACTTATTATTCACCACCATATGGGAGCTCTTATCTTTCTTATGTTGCTGCGTTATTTCAAAACAGTGCAGAGTGAATTAGCTCTCTGCTAGTATTGAATTTACAGGATGAAATTGAACTCTGCCATATTAGGGAAGTGACGACTGCAATGTTTTTCTCTGCCCGTTGCCACTGGACACAACAACTTCACCAACACGCTGGTTGATTTCATGTGATTTCAAGAAGGATTATTAGGGCTCCCCTTCACTTTTTTTCTCTGTTGCCAGCCGGGCAACCCAGGCAGCCTTTTAGGTTGCGAAATGACAGTCATTTGGTCATTTAACACAGCTTGCATGACGCCTGCGATAATGTGCTCGGACGAAGTGCGTAGTTACCAGTTGGAATTATGCTCAATGAAGCATTCACATATTATTTCTGCTTCAAATAAAGTCACAAACTAAACATATTCACCAATTAAGACATGATATACATATACCACAATGACATGCAGCAAAATTACAATACAGTATCTCAACTCTTTTTACACGTTGCAATGAATGCAATTTATATTATTTCTTTCCACTTCCAAACAAAAATGTGGTTGGATTATTCAGCGTATGATCAACCTCGGTGAGACTAAGTGCAGGCTTGGCGATCGCTTCGCACAACACCTCCACTCTGTTTGCAATAACCAACCTGATCTCCCGGTGGCTCAGCACTTCAACTCCCCCTCCCATTCCGAATCCGACCTTTCTGTCCTGGGCCTCCTCCATGGGCAGAGTGAGGCCCACCACAAATTGGATGAACAGCACCTCATATTTTGCTTGGGTAGTTTACACCCCAGCGGTATGAGCATTGGCTTCTCCAATTTCAGGTAGTCCTTGCTTTCTCCCTCCTTCCCCTCCCATTCCCAGCTCTCCCACAGTCTACTGTCTCCGTCTCTTCCTTTCTTCCCCCCCCCGACATCAGTCTGAAGAAGGGACTCGACCCGAAACGTCACCTATTCCTTCGCTCCATAGATGCTGCCCCACCCGCTTATTTTCTCCAGCTTTTTTGTCTACCACCCATTTACACAAGTTCTGTTATCACACTTTCCTCACCCACTCCCTACTAATTAGGGGCAATTTTACAGAGACAAGTTAACCTACAAAGCGAATACATCTTTGGGATGTGGGAGGAAACCCACATGCTTGCAGGGAGAATGTGCAAATTCAACACACAGTGCCCGAGAATAGGATTAAACACAGATCTCTGGCGTGTGAGGCAGCAAGCCTACCAGCTGTGCCACTATATTTTGTTTTCCAACATACAAAAAATTATACGTTGATATCTTTGGTTACTAAAAAAAATAAACTATCCATTTTCAGTCTTAAATCTCCAAGTCACCTTTACAGCTACTGTATGTTTTAATTCAGTTCAAGACTATGAGGCAGTACATTGAACATAAAGACCCTGCTGCAAATAAGGATTTCATTGTTTAAAGTGGGACATGAGAGAATAAAACACTCTTGACTCTTGACTTGCATCACTAATGTGTGGGATAGAACTAGTGTACAGTTGATCGGTGGCCAGCATGGACTCGGTGGGCCGAAGGGCCTGTTTCCGCACTGTATCTTTAAATTAAACTAAAAACACTAAAACCAGAGGGAGTCTAAAGAAAGGTCTCTACCCGAAACGTCACCCAATTGCTTCTATCCAAAGATGCTGGCTGCTCCATGGAGTTCCCCTGCACAATTAGAGCATGGAATAGTCTTCACCCTACCATAGTTACCCAACCAGATGCAACTAAATTTAAGGTAGCTATTTTTTCCCAAGAACCCTTTTTTGCTTAAGTACAAACCTCCACCACCTCCAGTTTAAATTCCATTTGGAATATTTTTGGAGGACCAGGAAACCAAGAAGCAAGAGTTACTCCAGCTCCAGAGAGTGATTCTGCGTTGGGTTTCAGCAGTCGCGGCGAGGTGGCGACCAGACGGCAACGGCGGCCAGATCTCCCACAATGCAAAGGCAGGGAGAAAGTGCCCGGCGTCGACCAGTGGCCGTGGCAGTGCGCATGTGCAGGGCGGCCCGATGATGTGCTGGCCGTGGCAATGCGCATGTGCAATGCATCCGACCGTGCCGGCGGATGAGGAGCGGCCAGTGAACGGAGACCCGGATAGGGATGGTGGATAGTGATAGAGAGAGAGACTGGGAGGGAGCCCAAGCCGGGCAAAATGACAAGGCTTTTAGTTTGCCCGGCTGGACTTTAGGTAGCCATTGGCAACCGGCAACCATTAATTTCGAGTCCTGATTATGATCAATGACTATTAATCTAAAGTCTAATGGATGAACGGCCGTTAAAGAAATATCTGGCTCATTGCTATTGATCACAGTTCAATTACATATGGGCAGCATGGTGGTGCAACAGTAGAGTTGCTGCCTTATAGCGCTTGCAGCGCCAGGGACCTAGGTTCTATCCCGACTACATATGCTGTCTGTATGGCGTTTGTAAGCTCTCCCCGTGACTGCGTGGGTTTTCTATGATATCTTTGGTTTGTTCCAACTCTCCAAGATTTACATGTTTGTAAGCTAATTGTCTTGGTATAGGTTTAAATTGTCCCCAGTGTGTGTAGGTTAGTGTTGATGAGCGGGGATTGCTGGCCAGTCGGACTCGGTGGGCCAAAGGGCCTGTTTCCACACTGTATCTCTAAACTAAACTAAACTCCATACCTTTCCCTGCACCATGGAACAGCGAATATTCAGGGCCCTGAATATCTATTACATTTCCTCTCCTATCAGATCCAGGATAGCATCCAATAGCAGAATAGATCTATTAAAAGAAGTCAGCGTTCTATCTCATGTTCAGACCTGCTGGATTTTAACAAAAAATGTTTGCATGATTGATGAGCCCATGTCTGACATCACATTTTAACCACTTCCTCTGAGTAAGTTGCTCAATTACCACTATCCCCACCCTTATCTTCACAGCAAGCCCACCAACCACGGTTGCCCAGCCAGATGCAACTAAATTTAAAGTGGCACTTTCTTCCCAATAACCCTCTCTGGCTAAACCCCTCCCTTCACCACCTCCAGTTTAAATTCCAGTTGGAATATTTTGGAGGACCAAGTAACCAAGAATCAAGAACCAACCATTCAAACCTGTGCAATGAATATCCGTACTGTTATGCAAAATAGGGTCATGTTTTCACAACTGCAACAGGCAAATAGATAAGATCATAAGTTGTTTCATGTCACAAACTTGGCTCTTTTGTGCATAGAACGTGGCTTTAGACAGACACAAAATACTGGAGTAACTCAGTGGAACAGGCAGCGTCTATCGACCGAAGAAATGGGTGAGGTTTTGGGTTGTGAAGTCTGAAGAAGTCACCCATTCAGGGATGCTGCCTGTCCCGCTGAGTTATGCCAGCATTATGTATCTATCTTCGGTTTAAACCAGCATCTGCAGTTCCTTCCTACATGCTTGGCTTTAGTCTTTGTGTCAGTCGACTTTGTGTTCAACCCATTTCAGGATGGAACAAGGACAGGAGACTGGTCTGGCACATAATCTTTAGGATAATCCCAAGAGACTTTCTAAGTACAAAAAGGGAAATGGGGTAACCAGATGGAGGATGGGACCCCTCAGGAAACAAAGCGGTCAACTCTGTGTGCAGCCACTGGAAATTGGCATGGTCTTAACAAGTATTTCTCCTCTGTTTTTACTGTGGAGAAAGACATGAGTACCGGGGAACTTGAAGCAGTCAATGGAAAAGATTTGAGGCAGTCAGTCTTACAGGCGAGGAGGTGCTAAAGGTCCTGACCCGTATGAAGGAAGACCAATTTCCTGGGCCTGATCAGATATATCTGAAGACACTGTGGGAAGCTAGAGAGGCAGGTGCCCTGGATGATATTTACGAGTTGTCATTAAATACGGGTAAGGTTCCGGAAGACTAGAGGGTGGCAAATGTGTGCCGCTAGTTAAGATGGGTTGCAGTGAAAAGCCTGGGGACTACAGGCCAGTGAGCCTAACATCTGTGGTCACAAAGTTAGCAGAGAGTATTCTGAGGGGAAAAAAATTACATGCAGATGGCAGATTAGGGATCTTGTCCGTGGGAGGTCATGTCTCACAAATCAGAGTTTTTTGAAGATGTAGTGAAAAGGGTTGAAGACAGCAGAGCTATAAATGTACAAATGGATTTCAGCAAGGCATTTGACAAGGTTAGATCCCATGGGATCCAAGGAGAGCTGAGCAACTGGATTGAAAATGGGCTTCATGGAAGGAAGCGGAGGGTGATGGTGGATGTAGAGAAGGTACACAGACACCTTAAGGTCTTCACTACTTTATTAATCATTCATCATATAGCCCTAGCTGTACGTGGTCTGTCACGATCATCAGAGAGAGAGCTAGGGGCGTGTGGGTTACAATTATACTAACTGGTGGGGGGGTGGTTGGAATGGACATCGTCACTATCAATTAAAGGTATATACACATATCATCTACATCCTTCCTCTACCAAAACAAACAGTGAGTGATAGGGCGACCACCTCTCATGCGCTAGGGTAAATGCAAACAGTAAAGCACGGGAATACAGAATCACACGTAATCACCGTAACGGACTGGCGGCCTGACCAGGCGACCAGACCGGGTCCGCACCTCGCAATCACCTCCTTCCCTGACGGGAACAAGCGGGGACGACGCCGGGGCATGGAGGGGGCTATGGACAGGAGAACCCCTGGGCGACGAAGGCATTCGGGGGGGATGGCGAATAGAAAGGGCGAGGAAGCCGGAGAAAGCAGGACCGCAGCCGGAAGGCAAACAGGAGGAGGACGAGGGGGGGGGGGGGGGGGGGGTGACCCCAGAGGAACGGGCAGAGCGCTGGGCCACGACAATGGCAGCGGGGGGGCATACGGAGCCGCCGGGGGAGGGAGAGGCTCGTTCACGAGCCGGAGATGCTGGCGGGACCGGTGGTACACCCTTCCGTCGTGGTTGACGAGGTACGAACGAGGGGAACCGGCAGAACCGACGACCACAGCTAGCTTGGAATGGCCAGAAGTGGACCTCATATGGACGACCTGGCCAGGGAGAAGAGGGCGGAGGACACGGCAGGACCTGTCGTGGGAACGCTTCTGTATACCGTGTTTTTTGGCAATGCGTTTCTGGACCAAGGCAGGTTTAAAGATGGAGGGGGACAGGGACTGCTGAGACACCGGGACCGTGGGCCTCGTGACTCGGGACATGAGTCGCTGTGCCGGGGAGCCCAGGGCATGGTCGCGGGAGATGTTGCGGAGGTTCAGCAGGGCCAGGTAGATGTCGGAGCGGGATAGGCGGCAACGTTCCAACAATCCTTTAGCACTGCGGACCGCGCGCTCGGCCAGTCCGTTGCTCTGTGGGTATTCCGGGCTGCTGGTGTAATAACGAAAGTTCCATCGTTCGGCAAAAGCGCGGAACTCGGAACTGGTGAACTGGCTGCTGTTGTCCGACTGCAGGCTGGCTGGTGACCCGAAGGTGGCAAAGTGGCAGCGCAACTTCTCGATGACCGCAGAGGAAGAGAGGGAGTGGAGCTGGTCAACTTCAAACCAGCTGCAGTAAGAGTCAACTGGCACCAGGAAGTGCTTTCTGTGCCACTTGAAGATGTCAGTTGCTAGCGCAGACCAGGGCAGGTTAGCAGCTGGCTGCTGCGGGATTGCTGCTGCAGGCCTCTGAGGATTGTTGAATCACAACACAGATAGCTATGGACCTAATGTGGGCAAATGGGATTAGCATAAAGGATGCAACATGCTGCACGGGATGTCTTGACAAAGCATCCACAGCATGTGCCGTACCTTAAAAGAAAGGAGACAAAAATGCTAGAGAAACTCAGCGGTTGAGGCAGCGTCTATAGAGCAAAAGAATAGGCAATGTTTCGGGTCGAGACCTTTCTTCAGACTGGAAAGGAAAGGAGAGCACTTTGCCAGTCAAGTCAAGTTATCATCTGTGAAGGGGATTCAAGTCTCTGTGGCCAAGTTTGCAGATGATGCTGAAATATGTGCAGGGGCAGGTAGTGTTGCGAAAGCAGGGACTCTGCACAAGGACTTGGACAGGTTAGGAGAGTGGCGGATGAAAGTCGGTGTAGCAAAGTCCAACTAACAGTGTAGCAAAACCAGTCAAAAATTGTCTTTAAATATTGTTACTATACCTGCCTCAACTACTTCCACTGATAGCTTATTCCATACACCCACCACCTTCTTATGAAAAACTTATTCCTCATCTCTCTCTTCAATGTTTCCACACTCACTTTAAGCCTATGTTTGCTATTCTTGATTTCCCCCCCCCCCCCCACCCTAGAAAAAACACGATGCATTCATCCTATTTATCCCCTTCATGATTTTATATACCTGTACAAGATGCCCCACAGCCTCCTGCACTCCAAGGAATAAAGTCCTGCTCAAGCTCTCCTGAAAACATAGGCACTAGGCTCCTGCTAAGATCCTCGTAAATCGTCTCTGCACTCTTTCCAGCCTGAGAATTTTTCCTTTAGTTTCTAAAACTGAACAGAATACTCCAAGTGCAGCCTTACCAACGTCTTATACAAATGTAACATAACTTCCCAACTTCTATACTCAGTTCCCTGACTGATGAAGGCCAACGTATCAAAGCCCTTCTTCATCATGCTATCTACCTGTGATGCCAGTTTCAGGGTACTATATACTTGTAGGACCCTGGTGATCCAGGGCCACTGTTCACTGTGAAGGTCATGCCCTGCTTTGACTTCTCCAAATACACTTTCCCTCATACTTACCTAAATTGAACTTAATTTGCCATTCCACAGCCCACTTGTCCGGGTGATCTAGATTCCACTGTAATTCTTGATAAACAACTTTTCTCCATGATTCTGCCTATTTTTGTGTCATTTGCAAGCACTGGGCCAGCCTACCATTTGGGACTTTAACAAATGCCTTACTGAAATCCATGTAGACAACATCCCCTGCCCTACCTTTCTTGATCATCTTTGTCACCTCCTCAAAAAACGCAATCAAGTTAGTAAAACATGACTTTCCATGTACAAGTACATGCTGACAGTCCTGAATCATCCCATTCTCTTCCAAATGGGAGCAATTCCAATCCTGAATTCTTTCCATTAGTTTCCCTATTACTGACGTGAGGCTCGTCGGCCTAAAATACCCTGGATTTTCTCTATTTCTCTTCTTAAATATAAGAACAACATTATGTATTCTCCAGTTCTCTGGAACCTCACCTGTACCTAGATAAGATGCAAAGATCTTCATCAAGGCTCCCAAAATCTCACTATACCCTAGGATAAGTTCTCCCTACACCATTTTCTTCTTAATCTCAAACTAATTTGCTGTTGGTATTCTCTGTACTAATCTCACTGTTCGCCATGGTGAAACGAGAGGGAAAGTACTTGTTTAATATCTTGCCTCCATCCCCAGACATCTTGCACAAATTCCTTCCTTTATCCTTCTCCCTGGTCACCTTCATGTTTTTAATAAAGATATAAAAATATTTGGGATTTTCTTTAATCAGTCTCGTCAAAGCCAAATGGTTTAAACATTAGAGAGACAGACAGCATGGAAACAGGCCCTTTTCGGCCCATTGAGTCTACACCGACCACCTGATTGCCAGACACCTGTTCTATGTTGTCCCAACTTTTGTGTCCTACACTCTAAGGACAATTTACAGAAGGCAATTAACCCACGAAACTGAACTTTTTTGGAATGTGGGAGGAAACCGGAGCAACCAGTGAAAACACGTGGTCACAGAGAGAACATATAGATTTCACATAGACATCACCCATAGTCAGAATCTATCCTGGGTCTCTGGCACTTTGAGGCAGCAGCTCTACTGCTGTGCCATTGTACCTCCCATTTTGTGGCCTTTATTTTCCCTTCTAATCACGTGCTTGAGCTCTCTTCCTTTCATTAAGTTCCTCAAAGCCTTTACTAACCCCTTAAACTTTCCATGGGCTTTCTTTTACTTTTTGACCAAATTTACAACCTCTTTGGTCTTCCAAAGTTCTCTTCCGTTGCCATCGTATCCCTCCTCCTTACTGCAACATCCCGGATCTGAACGTCAATCAACTGGGTTTTAAACAACCTCCACATGTCCTTGTATCTCCTCCCTTTGACCCCATTCAGGGACCCCGGCAGTCCTTCAAGGTGAGACAGAGGTTCACATGCACCTCCTTTATCCTCATCGACTGCATCCGGTGTTCCGATGTGGATTCCTGTACATTGGCGAGACAAAGCATAGACTTGGTAACCATTTTGCTGAATACTTGCACTTACCTGCCAAGGCCGACTGGATCTCCTGGTTGCTAGTCATTTTAACTGCCCTTCCCATTTCCACTCTGACCATTCTGTCCTGGGCCTCTTCCATTGCCAGAGTGAGGCCACAAGCAAATTGTGTATATATTTCACTTGGGTAGCACCTGGGATCACAATGCCCCTAGCCAACAGACCCAGGCATGGAACACCCCTTCTTGAGTTCATCTTTTCATGGTCCTGATCTGTCATGGTCTTTTCTTACTCCCAGTTCGCTCCACCTTCCCCCACCCATCCCATAATCAGCCTGATGAAAGGTCCAGACCAGAAATGTCACCTATCCATTTTCGGAGATGCTGCCAGAACCACTGAATTACTCCAGCATTTTGTGCCTATACCACATGTCATATGTGGTCTTGCCCAATAACAATTGTTCCCAGCATAAGTTCCTGCCTAAGAACATTAGTTTGCCTTACTTGAGTTTGGCACCTTCATAGAAGGTCCAGTCTTCTCCCTATTCAGGCCAATCTTAAATTTTACAGAGTTGTAACCCCCTTCCCAAAATGTCCTTCCACTTATACAACGGTCACCAGGCAGGCTAATTTCCCAACACAAGGTTAGGATGTTTTCATCTTGGGTTGCACGATCCACACACACACTTTCAAGAAACCCTCTTGCATGCACTTTGCAAAGTCACCCTCATGTAAGCCTTTGGCACTAAGCCAGTTCCAGTCAATTTTAGGAAAGTTAAAATCGCCCACGAATATTTCGGTAAACTGTCTACATATCTATTCCTCCTTCCCACTTGCTGCTTGGGGGGGGGGGGGGGATAGTAAAATCCCATCAGAATGCTTGCATCTATCTTCTTTCTAAGCTCTGTCCATACAGCCTCGGCAGACAAACCCTCCAGCATGTCCTCTCTGAGTGCCACAAGGACAGTCTCCCTGATCAGCAGTCCGACTGCTTCACCTCTTCTGCCTCCGTCTCGGTCACATCTGAAGCATTGAAAGCTCGACGTGCTGGGGATCCCTGAGGGTCAGTCGGGATGTTGTATTTTCCCCAAGAAGCCTTTGAACACATTCTTGGATCTTTTCTTCTGTCCATTTTGGAATTCTTGTGATGGAATTTGGAAATAGCATGTTTGCTTCAGAATCTGATTTATGACATGTAAATAATTAATATTATTACCCATATCACACATCTGAGGTATGCTTTTACGAAATTGTATTCCCTTCGTTTTTACTGCCAGCAGGGGTAACAGGGGAATATTTTCTTATATTCCCCTTTCTTGCGAACGCCTATGGACTTTACCTGTTAAAACAGCGGGGAATATAGTCTTATATTCCCCTGGTCTCACATCCGGGAACTTGGCAACGTGACGGCAACGTGACGGCAACGTGACGCTGCGTGGGAAATTTAGAATATTCAAACGGCAGACAGGAAGACTGCCGCGTCCATTTTGGTTAAATTTTGCGTGGAAGTCCGCCGAGCTGAGATGTTAACATTTTCCTCTAGATGTCTGATAATGGGTAATAATAACAATATTGACTGTCCTCTTTCGGGAGATACGACATATATTGCCCTCACTAGATCCATATTGCCCGAGTCGAAGACGAGGGCAATATGAATCTACTTCAGGCAATATATGTCGTATCCCCCTCAAGGCCAGTCAATATTCTATTATTATTACCCATATCACACATCTGAGCTATGCTTTTACAAAATTGTATTCCCTTCGTTTTGAGTGCCAGCAGGGTTAACAGGGGAATATTTTCTTGTATTCCCCTTTCTTGCGAACGCCTATGGACTTTACGTGTTAAAACAGCGGTAAATATAGTCTTATATTCCCCTGGTCTCACATCCGGGAACTTGGCAATGTGACGCTGCGTGGGAAATTTAGAATTTGTTCTCGACAAAACAAGCAAAATGGCAGCCTCCTGCGAGAAGAGGTTCGCGACTTTTGACACATAAATGTTAAATTGTTTTAGTACCCTTATTTACAATGTTGCAAGTAGTACCCTTATTTACAATGTTGCAATGCATATTGGGTATTGTATAGAAGATTTTCCTCTAGATGTCTGATATGGGTAATAATAACAATATTGACTGTCCTCTTTCGGGGGATACGACATATATTGCCCTACTTCAGGCAATATATGTCGTATCCCCCTCAAGGCCAGTCAATATTCTAATAATATTGCCCAATTCCATATTACCAATTATTCACAAGTCAGTCTCATAAATGCTTTATATGGGCATGACAACTCTTGATTACTGTTTAATTACATTTCTCCAGCTCAGAAATTAATCAATAAAAGTCTAGTAGTTCATGCCTTCAGGGTTTATTGCTGGAGTTTATAAAATAATACATTTTTAAATTTTCTTTTAAATTTCTATTTTTTTCATAATTAAACCCTCCTATTCTCCCTGGGAAAGATGTCACATTGTTTTTGACTTCTTACTTGCACTTGCTAATCAGCTCTTCCACTGTTACAAACTTTGAGATTGTTTCAAAAGATAGAATGGGTCGACTGGGCTTGTATTCACTGGAATTTAGGATGAGAGGAAATCTTACAGAAACATATACAATTCTTAAGGCATTGGACAGGCTAGATGCAGGAAAAATGTTCCCGATGTTGGGGGAGTCCAGAACCAAGGGTCACAGTTTAAGAATAAGGGATAGGCCTTTTAGGACTGAGATGAGGAAAAACGTTTTCACCCAGAGTTGTGAATCTGTGGAATTCTCTGCCACAGATGTCAGTGGAGGCCAATTCACTGGATATTTTCAAGAAAGAGTTAGATTTAGCTCAGAGGGCTAATGGAATCGGGGGATATGAGGTAAAAGCCGAAACGGAGTACTGACTCTAGATGATCAGCCATGATCATATTGAATGGCAGTGCTGGCTGGAAGGGCTGAATGGCCTACTCCTGCCCCTATTTTTCTATGTTTATATACATAGTTGTGAGCTTTAACAATTCTTAAATTTATCTTTCACACATTTGAACCCTTGGTCAGGCTTTACACTGGTTTACACTGAAGTAAAGCCTTAGATCTACTATTCTGGAAAGCCCCTCGCAAATATCTGTTATCTCGCTTTCATTATTGACAAATCAGCTTTGCAAATTTGTTCATTTGCTCATTCAGGGTGGCACGGTGGCCTTAGTGGTAGAGCTACTGCCTTAAAGAGCTACGGGTGTGTCAGTACGGAATTTGTACACTCTCCCCGTGACCTGCATGGATTTCTCCGAAATCTTCAGTTTCCTCCCACACGGCAAAGATGTACAGGTTTGTAGGTTAATTAGCTTGGTATAAATATAATAATTGTCCCTCGTGTGTGTGTGTGGTGTTAATGTGTGGGGATTGCTGGTCAGCGTGGGCTCGATGGCCTGAATTGCCAGTTTCCGTGCTGTATCTCGAAACTAAACAAAATTTAAGGGCCTGTCCCGCTTTCACAACCTAATTCACGACCTTTTTTACTCATGGACATTTTTCATCAGGCTAGAAAAACGCCCCGACCTACTTGATGCCACGAGCACCTACGACTAGCATCACAACCTACCTATGACCTTGTGACGACCATACTGCGAGTATGAGTCAAAGGCAAACATGGCAGAGGTCGTGAATTAGGTCATGAAAGTGGGACAGGCCCATAAGCTAATGCATGAGCTTCCAAAATTGGAATAATACCATGAAGAGTAAAGCTTGAAAAAAATTGAAAATAGGAAAAGTTATAACAGGATCACAAATAATGCAATGGATAGTATCAAAAATAACCCTGTACCAAAGATAGTTAAAATGAAACGCATGCAAAATAATGCAAGAAATAAGACCAGTTGTACCATGAAAGATGGTCTTGAAGTAAGCTGCATTTGTATATTGATTTATAAATTGACCACCATGGGCAAAATCCTAGAGACGAAACGTATCAGAAGCACTCTGCAACTTGGGCAACATCTGTGGAATGAAAATAGGGGTTGTAGTTTCATGTAGGAGATCCAATGTCAGAACTGAGTTGCACAGTCGGTGGCAGAACAATTCAATGGAAGGGTTTGAGATAAGAGGGGCAAGATTTAATAGGAACTTTTCCACTCTGAGGGTGGTGGGTATTTGATAAGAACTGTCAGAGGAGGAAGTTGAGGCAGATTTAACAAATTTAACTTTGCATCATGTTCAACACAAGCATTGTGGGTTGAAAGGCCTGTTCCTGTGCTGTACTCTTCAACGCACTATGTTGTAGCACAGAAACATGGTCATCTGCTTAACCTTTCCATAGCAATCAAGATGTCTATCTGAGCTAGTTACATTTGCTGGTGTTTTATCCACATCTCTCTAAACATTTCTCATCTATGTACCTGTCCAAAGTCTTTGAACTATTGTTCCACTGCAGCTTACTCTGGCAGCTCATTCTATATATGCCCAGCACTCTGTAAAAATGTTGTTCCTCAGTTCCCCTTTATATCTTTCCCATTTCCTCTTAAATAATTGACTGGTAGTTTTAGACTTATCTGCTCTAGAAAATAGGCTGTAACCATTTACCTTAGTTACGGCCCTCATTTGATATAACTTTAAATGATCACTCCTCAGCCTCCTACACACCTGATCAGATATATCAGAGAACACTGGGAAGCTAGAGAGGGAATTACAGGAGCCCTTGCTGAGATTTATGGGCCTGTCCCACTTAGGTGTCTTTTTAGGCGACTGCAGGTCGCAGAAAATTGGCTTCATGGAAGGAAGCAGAGGGTGATGGTGGAAGGTTGTTTTTTGGATTGTAGGCCTGTGACTAGTGATGTGTCTCGAGTTCAATGCTGGGTGCATTGCTGTTTGTCGTCTACATCAATGATTTAGGTGAGAACGTACATGGCATGATTAGTAAGTTTGTAAGTTTAATTAGTAAGATGATGCATTTGTAAAAAACGTAAGCAGTAGGCAATGGATGGTATGATCTTGAATGGTGTGCTGAGGAATGGTTGATGGAATTTAATACAGAGAAATGCATTATACCGCCTTATGGCTATGCCCTCTACTATTGGATATTTCCACCCGGGGGAAATAGGTTCTGACTGTTTATCTTTGCCTCATGTAATGTTATATACATCTATCAACTCTCCTCTCACTGTCCGACTGTTCCAGAGAAAACAATCCAGTCCATCCAACCTCTTCTTGTAGTTGAAACCTTCTAATCCAGGCAGCATTCTGGTGAACCTCCTCTGCATCCTCTCCAAAGCCACTTCATCCTTCTTGTAATGAGGCAAGCAGAGCTGCGTAATACTCTAAATGCGGCCTAACCAAATTCTTTTATGGCAGATTCATGACCCGCAGGAGATACAACGCCTGTCCCTACACCTCTCACCTCACCTTGCCTCCATCCAGGGATCAAAGCAGCCTTTCAAGGTGTGACCAAGGTTCACATGCACCTCCTCTAACCACATCTACTGAATTTGGATGCTCCTGATGAGGTCTCCTTTACATTTGTGAGACCAATCTTAGATTATACAACCGTTTCATCAAGTCCACCTAGGCCTGCATGATCTCCTGGTTGCTAACCCTTTTACCTCGCCATCCTATTCCTAAACTTTTTTCTTCTGGGGCTCCTCCAATCTCAAAATGAGCCACATGCAAACTGGCGGAACGTGCCTCATATTTCATCACCTCGCAGCTTACAACTTAACGGTATGAGCACTGAATTCCCCAGTTTTAGTCAATAACTGGATTGGGGCGGCATGTTGGTGCAGCGGTAGAGTTGCTGCCTTACAGTAGGTATATTACAAAACTTACTTTCAGCAGCGCTGCAGTTCTGCCGCTGGCCGTGTGCCCGACTTTGGCGCCTTTAAGGGGGGGGGGGGGGGGGGCAGGGTTAAAACGCGTTTTTTCCCTTGCCACCGGAATAATATTTTCTCGGAGTGCGAGCTATTTCTGGAGATTCGTTCCGACTGCCAGTAAGTTTATTTTTTTTAATCGCCCGACTATTTCAGAGCTACAGTAAAATAAAAAATATCTCCCAATGCCGTGAACGCCGACAACGGGGACTGATTTTACGTAGGGGACAGGTAAGTGAAAGCTGTTTATTTTTTCATATAAACTTGCTTGTTTAGGTGACTTTAATCAATGTTTCATGTTGCAAAATGGTGGTTTATTCCCCATATGAACTGGCAGTGTTTTTCCTGCCGATATTGGGTTTAAATTCACCACAACCGCAACGTTCCAATACATCGCATTCCAGAAAATCCCACTTGCAAGTTAATTTTTAAGAAAGTTATGGGCTTTTGATTGTCCTTAATCACAGCTTTTGTGTTAAGTCAATGTAAAGGCAATGGAGAACAAGATGCTAATTTCTGAGTATGAAAATGGACATAACGTTTTTAGTACTGAAGATATGAAAGTGAATTAGGTGTCAAATTAAACTGCTTTGTATGCTTTATCTGATGGGATAAATTGCAGACTTGATTTTAAAAATCTCAAAATTTTGTAACATTGCTACTTACAGCACCAGAGACCCGGGTTTGATCCTGCCGATGGGTGCTGTCTGTACGTTCTCCCTAAAACCACGTGGGTTTTCACCAGGTACTCTGGGTTCCCCCACACCCCCCCCCCCCCCCCCCCCCCCCCCCCCCCCCCCCCCCCCCCCCCCCCCCCCCCCCCCCCCCCGTATTCCAAAAAAATACAGGTTAATTGGCTTCCATAAAGATTGTAAATTGCCCCCTAGTGTGTAAGTTAGTGCTCGTGTATGGGGATCACTAGTCGGCGTGGACTCAGAGGAATTTTGGTTCCTCGTTGTTTCAATAAACTAAACTAAACCCTCCCACCCCCTGCTGCAGTGGAGGAGACCAGGGACACTGAGGGAACTACACAATGTGTGGAGTAAATCAGCAGGTCAGGCAACAGATAGACACAAAGTGCTGGAGAAACTCAGCCGGTCAGGCAGCATCTCTGGAGGAAAAGGATGGGTGACGTTTAGAGCTGGGACCCTTCTTCAGAATCCTTGTAGTGGGGGGGAGAATTCTGGAAAATAAACTCAAGTTATGTTACAGCTTCCTTTTCAAAAAACAACTCACTACCAACAATTTGTTATCACTGCTGGAGCCAGAGAGTCATAGTCATACAGTGTGGAAACGGGGCCTTCAGTTCAACTCATCTATGCCGGCCAAAATGCCCCATCCAACCTAGTACCTTTTGCCTGCGTTTGGTCCATATCCCTCTAAACCTTTCCCACCCCTGTACCTGTCCTAAAGCCTTTTAAATGTTGTTATTTACCTGCCTCAACTACCTCCACTGGCAGCTCATTCGATTGCAGGACGGCTGTGATTGGAAACTAAATATTCCAGGATTTCGTTGCTTCAGGTGTGATAGAATTGGAGGGACCAGAGGTGGAGTTGTTGCATTGCTTGTCAGAGAGGATATTACAGCAGTGCTTTGGAAGGATAGATTAGAGGGCTTGTCTAGGGAGGCTATTTGGGTGGAACTGAGAAGTGGGAACGTTGTAGCAACACTTTTAGGGGTGTATTATAGACCGCCAAATGGGGAGCGAGAATTGGAAGAGCAAATATGTAAGGAGATAGCAGATATTAGTAGTAAGCACAAGGTAGTGATTGTGGGAGATTTCAATTTTCCAAAAATAGACTGGGAAACACATTCTGTAAATGGGCTGGATGGTTTGGAGTTTGTAAAATGTGTGCAGGATAGTTATTTGCAGCAGTACATAGAGGTATTGACCAGAGAAGGGGCAGTGCTGGACCTCCTGTTAGGGAATGAGGCAGGTCAGGTGACGGAGGTATGCTTTGGTGAGCTCTTCGGAACCCGTGATCACAATACCAATAGTTTCAATATAATTATGGAGAGAGTCAGAACTGGACCTAAGGTGGAGATTTTTGATTGGAGAAAGGCTAACTTTGAGTGAATGCGTAAGGATTTAAAAGGAGTGAATTGGGACACTCTGTTTTATGGGAAGGATGTAGAAGAGAAATGGAGGACATTTAAAGGGGAAATTGTAAGAGTATAGAATCTTTATGTCCCTGTTAGGGTGAAAGGAAATAGTAAAAAATTGGAAAGAGCTATGGTTTTCAAGGGAAATTGGACACTTGTTTCGAAAAAAGAGAGATATCTACAATAATTATAGGAGGCATGGAGTAAATGAGGTGCTAGAGAAGTATAAAGAATGTAAAAAGAATCTTAAGAAAGAAATTAGGAAGGCTAAAAGAAGATATGAGGTTGCTTTGGCAAGAAAGGTGAAAGTAAATCCAAAGGGTTTCTACAGCTATATTAATAGCAAAAGGATAACGAGGGATAAAATTGGACCATTGGAGAGACAGAATTGACAGCTATCTGCAGAGCCAAAAGAGATGGGGGGAATATTGAACAATTTCTTTTCTTCGGTATTCACCAAGGCGAAGGATATTGAACTATGTGAGGTAAGGGAAAAAAGTAGAGTAGCTATGGAAACTATGAGATTCAAAGAGGAGGAAGTACTGACACTTTTGAAAAATATAAAAGTGGATAAGTCTCCAGGTCCTGACAGGATATTCCCTAGGACATTGAGGGAAGTTAGTGTAGAAATAGCAAGAGCTATGACAGAAATATTTCAAATGTCATTAGAAACGGGAATAGTGCCGGAGGATTTGGCGTACTGCGCATGTTTGTTCCATTGTGTTTAAAAAGGGTTCAAAGAATAAACCTAGCAATTATAGACCTGTTAGTTTGGACGTCAGTGGTGGGTAAATTAATGGAGAGGATACTTTAGAGATAATATATATATAAGCATCTGGATAAATAGGGTCTGATCAGGAACAGTCAACATGGATTTGTGCCTGGAAGGTCATATTTGACAAATCTTCTTGAATTTTTTGAAGTGGTTACTAGGGAAATTGATGAGGGTAAAGCAGTGGATGTTGTCTATATGGATTTCAGTAAGGCCTTTGACAAGGTTCCCCATGGAAGGTTGGTTAAGAAGGTTCAATCTTTGGGTGTTAATGGCGGAGTAGCAAGATGGATTCAACAGTGGCTGAACGGGAGATGTCAGAGAGTAATGGTGGATGGCTGTTTGTCAGGTTGGAAGCCGGTGACCAGTGGGGTGCCTCAGGGATCTGTGTTGGGTCCACTGTTGTTTGTCATGTACATCAATGATCTGGATGATGGGGTGGAAAATTGGATAAGGACAAATCAAAATAGGACATACATGGTAAATGGTAGGGAATTGAGGAATGCTGTGGAACAGAGAGATCTAGGAATAACTGTGCATAGTTCCCTGAAGGTGGAATCGCATGTAGATGGGGTGGTAAAGAAAGCCTTTGGTGTGCTGGCCTTTATAAATCAGAGCATGGAATATAGGAGTAGGGAAGTAATGTTAAAATTGTACAAGGCATTGGTAAGACCAATTCTGGAGTATGGTGTACAATTTTGGTCGCCTAGTTATTAGGAAGGATGTCAACAAAATAGAGAGAGTACAGAGGAGATTTACTAGAATGTTGCCTTGGTTCCAGCAACGATGTTACAGAGAAAGGTTGAACAAGTTAGGTCTTTATTCTTTGGAGTGCAAAAGGTTAAGGGGGGACTTGATTGAGGTCTTTAAAATTTATGAAAGGGATAGACAGAGTTGACGTGGATAAGCTTTTCCCATTGAGGGTAGGAAAGATTCAAAGAAGAGGGCATGACATGCGAATTAAGGGACGGAGGTTTAGGGGTAACGTGAGGGGGAACTTCTTTACTCAGAGGGTGGTCGCTGTGTGGAATGAGCTTCCAGCAGAAGTGGTGGAGGCAGGATCGATTTTAATGTTTAAAAGTAAAGTGGATAGGTATATGGACGGGAAGGCAATGGAGGGGTATGGTCTGAGTGCAGGTAGATGGGACTAGGGGAAAACAAATGATCGGCACGGACTGGAAGGGCCGAGAGGGCCTGTTTCCGAGCTGTAATTGTTATATGGTTATATCCACTACCCTCTCAGTGAAAAAAGTTGCCCCTCATGGTCCTATTAAATCTTTCCCCTCTCACCATAAGCCTATGTCATCTGGTCTTTGATTCGCATACCTTTTAAATATATATCCATTTCTCCAGCTCGCTATGTCCATTTGTGCATTAATCAGCATCAGCAGTTCCTTGTGTCTACAATTTGACTGCTCCATGTCAAATTCTCACTGTGTACCTAATTTGAAGAAGTTCTCAACCTCTCTGATGGAGGTTCTGGGAGACCCTCTCTCACTGCTCACCCTCGGTGTGCTCCAGAGATGCTGCTTCATCTGTTGAGTTACCACAGCTTTTTGTGTCATGTTGAACCACCCTTCATGATACTTTCAGGGGGAGCTTTCCAGATCAAAGCAATCTGGTATGGATTCTCCCCTCTTTTTTATCTAAAATCAATTGCCTTAAATCTGTGGTTACCAAACTTCCATGGAGTGGGTCATGTTTCTGTTTACTTTTTGTATGAAATATTCATGATTTTGAATGCCTATTAAATTTCCATTTAAATGTTTTGATTTGAACATGACCATGACCATGACTTTTAAAACGGTCATGATCAATTAATAACAATTGAAATATAAATACATTTACACTTATGGACAAAGTGGCCTGCTTTGAATTTGTAATGGTTAGTTATTGTAAAGAACTCAAGCTTAGAAGTAGTTATTACAATCTTCCCACTAGCGTTTACATTTCATGCCACATGCAGTTTTTCATGGTTGATATCGTATGCGCACACATTCCCCACAGCTAACCACTACAGCACGCAACAATTGTTTTTATGTTCATCAGAGGATTTAAAAACAAAGTACTTTGAGAGTTGCTCTCTGTAAATACTCAAAACTACCTGGACTCTCTCCAACAAATGGGACATTCCAAATATCAGCTGAACCTACAAAGCTGTACGACTTTAGAGAGTTGGAGGAAACCAAAGGTCTTGGAGAAAACCCAGGCGGGGAGAATGTACAAACTCCATACAGACAGTGCCCATAGTCGTGTTCAAACCCAGGTCTCCAGCACTGTAAGACAGCAACTTTACCACTGCACCCCCATGCCACCTCATATAACATTCATAAAGAAGTAAACACTTGTGAGTCATTGGGGTTGTGGGTTCAACTTGCGTTCCAGAGTAAGCATGGAAATCCAGGGTAACCAATTTTTGCTGCTGATTCACTATGAAGTATAAAACATCTTGGATAAAAGGAGAGTTGACTGCATTGTCCTGCAAAATCTGCATCCACAAAAATAATTTGGTCATTATCACTTGACTGCTCTACCTGCATCTATGTGCAACCTGGCTATTCTCCAAATTGCAAAGACAACTGAATGCCTCAAGTAGGGTCTTGACCCAAAATGTCACCTATCCATGTTCTCCAGAGAAGCTGCCCGAGTTACTCCAGCACTTTGATTCCTTCAGTGGCTATAAAGTTCTCCAGAATGACCCAAGGTCATGAGCTGCTAAATAAATGCAGATCTTTCTTTCTTTGCATCCCAAGATCCAAATAACTCCTAAATAATGTCGTTGCCTCAAATACCCTGTAAAATCTTAAAGTCAATGAGACATAAAATTATTATCTGGATGAGTGTTACTGGATCTGGATTAGAATATGTACAATGGGTCACAAGCAGGAGTAAGGGCAGTTAAGGACACTTAGGCGTCATTTGCGTGAAGATTTTGTGAATCCCAAAATCCTGTGGTACATCTCATCCTGGGAGCAGATGCGGCGTAGATGGAGGAATTGGGAGTAGGGGGTGGAGTCCTTGCAGGAAGCAGGATGGGAAGAAGAGTAAAATACATCCCCTACACCCAATTCCTCCGTCTAGGCCGCATCTGCTCCCAGGATGAGGTGTTCCACATCAGGGCATCAGAAATGTCCTCATTCTTCAGGGAACGGGGGTTCCCCTCCCCTACTATAGATGAGGCTCTCACCAGGGTCTCTTCCATACCCCGTAACACTGCTCTCTCTCCCCATCCCCCCCACTCGTAACAAGGGCAGAGTCCCCCTATTCCGCACCTTTCACCCCACTAGCCGTTATATATAACAAATAGTCCTCCGTCATTTTCGCCACCTCCAATGTGACCCCACCACTCGCCACATCTTCTCATCTCCGCCCCCATCTGCTTTCCGCAAAAGACCACTCCCTCCGTAACTCCCTGGTCAATTCTTCCCTTCCCTCCCGCACCACCCCCTCCCCGGGTACTTTCCCTTGCAACCGCAAGAGGCGCTTTACCTCTCCCCTCGACTCCATTCAAGGACCCAAGCAGTCATTCCAGGTGCATCAGAGGTTCAGCTGCACCTCCTCCAACCTCATCTATTGCATCCACTGCTCTAGATGTCAGCTGATCTACATCGGAGAGACCAAGCGTAGGCTTGGCGATCGTTTCCCCAAACACCTCAGTCCGCATTAACCAACCTGATCTCCCGGTTGCTCAGCACTTCAACTCTCCCTCCCATTCCGAATCCGACATCTCTGTCCTGGGCCTCCTCCACGGCCAGAGTGGGCACCACCGGAAATTGGAGGAGCAGCACCTCATATTCCGCTTGGGCAGTCTGCACCCTAGCGGCATAAATATTGAATTCACCAACTTCCGGTAGCCCTTGGTGTGTCCTCCCCTTCTCAGCTCTCTCTCAGTCCTCGGACTCCTCCTTTTCCCTTTTCCTTTCTTCTCCCCGTGTTCCCCCCCATATCAGTCTGAAAAAGGGTTTCGGCCCAAAACGTTGCCTAGTGTCCTTGCTCCAAAGTGCTGCTGCACCCGCTTTATTGAGGTGTACTCCAACACTTTTCTCTACCTTCGATTTCCCAGCATCTGCAGATCCTACTTAAACACCATACGGGGGGGGGGGGGTGTTTATTGTGGAACGCCACTCTTAGTTGAAGTTCCAGTTTTCAATAGAGATCAGTTTTCAAGCTGTGGAAATCAACTAAAGTAGATTTAAATAACATCACACAGGGCAGAATTGGTTTTGTTTTTAATCAAAAGGGAGATTAATTGGTGCACAATCACAAACTGGGATGAAACATAACAACAAAAATTTAAAGTATCTATCAGTCATTTCACATATTCAAGAGCTGCCACTAAAATAATGCTGCACAAATTGCAAAAATCAGTCGCTGATGAGATATGTGCACTTGGAATGATGTTTGTTGAACGCAGAAAGAAGGAAACGGAAAACCACATGACAGAATAGGCACCCAGCAATGTAAAACATGAACAAGATTCTCGCCTTTGCATTATCGGCCGTGATTAAATGGTCAAAAACATACAAGCAGCGTGAAATGACCATTCACATGAGAGCGTAAAATGTATAACAGTAACACAGGGGTAGGCCCCTTCACCACATCCATGATGCCAATTAAACTAATGCATAAGCTGAACACAATCCATTCCCCTCTTATTCTCTGCATACTATGTGCCGATCTAAAAACCTGTGAACTCCACAAACATAATGACCGCCACAAACAACTACCATCTGTTAACTGCCCCAATCATAATTACTTTTCCAATACCCGTCACATCCGTCTAAAAAATAGCTGGCCCGCTCAGCTAATCGTCGGACTGTCTGTCGGTCTGTCCCCCCACACTCTTTCTCCTCCTCTGGCCACCCACCCATAATGGCTGCTGCTGCAAGCTCTACTCCTCCAAAAAACGGCCTCATTGTTGTTTTTGTTATTCCTGTGATTCTTGCTGCTGCCGCCAGCCTCTCTCCACACCTCCCGGACCCCAACTATTTTTCTTATTTCGATGCCGATATTACTGCCTCCACTCCCCCCCACCCCCCCCCCCCCCCCCCCCCTGCGGGACCCCCACAGTATCCGGACGATTTTAACATCCCCCCCCCCCCCCCCCCCCCCCCCGGCCCGGCCTCTATCACGCTGCCTCAACAAAAGCGTGACGCGAAAAGCACCGAACTCCATCGGCCGTCAGCCTGCGTAATGACCGGCGCGGCAATCCTGTCCCGCCCCCGCAGCCACATGAGGGGGCTACCACGCCACAACGCCGTACGCACTGTCACTATGGCTGTACGCAGCGTCTACGAGGTCGGAAAGCAGGCGTCAAGGACGCGTTCGCCGTCAGATGCTGCGTAACAACGTCGAACAACAGCATATGCCCGTCTGAACGGCCGATCCTGGCCCGCACCCACCAGCAGCACGCCCCCGCACTCCACACCCCCCACGCCCGTCTCCCCCTCCCCCCTCCCTCCCTCACCCCACCCACTGCCCTCTCCCCCCGTCTCCCCCCCCTCCCTCTCACTGCCCCCGCAACCGCAACGTTTGGACCAACCCAACGGTCTGCACTGGGTTCCCTGATTCTGTTAAAACATTTGCCCCTCCACCTTAACCTTTTGTCACTGGGGCAGATTCAGCAATGAAATATCTGCAGGCCCAAGGTCATAGCAAACAACATGTTCTATTCAGACGGGTCAGGTGTTGTATTTGTTGGTGTACGTTAAGATAAGATAACACAAAAAGCTGGAGAGGCTCAGCGGTCAGACAGCTGGAGAAAGAAAGAGCTGATGTTTCGGTTGAGACCCGGGGTTGGAGA